>BEDY01000005.1:0-561995 GCA_002335605.1 Prillingera fragicola | reverse complement strand
CTCCCGTGGACCCCACGACGACGCCTTTGCCTCCCGTGGACCCCACGACGACGCCTTCGCCTCCCGTGGACCCCACGACGACGCCTTCGCCTCCCGTGGACCCCACGACGACGCCTTCGCCTCCCGTTGATCCGACGACGACGCCTTCGCTTCCAGTGGACCCATCGGTGACCTCGTCGCAGGACATTTCTGTCAGCGCGTCGCCTGGTGTGAGTCCTTCGCCTTCGGAGCCTGTTGTGAATCCCTCACCCTCGGAGGCGCCGGAGGCTTCTCCGTCTGCGACACCAGCGCCTACTTCGTTGCCTCCTGTCGACTCTGACGCATACACTCCGACTCAGACGGATCTCATTGCGTACAGTGCCACGACGTCGACGTCTCAGTCATCGACGGGACTTGCTACCCCCACCGCATCTCCCATGACGACAGCCAACCCCAACAGTCTTCCGTCACTGATTGTGCCCGCCACCCCTCCCAACAAGACTGCAGAGGTTCCGGACACGAAAGATGACGAGCTCGTCTCAATCCTCCTCAACATCAACGCTTACCCGTGGATGTGGGTCCTTGGCGAGCCCGACGTTGCTGTCCAGCTATTCATCACCTTCCCCGAGCTACTTGGCACAGCTCTCCAGATTGACCCCTCGGAGGTCAAGACCTACGGCTTGCGCCAGTACCGCCCTGTCAGCAACGATCCCACGACCCTCGGCACCATTTGGTTAGGTTACATCCCCAAGAACCTGTTCTCCACCCTGGAGGCGTACGTGGCGACTGGCTCGTCGCCGTTGTACAACCAAACTGGCATCGCAGGCAAGCTGGCGAGCTACATTGACTCGACCCACCCTCTCAACTCCGAGTCCGTGAAGGCGACATCGGACACCACCAACACGACTCAGTCGAATTCTCGCAAGAGGGACATCATCATTGGTGTCTGTGTTGGCGTTGGCGGTCTTCTTTGGATCCTGCTTGTTTACTGGATTCTGAAGCGCGTCAAGCGCGCCAATGACCGCGCTGTCAACAAGCGCTTGTCCGAGCACATGTCCATGTTCTCCGGCCGCAGCGGAGACAATCCATTCGGCGATGAACGTCGTTTCTCGAACACGCCGTCCATCGCTGCGTCCGAGATTGACGACCGCCCCAGTTCATTCTATGCCTCGCCCCTTGACAACTATCCTGCTATGCGCCACCGCCAGGTCGACTCGTTCTATACAGACCAAGCTGGGGTTGGCGACACATCGCCTACGCAGGCATCGTACGTCAACTCCGTGTTTGGCTCGTCCTGGTTCCAGAACACCAACTTTGCCACCACTGGCGCCTCTGTTGCGGCTCACCGCACGAGTCAAAACCCCTTCGACGACATGTATAGTCGCACTTCACCGACTTCTCCGCGCATGTCGCAGCGACCTCAGCGTCGTTCGGTGCAGAAGACGATGATCTCTCAACCGACGCTTCAGGCCAACTCGCTCGAGTTTAACGAGTACCGCTAGACGTGGTTTACCTAGAACGGGGCGGATTTATGGACTTTTTCACGACACTCTTCATACCCCTACATCGACACCCTCGTTTTACCGACGCGTTAGCAGACGCGTAGGTGGATCAACTCATTGAATTCTCTCCCTTCCCGTTTGTGTTGGCAGGCACAACGAGTCCTTCATTGCATGGCTGGCCCTCGTAATATTCCCCCTGTTAGGTTTTTAGGTGCGATGCATTGCGTCGTAGTACACGTTCAAGTCATGTGCTTTGTGGTGGATCCAGCTGCCCTTGAAGAGTGTGACTGATTGGAATATCCACAGCAACGGAGTATGCACTTTGGCCATCACGTTACCAGGACTCGGACTGCAGACAATCATGCACGCGCTTCCTCACATTTTTGTGTTGCATACCCACATCCCCAAGGCTGACAGTCTTTGTTGCTCGCCCAATCGCACGCATTACACATCACACGGTTATCGCCCAACGCAAGGGCCTACCATCACTCTGACACCCTCCACCACCATGGGCACTGGCCTTGTAATGTTCCCCAGCCCTAAGAACCACACAAGCTTCTCACCCCAGTCACACGACCGACTACCTCGCCACTGTTCCCACTTCCCAGCGGCCAGACACTGACTCTTCAACCCATCGACTATGACACCCATCTTTGGTACGTCTGTGACAGCAACATGAACTACAAACTTACCACTCCCACCAGCTATGGACTATCTCACCATCTTGGCCACCCAGTCGCTGGTGCTCTTCCCCAGACTCCCCCAGCCGCCGCCCCTGCCTCTCACAACGTCTCAACACCGCCGCCCCTCAGCTGGGCTGTCGCCGCCTCCGCTTACAATGCCACTGCTCTCGCTCATGAATCACGATACGCACTGCGCGTACTATCTCATGGGGCGCGTGCTGGAAACCGCCGGTGTACAACCGGACTCCCTCGACTCGCACCACATGCCATCCCAACGGTGGTGCAAAGAATACAAGGCTGTGTTGCAGGAGGCTGAGGTGCTTGTCTGGGAGCAAATTGATCGTGCCAAGATGTTTGCGCGTGCTTTGGGGCAGTCGTTCACCCTCGTCGACCGTATAGACGAGGAGCATCTGAAGGAGCTCGCGGCTGCGCACGGACTGGGCATTGATGTTGCCATCATGACCAGCACGGAGCAACAGAGGCAAAGTCCAGCCAACGGGCCGCTCCCCCCGTGAGAGCCAACAGGTATGCATCAGAGCAACACTCTGTGCACAGTTTAGGCGCGCCGTCGTTCCTCAAGCCATCCCAGCCGTGTACACACAGATGCCATATCACTGGCAATGCCCCTTCCCATGTCATATCATTCATACGTGGCCGCATACGTTGGCGTTGTAGACGGTTCATTCAGAAGGCGAGCGCGATGTATCTGTTCACAAGTCAGCTCCCAGAGTGGGCTACAGACACCATTCAACATACCCAGCAATCATTGCCAGACCGCCCATGGGCGTCAGGGGGCCAAAGACCTTGCCGACCTTGTCACGCGCGAGAACAAGGCCGAAGATAGTTCCCGAGAATACCAGAGATCCACCAACGATCAGACTGGCAGCAATGCGGTACTTGCGGACACCAAGAGCAATACTCGGGTGAGCAGAGATCGCCATCAAAGCAAGACCATTATAAATGAGATAGCTGGAGCCCGTAACCCACGAGCCGTGGGACTTCTCAGGCATGTCCGGGAAGTTGGAACGCAGCGCGTGGGCGCCGAAGGCACCAAAGGACATGCCGGTGGCGGCTGTCGTTACATCAGGGCTGCTTCACCTACACAAATGAGGCTTACTAAGAGCAGCACCGGCGCGGAAAACAGTCTGAGCGCTCATGATGCGGACACAGAGAGTGACTTGAGGGATGTAGATGCTGAGACAACCTTGCAGTCCGATGTCGGCTACAATCGGGTACATGACGCGCATGGTTTCTGGTTGGTGATCAGTGTTGCGCGCCTAACCTTAAGGACTATTAGGCATGCGTTTCTGTTTGAAGGCGCCTATTTCCTTATTTGCCACCAATCACTCAACAAGTCACCGTTCGTTTCATCTCAGAGTTGCCGCATTAACCGCTGACAAACATTTTACGATGGCAGCTGCGCCTCTCCACGTTCATGCGCACTTCAATGCAGAGGAGGCAGCCGCGGTGGCAGCGGAGTTTGTGGCAAGTGAGTAATTGATTCTTGTTCTCACAAGCTGACAAGCTCAGGTCTCGATAACCTGCCTGGGGAAGTGACTTTCCTGCTGCAAGAGATCAGGGAGAAGGATGAGAGGATCAGCCGTAAGTTGCAGTGTACCGGCGAGGGCTCACTTGTACCAGAACTTCTGAATCGAATCAACCAGCGTCATTATGGCTTGACAAAGTCGGTCAAGAATCTCGCCAGCTCGTCCCCTGCGACACCCAACCCCAACTTTCCTCTACCGATTCCGGCTGGTGCTGCCATTCCAACAGCTCACCTGTCTACAAAGGACCAACAGAATGTTGCCAAGATTCAGGCTGAGTGGGTCAAGATCGAGACGCTTCAGGACGAGAAGATCAAGCTTGCTGAACGACTGGAGCGGATTGTGTCCCGTGCACGCGAGCGCGGCAAGACGGAATGGCGGAAAGTGGGCGGCATGGACATTGACGAGCTGGAGAGCGACGTCAAGCTGGGCGACCTGGGCGGCGCAGACGTTCTTTTGCCACCTGGTGGACTGGGAAGCGGATCAGATGCGCGGCACGTCAAGAGGCGCAACAAGCCAAATCACATGCCACTCGCTGCGGCAATCAGCGCTGGCAACAGCTTGGGCACTCTTGGAGGCCATGGACAGTCCGGTGGTCATTCGTCTCCGGCCGGAAGTATGGCGCCTCCCCCGGCACCTCGTTCTGGCTCTGTTGCCCGGCACTCGTCGGCTGCGAGTGGGCGAGGTGCGCGGGCTGAGCGCCACCAGAGTACGGCTGCTGTGTCCGATGCCGACGCAGACGGCGAAGTGGAGATGGCGGAGGCAGAGGTTGAGGCAGATGACGCTCTTTACTGCTTCTGCCAGCAAAAGAGCTACGGGGAAATGATCGGCTGCGACAATACTGGCACTTGCGCATACGAATGGGTGAGCTATGCATGGCAACGACGACGAGGACAGTGAGGAGGCGCGTTGCTGACAAGTGCAGTTCCACGTCAAGTGCGTCAACATAAACGGACCGCTGCCGGACACCTGGTATTGCCCCGACTGTGTTCAAAAGCTTGGACTCAGCTCGAGCGATGGCAAGAAGGACCGGAAGGGGCGAAAGAAGTAGTACGCAGGATGATCTCCGCTTGTAGACGCATGTGCATGAAACTGTATTATAGACCCATTCAGAGGATTTGTCAAATGTGTCGACGACACCACTCACCGTGACACATGATATGGCCACGACCTTGGACATACAATTGGCCTTTCAGTGGACTTGTATTGGCATGAATCACATACTAGTACCATTCCTCAGAGGGAATATCAATGACAGACCCTTGCCCATCCTCGTTGCGAACAACCATCGGTGACAAGTGCTGCCACAGTGGGTCCAAGTGACTGCCACTTTCTGCAACACTCCAGCCCCGGCGTTCATAACCCTTTAGCTGGTGGTAGTCGAGGTCGGTCACTTGTGTCCACCACCACCCACGCTGTAGTCGAGGGAGAGTTTCTGCAAGAACTTCGATTGCTGCCAGGGCGCCGGTTTCCCATCCCTCCAACTCATTGGCTATGAGGACTAGGGTGCTGGGCGCCCAGCACAGATCCAAAGACCTCAGCGCCGACAATTGTCCAAGAGCACCCAAGACGTGGATACGACCACGAACCCATGCGTCCTCTCTGGAGAGGTGTTCACTGCTACTCCAGCCCCATAGCTGGGCGTCCAACGTGTCGGCAACATGTACCTTGCGGCTGGCGTCGTAACACGAAATGTTAAGCTCCTGCAATCCAGCACAAGGCTGCAGCACACTCAGGACCGTAGGCAGCTTCCAATCATCCCCAACTTTGAGGTGCAGCACCCTCAAGGCTTGCGGGATTAGTGGGGCAAGAGTGTCCAAAGGAGATAGGTGCGTCACGACAGCGCACTTGAGGCTCCAGAGTGACGGACACCATGACGCAAAGAGAGCTCCAAAGGCCAGCGTGCACACGCGGCACTTCACTGCGATGACCACCTCCTTCATTGCCGGCACACTCTGGAACGAGACGGCACTGGTGTCGAGCAGGAAGTCCCGATGTAGACCAAGACCGTATGCGTCATGTGAACAAAACGGATTGTGCGAAATCTCTACAGCTTCCAGAAATGTTGCACGGCTGATCAAACGCTTGAAGAGTACGAACCGTGCGCGCGCAACGGGCAGTGTGTGGTGCGAGTCTGCACGATATGTCCCAAGGAGGCGAATGCGTCTGCCCACGTCTTAAGCTCAAGGCCATTGTGACCTGCCACGCACCTTACTCGGGCTAGGACCCAGTCCGGAGCATCTGCCCATGCCGAGAGTCGCCAGTCCAAGTCATAATCGCCATGAATGGTGATGTCCAGACGTGGCGCAGGTAAAGCCCTTCGAATACGCTTGCACGTGGCGCGCAGAGCGAGTATATCATTGATCTCTCTCGTGCGTGATTGGGGCTGACCATTGTGCCAGTGTGGAGCGACCGCGGCAGCGGACGGTGGACTGGCGAGGAAACCAATGTGGGCGATGACGTCCTCATTGAGATCGTCAAACGTTACCGCTTTACCCAGGGGCGGAGGAGGTGCGGCCGACACCAATGACATGGTCACACAAAGCTATTTCTCTGTGACGCAGCCCGACTTGCGGGGAGATTCTGGTTGAAGTGTCAAGCAGATCAGACTCCGATTCATTTCATGGATGTAGCCAGCTTGGGTTACAACACAAACGGCATCAGATGGCACACTGACCCGTTACCAGGCTTGGACAATGACCTTCGAGACAAGCCAGAATGCAGCCGCTAGCAAACAAGCCTTAGCTATGCCTGTGGGCAGCCAAGACAAACGCATTAAGAGCGTGGCTACTGGGCGGTAACCCGTCCATGATGCGCACAAACAACTGTCATAGCTATGTTATCGTGATTGTACAGCAAGTTGTTCAGATTAAAAGTCACCACCACCAAAGTCACCTCCGCCAAAGTCACCACCTCCCATGTCGTCCTGCTGGCCATCCATGTAGCCGTCATGGTAAGCGTCGTGCTGATTCTACGCCGTCAGTCGTAACTCCCAGACTCCGAGCTCTCGTCAACTCTCTCGTCAACTCACGTCTGACATCATATTGCCGAGCATCATTCCGCCGAGCAGACCACCACCCATACCCAGCATGGCCTGTTGGGTCAGCTAATGGAGATCATGACCTTAGAGACTTACACCACCGCCGGCACCCATTCCTTGACGCCTTGGGGGCATCATCATCTGTTGCTGGGGATATCCGCCGTACTGCTGCTGCGGGTAGCCTCCGTACTGTTGCTGCTGGGGATATCCTCCACCGTAGCCGCCAACGTGGTTGGACTGCTTGGTCTTTCCAGTGAGTTTGGCAAGAATTCCTCGCTTCTCGGGGATCTGTTGTTGGTATTGGGGCTGCTGTTGTTGCTGGTACTGTTGTTGCTGCTGCAACTGCTGCTGGTGCTGGGCGAGCTCCTGCTGCTGGCCATACTGCTGCTGGGCCTCGTAGCCTGATTTTTCGCTAGGCTTCGAGGGGGGAGGACCGGAAGGAGGGGCAAATTGTTGATCCTCAGCCGGGCTGCCGGGTCAGCGGGTGGCAAAGTCCGTTCAACATACTGTGTCCACTGGCTCTGGGGTCCGCCGGGGGCATTCCTGTTGATCTAGTCTGTCAGAATATGCCAACCTGAGGCTGCGTAGCAATCCACTTACATAGAACCAGGTTTGGTAGTCGGGATTGAATCTGGTCAAGAGCTCAGCGAATGTGGGACAAGCGCTGTCATCCACGCCACTCACTGCTGCGTCCAGCCATCTGGGAGCGGCCGAACGTCCGGATTGATAGGACTCATGATTCGAAATAGGCTTTGATAAAAGTGCGAAAAAGTGAGACTACTAGTAGAGTATCAAGAATGAACAGGATCGAAGTGGGCCAATGGTTTGTGGGCTTCTGGGGAGCTGTGGATTGCGCAGCTGCCAAGAGATGGCGATGGCGGGCATGACCTGGTTAGTGCATCATCATCACGTGATCAGTTACGTCAGCTCTTGACCTCTTAATTCGAGCATTGGGTATTAGCTTCAGCTTTAGCTTTAGCTTGTTCAAAAACATCTCTCATAGCCACTGAGCACGAGTTACACAGTATCCTGTGAACCAATTGAAGCTGTTTGCGAATGTACAGGACGCAGTCTGTGGGCAGCGACACACAGACTGTAGAGCCAAGTTGATGTGTGGCAAACGATCGACCCAAAGAGCAACGCCGTGTCTTGGTTGCATGTCCAAGGCCCCAAGGGTACCAATTCTGCTACGTCTGCATGTCTGCATAGCCAAGCCGTTCCTGGCAGGCCTGGGAGGCCTGGTACCACCTCCTGTGTGAACCGGCCAAACGCTACACCGCATGCATGCGCATGCAAGAGCCGTATTCCGAGCCCAGGCGCCCAGGTATCTAGTGAGCCAACCAGTTCTAGCACGGAAGCAAACAAATGAGCACGATTTGATTTGTTTCGGTGCTTGGGTTTCATTAACGAACAACTGTCGGTTGTCGTCACCACTACTTCACGATGAGCTCTCTGTGGTCTGCAATTGCTCGTGCACTTCCATTCAAGCGCCGGGTAAGTCATCTATGCCGTATTCAGCCATCTGCCACTGTCGCTCATACGTTCAGTTGCCAGTAGGAACCGACCTGGCGGGCAACAAGTACTTCGAGTTCCCCAACCCTAATGGTGGACGCGCCAAGCGCGTCGTGGAGTATGCAGAGGAAGCGACGGCCACCTCTCCCGGTCTCGACTACCGACAGGGCACGCAGCAACTACCCGTGCAGTGGACGGCGTGGATGAGCTACACGCGCTTGAATCCACCGACAGTCGCGGAGCTGCAGGCTGATGCTGCCCGTCTGGCGAGGCTCGCACCTCTCGTAGCCCGGATTGAAGCCCGCGAGCGCGCGGAGCGTATCCAGCAAGGGTTTCTCTTGCCCGATGGCACCGAGCCTGGAGGGCATGAGGGAGCCAAACCGCTTGTTCCCTCTGGCTTGCAAGCTCTTCGAGTCTCACGGCCGCCCGATGCACCTGTGGACCCCCAGGAGTTCCCCACCGACGCACCGCTCGCTCCCCCGCGCACCAAGGTCAACCCAGAGAGCGCCAACACTGGCGACGAGCTTCGTGCCCTCGCCGAGGAGGACACTCGTCGTCGATTGAGGGAGAGCGGTGTGCGAGAGGGGACTGGGGAAGGACTCGACGTCATTGAAGACGTGGGCAGCGGCTTCAAGCCGCGTAGGAGAGGCTGATCTCCTTCTGTGTAGCGAGCTTCAATCACCATTCAGCATAGCATGCCACCTTGTACCATACTCATAGCAATTGGATGCATATCCGTCATTCTTAATACACTGGGCCGCGGCCTTCGATACAGAGTCCGTGAATAACAAGTGGCAACTCTACTGCGATGGTTCACCAATAAACGTCTTCTCGATGCTTCCTGCTCCTTCGCCTGGCACAAACTTGTAACCGTTGGTAGCAAACAGTCGCGAGTGCAGGAACGGGTTAATGTCAAAGATGTCGATCTCCTTTGCGCGTTGCCGCAGCTGCTCGACACGAATGGTAATTTGGTCTGGGTGGGTACCATGCTGATGCCAGTAGAGCTGAGCCTTTTCTTTGATAGCCTGGCCGAGAAGGAAGGCCAGCAGCTCGTCGTGATCAGTCGCCTGGTGCACGTATTTGCGGAAACCGCGCTCAAGTGTCCTCTTGATGCTCATCTTCTGCGCGTTGACGAATGATCCCACTGTAACTTGGATAGCCAAGTCAATGTCGTCTGAGCGGACAAACTCGCGCAAGTGCATCTTCGCTGATGCTTCGGACATGCGAATCATGCTCTCAAGGTGGCGCACGGTGATGGGGAAAGAGCCGGTAGCGAGCGACTCGCGACGCAGGTCAGCGTAGAGACGTGCAAGCTTGTCCTGGTCGAGCTCCTGCAGTTTAGGACGGATAGTGTCCTTGGCGTACATGATGTACTTGCGGAGAGCATCCTGAGGAATAATCTGTACTAGTTAGCACGACCCTAAATGGCAAAGAGCACATACATCCTCGTCCACAGTTGTGTTGACTGTCACCTCGTCCACGTCGGGGTCGAAGCTGGGATGCGAGCGAAGGTGGCTTCCCACGACGAATTGAGCGAGCATCTCATCTTGAACGGGGTCGACAGCATCTTTGACGACACACAACACATCAAAACGCGACAAGATGGGTTCCGTGAGCTCAACGTTCTGCTGGAAGGGGATCGTCGGGTTGTAACGGCCGCCGATTGGGTTGGCTGCAGCAACAATGGCGCAACGAGCTTGGAGCGTCGTGACGATACCAGCCTTCGAAATGGAGATGCTTTGCTGCTCCATGGCCTCGTGAATTGATGTGCGGTCGGCGTCGTTCATCTTGTCAAACTCATCAATCAAGCAGTGTCCCTTGTCGGCTAGTACAAGCGCACCGCCCTCCAGCGTCCACTCGCGAGTGACTGGGTCCTTGCGAACAGATGCTGTCAAACCGACAGCACTGGCACCCTGGCCAGTGGTGAAGACGGCTCGGTTAGCCGTCTTCTCGACATACTTGAGAAACTGCGACTTGGCGGTACCAGGGTCACCGAGCAGAAGAACGTTAATGTCGCCACGGATACGGTGCTTGCGATTAATGTCCTTGGCCATGCCACCGAATAGGGACAGGGCAATCGCTGTCTTGATGTCGTCGTGACCATAGATGGAGGGTGCAATGGACTTGATAATGCGCTTCGCGATGCGCTCGTCTCGAGCCATGTTGCGAATCATCTTGGTGTCTTCTTCCGTAAGCCGGATCGAGGCATACTGATCCTCCTTCTTGTCGATGTAGTTGGCCTCGAGAACGGTGGCAAACACGGGAAAGCCATTCTTCGAATTAAGCGACGCGTCGAAGTTGTTGCGGTAGATTCCTGTGACTTCGACTTCGTCTCCCGGCTTGGCGACGTCGATAAGATCCCAAAGCAGGATGATCTCGCGGTGACGAGGCAGTCGACCTGCTTTAACTGACCCGGGCGACTCTTGCAGAGTCATCTTCTGATAGTTGCGGTAAACTGTCTGCTCCGAGTTGACGGTGAACGGTCCACGAGCTGAGCAAGCGGAGCAGAAGCTGATCTTGAGCTCTTTGTTGGTGTCTTGATAGAAGGGGCCTAGAGTGGCACCGCATTTGCCGCAGTCGAACTTGACGTACTTGAGCTGAGGAAAGACACCGGTACGGCGTGTCACAACGCCTGATACGCGGACAAGGCAGTTCAGGTTGGTGTGACGCAGGTCCCGTAGTGACATGGCTGTGGGCAGTTCGGTGATGCGAACGTGAATCTCCTCGTGGATTCGGTTGTAGCCAGGGTAGTAGAGTAAAATGGCGTCCAGGGCAACCTCGTCAAACAGCTCCAGCATCGGCTGAGGCGAGTTTGCAAGGAAGTAGGCCAGAATAGGACGGGCACTGGCGAGGTCCACATACGAGACCTCCAGAGATTCGGAGTTGATCTCACCGAGGTGTTTGATGCGCTGACCATAGACCGACTGGCCTGCCGAGTCGACGAATGTCATAAGGAAGGAGCGGAAATGCTTTTGAATGGCAGACCGAACTTGGGGCACTGACACCCACTCTGCAATAGTCGATGTCTTGACATCGCCGAGATGCTCAAGCGAAAGTTCCTAACAATATTAGCTTGGGTGATATCAAGGACACCTACATTGTCAATTTCCACATCGTCTTCAGCCACGCGCTCATCATAAATCCTACGAGCACGGCGGGTGTTGATGCCGCTCAGAAGTCCACCATCCTCACCGCGATCTTGATCATCGTCGCTTTGCAGAAAGTTTGGAACGCGTGCGCGACGTCCAGCCCTTGTTCCGGGAAGCCCGCGGTCACGACGGGCCATCTCGCGTTCCGCAGCAATACGATCAGCGCGAGTCATCTCGGGAACGCTGCTGCGGTCATCGAGATCTGCCTCAGAGTAGGCGTCCAACTCCGGGTTTGATTCGTAGTCGCGCTGGAGATTATCTTCGTTGAACAGGTCTTCGCCTTCATCCTCGTCATCATCGTCGCCAGCATCCTGACGACCACGAGCCCGCATGTCGGCTTCGTCGTCATCCTCCACCACGTCGTCCCCAAAGTCAGAGAAGGGAGCCGGTGGTGAAGAGGGGGGTAAAGATGAAGGGGGTGGTGAGGAGCTCCTGACACCGGAAGGCCCGGCACCTTCATCGTCGGTGGTGACATCAGAGCGGCGGCGCTTGCTTCGCTGATCCGCTGAGGGAGGAAGAGGAGACGACTGGGATCAGCACCACATCTAGCTGACCATGACCCACCATCGTTGTTGCCTGAGTAATGAAGGGGGACAGAGAAGATTACAGGATCAGGTTGCATCAGGGGGCCACAACCTGACGCGTCCATGAGTAGGCACCAGACGCGTCTTATTTCCAGCAGCATTCTTCGCGTTTTCTCCCACATTTGTTCCCGCGTGTGTGGCTTGCTGTTGCCCCGTTGTGGCGAAGGTGGCATGGAGTAGTGAGCTCACGCACCGGCACATGCGCAGCTTACAGCGTGGTGAGTGCATGCATGTAGCAAGGTCCATTATCATTCGCAACCGAACAAACAGTGTATGTAAAGAAAGGCTAGTTACAATTGTCCAGTCATAAAAACACAAACAGTGCAGCATGTTTAGGCCTCGCGTGGAGCGTTACGCCGTATCCGCCAAGTAAAGTCTGAGACGCGTTTGTTTGGGAGGGTCCGTCGACGACTCAGCAACCCACCTCCCCCCACAGGAGGCGGTTTCGGGGAGTTCGTACGAGTTTCAGCTGGTTGCAGCGCAGTCCTTGAGCGTGCAAGCGACGCTCCTGTCGTAATAGCAGTAGGGGAGGGGGTGTCTGAAGCGGAACGAGGGGCGGGGGGCGGGCGACGCGGAGGACGCTTGTTCTCGTAGACTATATAGCCGCCTGCAGGAGCCTCGTCGTCTGAATCGGACGGGTCCATTATTTCTATTGCAGGGACAGGGGTCTGATCCACAGGTTTCGGAATCGACGGACGATTGCGCTTAGTCGAACGAGGTGGGCGAGGTGGTGCGATGAGCGCATGGACAGATGTAGGAGCTGGAGTCGCTGGTGGTGAAGTAGGAGACAGCGGCCGAGGCTCAGCCTCAACAATATAATACCCTCCAGATGGAGGCTCATCGTCGGAGTCTGAGGGCAGCATAAAGTCTGTATCAGCTCGGACTGGTTTGGGTCGAGGTGATGGCCCTCGTGAGGCGGAAGCTATCGGCGATGGTACAGTGATATTCTGAGCCGTCGATGTGACCTCTTCAAGCGGCGGTTCCGGGCTTTGAGGGTTCGGTGTTGGCGGCAAGGGGATGCTAGCTGGGTCAACATCATTGGCTGCCCAGGGTGCATTGGTTTTCGGTACAGATGCCTTTGCTGCTTCAGGCGCTTGGCGACCTTTGTGCGTTGAATGCGACATTTTCTACGCTTATTAGCTGAGCAGAAACGGAATACGCACCAAGGACATGCCGTATACAATGTGGGTCTGATTCTCGATGAGAAACTCCAGTACGTCCTTTGACAGAGCGCTCTCTCTCGGCCTCATCTCATGCCCGGGGTGTGACAGAACTCCGGGTTGAAAAATGACTGCCAAGTCTGCAGTGTCAGCCCTGGCATTGATTCCGTACAAACTGGCAGCTGTCATCAAGTTCTTGTCTGACTCGGCGGCGAAGATGCCCAGCAAGTCGAGAATGTAGAGCAGTAGGTATTGATTGGCAATAGGAAGCTTCCGAATCAACGCCTTGTGTTCGCGGATCCTCTGTTCGGTCGACAGTTCTACTGCCGTTTGGATATCACGGAACTGGCGGCATCAGATCACGCACTCCTGCAATCCCGTTTCCTCTCACCAGCCCGTAAAAATGGAACGGCACCACAGGCTCAGGCATCTGCGTCAAATAGCGGCGAAAGATGGTGGCAACATCGTGGGGTGTGAAGGGGGAAGCATCCCAATCGGTGTCGATACCATACTGCACAGTTAGGGGATGGACAAGCATGTAAAGCACCCAGCAACGTACCGAAGGACCCTCATCAAAAACCGCTTGCAGCTCACGCATCCTCTTGGTTGACCCAGAAATGCGGAAGATGCCTTCAATGTCGGTTTTGCCTTTGAGATACGCCCCGCAGCGTGCCACGACAATGGGCACTTCGCTGCAGCCGTCAGTGTCCATGTCCCTTCCAAATACCTGTCACACTTACCCCCAGACATAGAGAGATCCATCGTCAGGTGAACTGGTCGAAATCTGCATAGCGGCATAACCGAGCACCCTTTGTAACGGAGCGCCAAAGACGTGACGAGAGTTCATGGTCCGCGGCGCCTGGCGGAATGATTTTTGCGGTGGAGGTGAGGTTTGCCGCTGGGAAAAGGCCTTCCACCAGGTTTTTAAGCCTTGAGTGCTTTTCTCGCGATCGCTCATGTCGGGGCTCTTGAGTCGACGGGCAGCGGCGCCTTCATTGGGGTTAGCGCTGAGGCGCCTCCCACGGGGACCTGTAGGAGTACTAGATGTCGCCGAGTCTTCCGGGGCCGTTCCAGCATCGCCGGGCGTGTACGCAGCCGCAGAGGGGTAAGCAACACGACCCCGTGCAAGCGGGGGCTGGGGTCTGGTGGACACCATGGCTACTTTGGCCGCAGTTGTTGCAGCTCCAGAGAGCACCCCGAGTAATTACGGGTGGCGCAGAATGTGCCCGGTCCTTGGTGAGAGCAGCGTAACGACAAAATATGGAGCTGTAAGCGCGCCAGAGATAAGGCAGTGCCGGGTATCTGTCGTCGAGGGCCGATCGAGGCGTTCTCGTCACTGAGGGGGGACTGGCCAGTTGGTGGCAAGGCCAAGAGCGACGAAACGGGAGAGGCAAAGAGCAAGATATTGATATTGGTGACGGCAGGCAATGGATAGTCTTGCAAGTTGAGCCGGTGGTAGGTGAGCAAGGGTGACTATGATGAGAAGACTCTTGCGGACGTGAGAGGATGTTGAAAGGGGAATGTGTGAGGTGAACAGATTGTTGGGTGTGAACAGGGGGGTGGGAAGTCGAGGCCGACAGTAATGACGCGCCAGGGCAGTCCAAACATCACCTTCCTCCAAGCTTTAAAAGGGGGGAATGGTTAATATTCTTAAGCCAACTTCCCAAAACAACCCTTCATCCACAACGCCAAGAGCTAGTCCAATATCATGCTCTCTATGCAAGCCGAGCCAGAATATTAGAGCTATAGAATGCAGCCAGATTGCTCATGCTTCACCGGCAGCCCCATCTCTCTCGGTCTGATCGGCGGCAGCAGCAGATTCCGAGGAGGCCACCTTTCCAGCGCCCTTGGTCCTCTTGCGCTTCTTCTTCTTGGGGAGCAGCTCCTGAACATCGACACCGTGCGCCTTGAGACGTCCGAGTTGCCGAAGGTTAAGGCCCTCGAATTGCTTGCCGCTGCTTTGCTCTGCGCCATCTCCGCTCGGTGGGCCGGCAAGCTCTTCATCCTCTTCAAATCCAGGCCAACGAGGCAAAAGCGAGAGGTTGGGGTACAGGTTGAGAGCAGCAAGCGCCGCTGGCTCCGCTGCAAGAGTCGTGTTCGAGAGAGAGGCGGTGAGCATAGCAACCAACTTGCTGTGCGCATGTGACACGTTCGACAGCTGCATTGCAGTGAGAATAGATTCCGAGGCAGTGTGGTGAGTTTACTTACAATGCCATCCTCCCCAACTTCGACAACAACAATCGACTGGTCCACACGAGCGGCATCGATGCTAGCCGCATCCTTGGCAATTCCGTGAGAGGCATCAAGAATGGTAATCAGCTGGGTGGATGAACCTGGCACTTGAGCAAACCCGAGAACCGGGAAAGGAAGAGCCAGAGTTTGGACTTGTGCAGTGGATGCCTCGGCTGCATCGACTGGTAAGGCAAAGGCGTGGAGCGCCGCACAGCCCTCGGAGAAGAAGACCACAACAGTGGCATCGCCAGAGCGCACCGATCCAATTTGCTCCACACAGACACCCTGGCCAGCAGGGAACATGCTTCCCTCAGGTGCACGGTACCACCCGTCTGACGCGGGGTCGTCGCTTGGCTCAATGGAGTAGTCCACTCCCGCAATCTTGCGCTTACTCTTCACCTTGCGAGCCTGGGGGCGCACACGACGGTGAGGAAGAATCGCAGGCCAAACGTCAAGACGGCTGAGGAGCTCGCCCGAACTCCAGTCCCAAATCTGCAGGGTGGGCTCGCCTCCCGCCGACACGAGGATGTCAGGACGTGACAGGGGAATGTGGATGGCCGACACAAAGCTTGCAGGTGTCAGTCCGTATCACACAGCATTTGTAATGCTCACCCATCGCTTCCGAAGAGATACTTGTCGATCACGTAGGCATTCGGGAAGCGGCTGACTCGAATATGCTCGTCACGATCGGCCGTGATCAGACGCTTGCCGTCAGGCGACAGAACATGCTGCGACACGACCGAAACGTGGCCAAGCATGTAGGTAGCGTCGGGGTTGAGGGAAGGGTCCTACAGAGTCAGCAGCTGCGCTCCGTTCATCGTTCTGAACGACTCACCGAGTTGAGGGTGAAACCTTGGGGCCGCTCCTCGACATGGCGAGGCTCGAGAGGATACCTGGAGTTGTCAGTGCCGCTGTGCAAGCTCGACCTACAAATAGACATCTCCAACCTTGTCAGTGACAATGATAGAGCCATCTGGCCCAAACGACAGGTCAGCAACCTTCTTGGCCGTGTGCCTGTTTGTCAGTGGAAAATGCATCACAAAGTGGTGGGCTGCACGCACCTTGTAGAGCGCAACGTCAGAGTCTCTGCTACATCCCAAACATGCAGTGACTTGTCATCCCCTGCAGTGACGGCGAGCTTGCCGTCCTGACTGAGGGCAACGTTGCGCACCAATCCGGAAACTTGCGACTGTGAGTCGCCGTTGGCGGTAACGGACGATTCAGTGCCACTGGAGTTGACAAAGTGAAGCGTAGAGCCTGAGGCAACGATCAAGATGGATGAAGTCGATGCCACTGCCGTGGGGGGCAGAGGAAGCGTGCTCATTGTGACGTGGGGGTAAGCGTGTGGTTGCAAGCTGCGATAACATGGGTGGAGGCTCAGAAAGTCCAAAGTTGAACTTGACATTTTTGTAATACGTGTAATTCTTAGTACCCCTTATCATTAAACGCGTCTGTTTGGCTTTCGCTGGGCCAAGCCATGCTGTATACAACCTACAGTCCCAAAGTTACCCATTCATCCTCCATCCACCATGAGTGCCGAGCCATCCAGTGTTGCCGACCCCGTCACCGCGCCTTCTGCCGAGGTCTCCGCTGATGTGGGCGGGAAGCGTAAGGCTGAGGAGCCCGCTGCCGATGATGAGGCTGAGAAGAAGTGGGTAGTCACCGCTGAATGCAGGCAAACGTTGAACGGACACTAACACGGCTGCCAGGCAAAAGACTGCCGACGAGACTCCCACCGCCCTTGACAAGGGTAAGGGCAAGGCTACTTCTCCCCCCGAGCCTGAGCCCGAGGCGGATGACAGCGACGATGGCAGTGACGACGAGCTCATCGTTCGCGGCCCTCGCAAGCGCAAGGCTGTCAACTACGCTTCTGTGAGCTATGAAACGAAGGCAAACTACATGTGGCTGACCACCTCAGGCCGAGGCTCTTGCTACTGCCGGTCTCGATGCCAACGGCGAGGACCAGGAGGAGGAAGAGGAGGAGGAGGAGGATGATGACTACGAGGGCGGTGACGATGACGAGGAGGACGGCGAGGAGCCCGAGGGTGAGGCTGCCGAGGATGTTGCCGCCGGCGCCGAAGAGGAGGACGATGACGAGGAGGTTTAAGACGGCACAGGTGGCGTGCGTAGGAAGTTTGGCGTGCGTAGGAAGTTTAAGTGGTTTGTCGTGCTGCAAGTGCTAGATAAGAAATGCATTTGTCGTCACCTAACGGCTCTCACGCCACTAGGCGGGCTGTACCGATATGCGACGCCGAGCCTCTTCCTCCCGAGTCCGGAAGAATGATAGCTCACTCTGAAGACGCGGATGCGTAGGAGCTCCAGGTCCAGCTACCAATTCGCGCATCACGACCTCGTAGATGGATGAGAGGAACGACTGACGCTGGGGCACATCCTTGATTTTGCCAGACTGCACCTTCACCAGGCGCACTAGTTCTGAGCGCAGGCGCGTCATGCTGTGTGGGTTAGACAATGCGGGTGAGAGGTTTACGCACCTTGAGAACATCATAGCCTCTTCCGCCTCATCCGAGAGCGCCACAACGCAAGAGAAGAGCGCAGCATAACGCAACGCCACCTGGCGAACGGCGCCATCCTTGACGCCTTTGCCAATGAATCCAGCCAGACCCTTGCCTTCTGCCTCATCGGCAAGTCGCTTCAGGCTCTCCACATGCGCATCCATGGCGTTACGATAAGCAGGCCACAAAGCAAGTTTCCACCCTGTAAAGTATGAGACAAGCGGCAGCGCTCCACGCGACTCCGCTGTTGCGAGCAGTTTGTCGTTCAGACGAATGATGGTCAACAGCGGAACTGACGGAGGAGGTGTGGGTGCGAGTAACGACTGGAAGAATGCTGTGCAAGACTCTAAGCCCGACGAAAACACATCTTGCCAAATGCGCTCCGCATCTTTGAGACCCTCGGCTGGATCAGGCGTCGAATTGTTACCACGTCGGCGTGTGCCACTCATTCGCGAGCGACCAGCGTCAGAAACAGGTCCCAGCACAGGAGAGTCGACAGGTGTGCTGTTGTGAGAATGAATGCGCTCAGGCCGCGGCATCTGGGAACCAACGCTGGAGCGGGCAAAGAACCGAACAATGAAGGTAAACTCTGCCGATCCATTATCCAAGAGGACCAAGCCCAGGGAGCGGAAAAGGGCTTCGATTGGCTCAGTCTTCGAAAGTCAGCAACTATTCAGTCCAAGGACACACCATCGTCTTGTCGTCTGCCATGTAAGCCAGGAACACCTGGCCCGCATCACCTTCCACGTCGAGGTCCGCATATTGAAGCCGATCGTACATTCGCTTGACCGCCGGCGAGGCCTTGTTCGGCGCTGCCGCCGCCTCCTCTGACGTGACAACACCGATGAGATCTGGCTTCTCAGGCGTGCGAGCACGAATCTGCCCAAGTGCACGAGCATACCTGCGCATTCCTGTTTCGTAGTATGCGCGGGCCGCATTTGCGTATCCACGTTCAACCTGTTTGGCGTGACGGGGGCTTTGGCGGAGGAGGAAGGCGTAGAATGGCTGGTACTTGAGCAACAGCGAGGTCTGCATCACTGCAAGGTTGGTGCTTAGCCCCTTCGAGGCAGAGCGCAGCGGACGAATGAGAGTAAGCAGGAATGGCGGCAGCTGGTGCAAAGCCTTGAGCGCCAGAGCCTCAATAATGCCCTCCAACTCGCGTGCCGCTTTGACTTTCCCGCCTCGGCTCTTCACCGCCACCATCTTCTCCTCGAGCTCGCCGATAGCGGCTAACCAAAGTGACGGATTCGCTGCTGGTTCTGTATCCCGCAGAGTGAGGACCAGAGACGTAGGGATGATGAGATCATTCAACAGAGCGTTGAGTGGTGGGAGGATCACCTGGACGCGTTAACCACATCGTGTATTGGCAACCTACCCGTCGTCCTTTGAGCTCTCGCTCGATTTCATCGCTCCGCGCTTGGAGATCGGAAATCTGGCCCGACACCTCTGACAGGTTGTCTTGAAATGTCGTGAGGTATGATGCGAGCGAGGTGAGGAGTTCGGCACTAGCCTGCGATCAAGGTCAATCGGAGTCCTGTATCATGACCAACCTGTACAGAGTTCTCGAGATCTGTATATTCCTTTTGCCGACGCAGAACTGCAAAATGAGTGTCGTGTTCAATAGTGCCCACATACATTGTTCACGGTCGGCGTCTTCGTCATCGTCGTCTACAAGTGGTTCAGGTAGCATGACCCCTGATCTTGATGATGGTCGCGAGGGACCCGCGCCTGGCGACTCGGAACGCCCCTATAGTGTGAGCGCGATGTGCGCGAGCACTGAACCGGGAACACGTACCTCTAAGTTATGCGCTGCGACGTCGGCCATGCTTGGGTGAAGGATTCTGTTGGCGACGATGAATGATACAACAGCAAGGGTCGGATAGACGGAACCTAGTTTCATTTCCAGCGCGTCACATCAACTTGCGTGTTGCACCACGTACCACCCGTCCATCAAATTCACGTTTCCCAGAAGTCTTCATCAGCTTTATCATCTCTTATCCGTATAATCACTCGTAGGGATGTCTGAGCTGTTTAAAGACATCCCCGAGTTCGTCGAGGTGCGTTCCGCTTTGTTGATGGACCACGCTTCACCCGGAGACTTGCACTAAACCACCACAGTCCGACATCGGCGAGTCCGTCACGGCGCGCACCGAAACACTATGTCAGTAGCTTTCCGTGCTGTATTCCTTCGCTGACCAATCTTAGCTACCTTTCGAGAGCTTGGTCCTCCCGATCTTTGCCATGTTATCAAGTCCTACGGGTCAAAAGCCGCTCAGAAGGACCTGGGATCCTATCACTACTGGTGAGGGTACTAATGCCACGCCCGCCTGCTGACATTCTAAGCTCGGGTGTAGATGCCTCGTCTTCGGCCTCACTGGCAGCGTACATGAACTCATTGCAGTTTCACGTTGAGGAGTCACCAGCTTGGTTTGGGAAAGGATCTGGTTGGCGTGTCCGCGCGGGCACATACTGGTGTGTCATGGCATCTCCACAGGGCACTGAATGAACTAATCTCTCACAGCTGCTTCAACGCATTTTCACGCGTAGACGTCCGGGTCGAGGTTCGCATCCCCGGAGGCGTTGATGCCTATGTGGTGGACCTGCGAGGCGAGCGGTCAGTTGTCCTTGACCCAAAGTGAGCACGTCCACTGACTGAGCAGACATGAGGCGACGCCCCAGATGTGGCAGGAAACCTACTTGACAGCACTGCTGAGGGCGATTCGCTATGCGGACGACGCCTCTTACCGCCTAGCTGGCTACCGTAAGCTGGATCCTATCACGACTGTCGAGGGCGAGGTTCGCTTCTTGAAGGCGGCGGAGGACCTGTTCTTCCAAGGTGTGTACACGTGATTCACTAATTGATTGTGCTGACAACCACACAGGATGGCAGCTTGGCTCTGACCCCGAGGTCCAGGTGGCTACTGTTGTCTCCAACCATCTTACCGCGGCTCTCCTCAAATACTTCTCAGATTCCTTCCGGCTGGAACGGGCAGCCAACCTCTTTGAACGAATTTACGCACGCGAGCCTGAAGCTGCAGCTCTGCTGGCTCAAAGCTATATTGGAATGAGTTAGTGTGACCAAACTGTCTGTGGCTGACGTGTTCAAGACGAGGAGATCAAGGCTGTTCAGATTATGCACACAGCCCTCGACAAGGTGCCACAGTCATACCCAGTCTTGCTCACGCAGGTTGACTTCCTCCTGTCCAAGGGTAAGGGCGAGTGGGCACGTGAAGTTGCGCAGCAGGCCGTCAACTCTGCGCCGTCTGAATTTCTCACCTGGGCCAAGCTCTCGGAAGCGCATTTGTCATTGGGCCAATACGACAAGGCGCTTCTCACGCTCAACTCGTGTCCCATGTTCACCTTCAATGAACGCGACCTTCATCGCATGCCGGCACCAGCACGGACCCATCTTCCCATTAAAAAGTTCATAGCCGACTCCAACCTCATCGACGAGGAGTCGACGAGGGACAACGAGGCCGACGTAGCCCTGCTTCGTCTTCCTGCTCCTGGACTGCGCGGTACCTTTGCCAAGGCATATGCTCTCTTGACTGTGCTCGCCTCGAAGATCGGGTGGGATGAGCTGCTCAAGACCAGGTCCGCTGTGTTTGTCATGGAGGAAGAATATCGCCAACACAAAACATCAGCCTCTGTCGACGCTGGTGCGCTGAGTGGTGCTGCACCTGGCAGTGGCCTCACAGACTCAAACGGGAACGCCGATGAGGATGCCTCAACTCGTGGCATTCATTCTCCGGACCCTTCGTCCACCGGAAGCGAGGGTGACGGCGCCATTCCCGCCATTCGTATCTCAAGCGAGTCCGCCAGGGCTAGTAATGGCGCTGCAGCCGGCACTGGCATGACGAAGGTCGCAGAGCAGGTTGAGCCACCAGTTCTGGAGAAGCCTGAGTCGATTCACCACGCGCCCGAGGAAGGCGAGCAGGAGGCTGTTGGCGAGACGGCGCCCGAGGCGTTTGAAGGGTCTGCCTTCTCCAACAAGCGCCTCTGCGAACGCTGGCTAGGTAAGTTGTGCCCTTGGAAACGTGTTGCTGACCGCTTTAGACAACCTTTTCCTCGTACTCTACGAGGATTTGCGCGTATACACCATTTGGCGTGCTGAGATTTCGCACTTCCAGATGCAACACATGTCCTATCGCAAAACGGGCACGGAGGTGAGTTTGTCTTGGTAAATAAGAAGTGTTGCTGACGTGCAGTGGGAGATACTGGGCGAGCTGGCGCTCCGCTTGCACCATAAGGAGGAGGCCAAGGACGCCTTCCAGCGTTGCCTAGACGCAAAGTTTTCTTCTCGCGCCCTCGTGCGCCTGATGGAGATGTACGCCGCAGACGGCGATCTTCCACGCACGCTCAACGCTGCCATCAGGCTCACTGCCTACCATCAGCGTTGGTACATGGAATCTGCCTATCCCTCGTCCATTGCCCACGCCATCTACAAGCTTGGACTTGTGCACGGCCTGTCCAAAATCGAGTACACTCTACTCAGCATGAACCTCCCAGACGGCATCTTCCCTATCATGATGCAGTACTTGGAGTACGCGAAGACTTTCGCTGTGAGTTTTAAAGTCCCTAGCATGGATATGAGCTGACATTGACAGGTCGAAGGCTCTGATTACTAGATACACTAGCACCGCTATTGTTTATGAGTATGCACGAATGAGTCTCCATGTCATGAGCATACACATTTCGTTGCCACGATAAGGAATCGGTAGTGATGCATAAGAGTGTACTGGCACCCTCTTCAAATCTAAACACTTCGCGTGTCCCTCCTCCTTCCACGCCTCTCGGCCTATCGCTGTCCCCGCTCTGGAAACCATGCCTACAGGGGGGCGACAGTGCCAGATGTTTGAGCATCCGCAATCTGAGTGACGTTAGGCAATGAACAGGGCGCCAAGGGTAGACTCACAGTACGCAACACATAATCGTCGCCCGACGTTGCCAAATACCTAGACGCGTTAGATGGAGCAACGCAGAGTAACAAGATGACACCTACCGGACCCAGGGAAGAGCGCTGTACCCCGATTTTTCTACGACCTTGAGATAACGAACCTGGATGCCAGACACAGTAAAGTAGGCTACTTGGTCAGCCCCGGCAGCCCACGACGCTCCTCCAACTCACGGATCTCAAACTTGACTGAGATTGGTGCACGCTTGTCAATGTCTTCGTTGCGAACTGACGGAAGACCAAAGTGAGCGCGCATAAGGTAGTCCTTGCCGCCGCCAAGCTGTTTAATCTTCCAGATGAACGCGCTCTTCTCAGGAGCGTACACTACCGAGCCGGTTGCGGCGCGGAATTTGGGACTGTCTGCGTCGTCGGGAACTGGCACATAGACTGAAGGGATCAGTATAAGTCGCAAAGGGGCGACTCACTTTCGACATTGTTGGCCGTGCTCCTCCGCTTAAACTGTCCGCGGACCTTGACCATGTACTCGACACGCGAACCGCGGTAAGACTCGACTGTAGCTTCCACCCACACCAGAGGCTTGACTGGCGTCGATAGGCGGTAGCTCATGAGCTCAAATTCGCCGTCGGGGGGAATGAAGGAGATGGTACGGTCGTTCTCAAAACGCGACAGTCGCACACACTGGTGAAACTTGACGTCCTCCATTTCAATCGACTTGCCACGAGCTGAGCGACCAGTGCTCTCGAACATGACCTTGTCATTAAGACCCAGACGAAGCTCCGGCATTCCCGAAAGGTAGCACTTCATCTTGACAGCACCCAAAATCTCGGAACGAATGACGTTGCCCGACGCGTTGACCAGCATGTTGATGCTCTCGACGACATCCAAGAACACCTCGTTCTTCCTGTACCGAATACCCTCGGAACGCCACGATACCGCGTTGGTGACGGCCATTGGTGGACGCACCTGCACCTCGAGCTTGTGAGACTCCTGAGTAATATACCTGGACGCGTCAGTGTGGACAATACTTGTCACGTACTCTTGTAGAATCTTAGACTCGGTGGTCTGAGGAAACCCAAAGTCCATCATCTCGTCGAGCAGCTCGTAGATGATGACAAAGTTATCACGAATAGACTCCTCCTCGACCTCTTTAAGGTATTCTGTCAGGACAGACACCAGGCGGTGGAGGAAGAGAATGACCTCGGCGGCATTTGTATTGCGCTTTGACAACGCTAGAACTGTTACAGTTAGTTGCGGCTCTTCCCAAAGGTTGCCTACGTAGACTGGGAAAGTATCCGATACTCACGGTATAAGTTGTTATGCCTGATGTGCATGTAGTTGATGCCCTCGTCCGAGAAGCAGGGCTGCACGGGCACATTCTCCTCCTCCATGTCGAGGATGAGCGGCAGGAAACGGTCTACATATGTCGGAGGAACATCGTCGCGGTATGACCTTTGAATAAGAGACTGTGATCACTTGGTCAGCAACTGGCAGCGAACACTTGAGTATTGCATCGCGTCTCACCTTGCCCTTGACATCGAGGATCGCGACTGCGTTATGTCAGCTCGTGTGGCCGACGTTGACTAGCTCAAACACGTACTAAGGCTCGCCATGGCGGGCAGCGCGATGTAAAGATGAAAAGGCGATGCCAATAGAGGTGTGGTCTACGTCAATGACGAGTCGAGCGAAGCAACACGTCAAGATCAATGTGCAGGACACCGTCATTGAGCTGGAGAGTGAGCGTGTCGTGCCGTGCACGGGAGCAGCCCAGCCAGCTGCCACGATGATAACGGAACTATTTGTGCATATCTTATTCTCACCCCCCTTCTACACTCTGCTCTGTGCAGCTAACGATGCCACCATGGTTATGCAATGTCTAGCTACTTTAAAGCTCGTCGTGGCCGTAAGGCGCCTCCTCATCGTAACCACCAGCACCCTCACCTCCGCCGTAAAGCTTGGAGGTGATGGGAGCGACAGCGGCCTGGAGCTCAGAGAGCTGCTCCTCGTAGTCTTCGGCGTCCGCAGTAGGGTGCTCGTCGAGCCAGTCCGACTTCTCCTTAATGGCGTCAAGGATGGCCTTCTTGTCACTCTCGTCGAGCTTGCCACCAAGACCCTCCTTGTCGGCGACCTGGCTCTTGAGCTGGTACACAAAGTTCTGGAGCGAGTTCTGGGCCTCGATGCGCTTCTTGATGGCAGCGTCCTCGTCGGCAAACTCCTCGGCCTCCTGGACCATGCGCTCAATGTCCTCAGGGCTGAGACGGCGCTGGTCGTTGGTAATGGTGATCGACTCGACCTTTCCGGTGCCCTTGTCGTTGGCGGAAACCTTGAGAATGCCGTTGGCGTCAATCTCAAAGGTGACCTCGATTTGGGGCACGCCGCG
Source organism: Prillingera fragicola (assembly GCA_002335605.1). Taxonomy (NCBI): domain Eukaryota; kingdom Fungi; phylum Basidiomycota; class Tremellomycetes; order Trichosporonales; family Trichosporonaceae; genus Prillingera; species Prillingera fragicola. The sequence goes on along the minus strand of BEDY01000005.1, from coordinate 536,805 downwards.
GGGAGCGGGGGGAATGTTGGTGAGGTCGAACTCGCCGAGAAGGTTGTTGTCCTTGGTCATGGAGCGCTCGCCCTCGTAAACCTGGATACGAACGGTGGGCTGGTTGTCGACGGCAGTCGAGAAGATCTGCGACTTCTTGGTAGGGACGACCGAGTTGCGGCCAATGAGCTTGGTCATGACACCGCCGGTGGTCTCAATACCCATGGTAAGGGGGCAGACGTCGATAAGAAGGACACCCGACGAGCCCTCCTCGCCAGAGAGAATACCACCCTGGACAGCGGCGCCGTAAGCGACGGCCTCGTCAGGGTTGATACCCTTCGAAGGCTCCTTGCCGTTGAAGTACTCCTTGAGGAGCTGCTGGACCTTGGGAATACGGGTAGAGCCACCAACGAGCACAACGTCGTCAATGTCCTCCTTCTTGACACCGGCGTCCTTGAGGACCTGCTCCACGGGCTTCATGGTCTTGCGGAAGAGGTCCATGTTGAGCTCCTCGAACTTGGCGCGGGTAAGGGTCTCGGAGAAGTCGTTACCGCCCTCGAAGGACTCAATGTCAATCTTGGTGCTCATCTGGCTAGAGAGAGTGCGCTTGGCCTTCTCAACCTCACGACGGAGCTTGCCAAGGGCACGGTAGTTCTTTGAGACGTCGGTGTCGGTCTTGCGCTTGTACTGCTTCACAAGGTAGTCGATGACACGGTTGTCAAAGTCCTCACCACCGAGGTGAGTGTCACCGGCAGTAGCGAGAACCTCGAAGACACCGTCCTCGATCGAGAGAAGCGAGACGTCAAAGGTTCCACCTCCAAGGTCGTAGACAATGATCTGCGACTCGCTCTTTGCGGCACGGTCAAGACCGTAGGCAATGGCGGCGGCGGTGGGCTCGTTGACGATACGGAGCACGGTGAGGCCAGCGATAGTTCCAGCGTCCTTGGTAGCGGCACGCTGGGCATCGTTGAAGTAGGCAGGAACAGTGACGACGGCGTGGGTGACCTTGTGACCAAGGTAGGCCTCGGCAGTCTCCTTCATCTTGGTCAGAACCATAGCGGAGATCTCCTCAGCGGTCTGGACGAGTCAGTTTCACGCCTGGAAACGTATCACACCCCGAAACTCACAAACTCGCGGAGATCGCCCTTGTTCTCGACCTGGATCATGGGCTTGTCACCCTTCTTGACGATCTTGAAGGGCCAGTGCTTCATGTCGCGCTGGACAGTGGAGTCGCTGTACTTGTGTCCGATGAGACGCTTCGAGTCAAAGACGGTGTTGGTAGGGTTCTGGGGAGCCTGGTTCTTGGCGGCGTCGCCGATGAGACGCTCATCCTCCGTGAAACCGACCCATGAGGGAGTGATACGGTTGCCCTGGTCTAGACAGACGTCAGCATGACGGTCCTCCACGTAGGCAGCAGATGCAACTCACCGTTTGCGATAATCTCAACCTTGCCGCCACGCTGGACAGCGACACACGAGTAGGTAGTACCAAGAGGGACGTCAGCACAAGAAAGCGGGTCAGATGCACTGGCTGAGATCACTGCGCATGGGCAGACAGATGGTCTTTCAGACGGGCAGACAGCGATGGGGGTGGGTGGGCAAGTTACTGGGCGAATGCCGCAAAGGCAAGAGCCTCCCAGCCCCAGCTGCTTCTCTCTCGCCTGTCTAGCCAGTGCAGGGGCTTAGAAACTTACCAAGGTCAATACCGATAACAGTTCCGTAGTTGTTCTCCTTGTCCTCGGCGCGCGCCTGGTTGGCGGCGGGGAGGAAGCAGATGATGGCGATGAGCACAAAGGCGGCAAGGGTGAGCTTCTGGAGGAGAGAAGTCGACGCTTGTCGGCGCTTTGGCCTGATAGAGGCTCGTGGGTAAGCCATGGTGGCGAAAAGGTGTTTCTAGTAAGAGTTGGGTTGGAGAGGAGACAGAGACCAGTCAACGAGAATGGTTTAAGAGACGACTTTTGAGCGCCACGGTGGCATGGGCGTGGAGGGCAGGCGAGTGTGTATACGTGGAGGCGCGACGCGAATGACACGTTTCCCTGAAACAAATGCTCCCGCATCTTCCACCACTTTCGACTTTTCTCCAGTTTGATTCCGTAAAACGACACGTGGACGGGCACGATCCCGGATATATGGCGATTCTGCCGATTTGCCGTACAGTCAGCGTCCCTGCCGCTTGCCCAGCCGCGCGCTCAACGTCAACGCTGCTGGCACGCACGCTCCGCTCAGTATCCACATCCACCTCCCACCACCACCGCCGCCAGTTTCAGTCCGCTGCCAGCCGCACCTCGACGTATAGACGCTGCGTCACCACCCGGCTTGCCTCATTGGCCGTCACAGAATGTACTCGACTCTTCAGCGTCTCAACCACTTTGCGTCCATTTCGACGACCTTTGTCCTGGTCCTCCTCGGCCTCATCTCGGCGGCGTCGTTCCTCACGCAGCCGGTCCTTCCTGTGGATCGCATCGATGTCCACGATCTGGTGGTGTAAGCTTATTTTGCAAACTTTATTGGCCACTCAATGCTAACGCTCTAGCCACCGCGGCCGCATGAATCGTTTCCGCGCAAAGGAGGAGGACTTTGCTTCACTTCGATTCGACGTACACACCGACGTGACGCCGCTGCTCCACGCATACAACACCAAGCAGCTCTTTGTCTACCTTACGGCTTCCTATCTTGACGATGTCTCCAATCTGGCACATGACGTTGTCCTCTGGGACCGTATCATCACCCGCAGCGACATCAAGGACTTTCGCGCAGTGGGCAACGCCACGCCGAGGCGTTCTCGCAAGGGTCGTGGTAAGCTGAGCGTCGACGATGCCAAGAACAAGTATCTCTGGCGCAACCCTTCGGGTACCTTCAAGTGAGTCTTATCAGTGCTGAGACATCGGGCTGACGGATCAGGGATGTTCTTGAGGCCAACATCACTTTACACTACTCGCTGATGCCTTACGTGGGTCTTGTTACCACCGGCGTGGTCGCGACGGCGGAGGGATTGCTAGCGCTCTAATGCATTGTATATTACTTCTGCCTTAAAGCTCTTTCCGCATTGTACCGCCACTCTTACGTTCGTTCATTAACATTTGCATTCCAGTCGCTATTATCAGGGAGCTGCGAGTGAGGAATGTAAAGCACTTGTGCACATGGCTGTTGCTACAGTATGGAGTCGAGCCACAATTCAGGCTTGAAAAGGGGAGTGACAGGGCGGAAACAGCAAGATGGAGAAGGATTTGAGGGCTGGAGGTCGTCTAGGGACAACCTGGTGGAGGGCAGAACGGGTATCTGTGCAGGTGTATTGTGGTAGCGGAGCGTATCGCTGTGGTATGGGGTCCGCGGCGCTTGGTTGGCCTCGCAACAGTCTCGTTTAATCGGCACCGGGCATCTCAATGTCACGTCGATCGGTGTCGCTCCATGTCATGGAAGGAGAGCTGAAGCGCCGCTCATGGACAGGGTGGCCCAGTGTTGCAGCCAAGCTCGGGGCCGCACGAGACGATGCAGTGCGCATCGAAACATTAGAACGGTTTGACCTGTTTGAGGCCATGACACGCACGTGGCGTGTAACTGTATTCATGTAAGAATCTGATCAAGCGGTGGACATGCTGTGCTCGACTCACCCGTAATTTTCAACTCTTGTCCAGTGAACGCCGCCCTAACTGAAGTCATAATGGCGTCGTCACCAAGCTTGATCTCCCATTGCGCGTGATCCTGCTCGTCCCATTGATCAGCCACAATGTGCAGCACCTGGTGGCGACGAGTGACAATTGTTATGTCGGCAATTCTGCGCCCCGTTAGCAACAGACTCTACTGGTCTATTGTGCCACTTACGAAAATCCAGGTAGCCAAACCATGACTTCGTACTGCGTGGGAGTACTCTTGATTGCAATGCGGCCCTGCTCCCCCTTGAGAACTTCGACCCACTCGCCTTGCGGATCTTGTACGTGTTCGGGGTTGAAGTTGAGATCGGAGCGATCCAGTCCTGTATCGAACGAGGCGGCGCGACTGGCGGGCATGTTCAGCTTGGAGGGGGGCTGCGCCCATCCAGGTGGTGGTGGCGGATGCATGTTTGTGTTTTTCACAAAGGCTCCCTTGCCCGAATGTGATGAGGACGAGGAACTATTAGACTGCTGGTTCCGCTCAGGAGGAGGTTGGGTGACGAACTCGTCTGGCCGTTTCGATTGCTTCGACTGTTGCGACTGTTGCGATTGCTGCGACTGCTGCACTTGTTGCAGTTGCGATACAGGCTGAGGCATTGGATAGCCTACTGGTGGCGACAATGGAGCAGAAATGTAGCATCCGGTTGTGCTCGAATGTGCTTGTGCTTTGGTCGCTGATTCAGAGCCCGATTCGGATGGCGGTGGCGATTCGTGACTGGCATGATCGAGGGAGGGTATCGAGCTGTCAAGATTGTTCTGACCCGTACCAATGAGACTGGAGGGTGGTCGTCGAATGAATGCAGTGGCCATGAGATGTTGAAAGGGTGGCGGTGCAATGCAGCAAGGAGGGAGGAGAAATGTCAGCATTGTCTTTAGCTGGTGGCAAAAGGAGGCCAGCCGTTGCGCGTTTGCAGGGCGTGACGTCAGGGCAATTCCCCGCGCATGGTCGGACCAACAATCTCCGAAATGGCGGAGGCTTGGCTGGCCGTAGAGTACAACACCCTAACAGAACGCAGACAACTGGAGCTCACCTTGCGTACTTTTTGCGCCAGCTGCCGCCCTTGTGCGCAATCGAGTCTCTTTTCTGTAAATTGTTGGTTGACGCGTTGGAGGAACGCTGCGAAGCCGACATGTGTGGGGACGAAGATGGAAGCCAAGTGGGCGGGCCCATCTTCTGGGCAGCGCCAGGACTCGCAGACATGTCAAAGTTGACGTCCAGGTTCTTCAGTTCAGGCGTAGTGATGAGGCTAGGCGATGAGTCTGCCGAGTCGACAGACCGATGCTGTTGAGGTGTTTCACCGGCACTCAGCGTCGCCACCATTGTTGTGTCTAAGTGTAGGGGAACGCGAGAGCCTGTTGTGTGTCGCGGGGCGCTTGGTGTGCAATGTTAGATTGGCGGAAGGTGTTGCGCTGATGCTGGGTTCCGAGGTTGTGTAGTTGCGGCAGGAGGATAAACCACAAGCGCTGGGCGCACTAGGTGTACAGAAGTGGGCGACTATTGGTTGCGATCTTTGAGGTGACTGCTACCAGAGTGTCGGCACCGGTGTAGTCGGTGTTTCTAACCCCACGTTCTCAGCAGGTGGCCGGGACTCGCACCCGGCCAACGTGGATGAAGAGCGAACACGGGCGAGCGAGTCGCAGGGGTAAAGAGGTGGGCCGCCGCCAGCGACAGAGGGCGTAGGTCTGAATAAGAGTCGTTTGCCAGGAGGCCTTAGCTGGAGAATGTTACACGAGGATGAAGAGCTGAATAGCAGCGGTGGCGACTGCAGGTGACCCCAAGTCCAAGTGGTCAAGGGGTTGATTCCCAATGCTCTGGACGGGACAGATGTGGGACGGTCGTGGCTTGAGAGGGGATGGTGGCGTGTGCTTCACGCGCAGGGCGGGGAACTAGGTAGAGGTGGACCGATCGTTTCAACCGACCCGATGACCAAAGTTAAACGTGCCGTTGGCGAGGAAATGTGGGCGAAGTGACACAGATATCACAGACCGGGGAGTGACGGTGGGTAGTGGACGACAGGGAGACGTGCCGAAAAGCCCAGAGAGCGCTGGGATCGCTCAACTTGGATGCTTTGATGAGTAGAATGTACTGTAATGTTGTAGTAAGCCCAAAGACAAGCGAAAACGGTTGCCCCAGTGGGCGAAAAGAAGCACGACTTGCTCAGGCTACGGCGGGCACCTGCGCAGCTGGGAAGGCGAGCGGAGCGCACTGAGCGGAGAGGGCGGCTACAGAGGTGTAGTGATTTTAGACACCATGTCAGGCTTGACCCGAAAAAGTGTCCGTGGCCCTCGCCTCCTGCAGGATTGGCTCACAGGATCACAGGGCAGGCAGATACACCATACATGAATCGCACCTCCGTCAGCCAGCGGCCGTCAGATCGTCTGAGCAATGCACCGTGACGGAGCTCACACCGCGCACACCGCGCGCGGCGCTCGGGTTTGCACGCGGTCACAGGTCGCTCCGCCGTAGTACGCTTTGGCTTTGGAACCGAGGTCCGCGCCAAGAGGCATGACGCCCCGTGTCCGTCGTACGGAGCCCTACTAGCCCTGATCACGTCAGGACACACTAGTTGCTCCTGCACCCGTCCCTCGGCCGATGCTTAGGTATGTGAAGAACCACAACATAGACGGAAGGGTTGTGACGTTGTGGCCTTGTGGACGTTGTGGAGCGATTCAAGTCCGCATGCGCCGTAGCGCCTAGCGTACACCCGGACCTGACATAAACGTGGATACACGGAGATGTAGCTTGTAGCTGCATCATGTAGGGAATGTCCCTTGACCCCATGACGCAGTATCACTATACAATGTTTTTGTAGCTTTACACGGCACAGATGCCGGCCAAAGGGTCGGAATCGTCTTAGCAAAGGGTCTCATGCGTTGCCTTCACGTCAACAGTGGCACTTGCCCCTGCAAGCAGCGGCCTCACTGCCGAACACTGTCGATGGTGTCGCACCGATGAAGACGACTAACGGAAAGGGCTGTTGGGTCCTGTGGGATTCGTATGCACTGAGTCGTCGCATGCCAGGCGTACTGCTACTGCGTACAGGCGTACGCTTGCATGGGCTACGGGGCTGCTCAGTTGCACCTCGTGGCCGTCGCCGGGTGGCCGGGTGACAGAACCTTCAAAACCGAGTTGCGGAGGTACGGAGGTCGCTTGGCTCCAAGCTAAGCAGAACACAGAAGCAGAAGGGTTACAGCTCATAACCCGTTTACTATATATTAACGGGCACTACAAACCAACGCCAACGGTATTACTATTTAATTACTTTGCCAACAACTGCTACATGGCCAGGTACCGCCATGCCCAGTGGCCAGTGGACGAAATTTGGAAAATGGCTCAGGATTACTTTTACGTCTTCAAGAGCTTCTCCGGCACTCTGGTATGCACCCGAGTATTATGAACGCACACCATGCCAGTTTGCCCGTGGCCCAGCTAAGGACGCTATGGCGGGTTCAAGTGCGGGTACTATGCCTGTACGTGGGGAGCTTGGGAGGCGCTGGGTGGTGCCACATTATAATAGTGAGCCATGACTGGCCGATATCGGAGCTTGGCTAGGGATCGATCTACCTCCACCTCCGTTTTGGCGTGTATTCGACTTTGTGCATTTCCACCACTCGACTCTCTAGCTTTGACGTGATCCACTTCTCCCGCCCGGCATGTCTGCCCTTCGCTCCGCAGTTGTCGGGGCACGGTCACAGGCCCTGGCATTGCGGCCTGGCTACCAAGCTTCCGGCGCAGTGCGCTGTTACTCGATTTCCCAAGCATATCATCGTCCATTGGCACCAACAGCGTCACTGCGACTCTTACCAGTCCAGCCTCCTGTGTTTGGTTCCCAACGGCGGAACTTCAGCCTGGACTCTTTGGACTCTTTGAACCCAGTGCCGTTTCTTGGCGACTTGTTGGTGTCAACCCCAACGCCTTCCTATGCTCTATCTATCGTCGTCCTCACCATCGCCATCCGAAGCACCGTTACGGTACCGTTTACCATTTGGCAGCGGAAACGAATGCGCCGGATGCGAGAACTCATCAATCCAGAGATGAAGGCTGCAAACGAGTTGCTGGCAGTAAAGGTGGCAAAAGAGTCTCGAGCTAAGGGGCTGGACTATGAGCAGTATCGCAAGGAACTCAAAATCCAGGTGGGTATTCAAGGCCTTTTGTGGTGGTCATGCCATTGACGCGCGAACAGCTTGCCGACTACCAATCTGCGTTGCATCGAAAGTATGGCACCCACCCTGCCATTACAATGGCAGCACCCCTTCTCGTCCACGTTCCCGTTCTCGTCCTGACCTCCCTCGCAATTCGTCATGCAATAGCAGTCCCGGATTCTGCTCTCGCCGCTCAGTCAGCCCTGTGGCTGAACGCTTTAGGTGATCCGGATCAGACAATGATCTTGCCTATTATTGGCGGCATGCTCGGGTTCAGCAATGCTGAACTTGTTGCTCGCAAGCGGAAGGCTAGGGAGGCTGAAGATATCGCCGAAACCAAGCCGGAAATGACCACGGCTGTGGAGTCGGAAGTAGCCCAGGCTCGCGCTGGATCACAACCTCCATCTCGACGCCCCGCCACCCCTGCACCAGCTCGGGCAGCTCCGATCCAGGGAGCAACTGAACTGTCTTCACACCTGCGCCGCAAATTGTCGACGAGCGCCGTGCTGCGCGCCATTCAGCCCCCTCGCCGTCGCTCGAAGGCTCTTCCTAGCGCTAAGCCTGTTTCTCAGATGCCCTTGACCCTCGAAGTCAGTGGAAAGGACCGTAACCAGGCCGATGCCATGGCTATCGCCGGAACCATGTTTGGATATGTTCTGAGGTGTTTCTCCGTGCTCTTTGTTGTTCTTGCAGCGTGGATGCCCAGTGTAAGTGGTGTCTCGGCGAACATACCATGGCGTCATAGCTAACTCGAAACAGGGCTTGGTTCTTTACTGGACTACCTCCATGTGCTTCTCGCTCGCCCAAAACGTCATTCTCGGACGCCTCGACGCGCGTGAAAATGCCATGCATGCACGAAACAGGGCACTTGAGCGCGCGCAGCGGGTAGCGGCGATGAAGGGAGCGGGCAAGGCATAGCTAGTATAACAGCAATGATACCACTATGAGTACACCCGAACAAGCACGAGGATATAGCTATCAGTCGCGGCATCCGGCACTAGGTTAGGTGGATGCTGTCAACATGCAAATGCGGGGGCAAGAGACTTGCGGCCATCGCACTCTTAAAGAAGCAAAACATTTAACCCGAAGTGCCTGGTTATATCAGTCGGTAGATAGTTTGACTCTTATTGATAAGACATCAAAATGTCATGGGTTCGAGCCCCATACTAGGCTTTCTTTTTTTGCTCTCCAACATCGTCGAGAGCGCCATAGCACAAGCATCAGCTGTCGACATTTGACAGGGTACTCCAATTTCAGGATTCAATGCATGATTATCATCTACTGTCTAAATCTACCGCCTAAACGAGGGCTCTAGAGGTGGCAGGTCAAGCCTGGCACGCAGCCTCAACATCGACAACCTCTTTGGGTGCGTTCACAGAGAGCACGTACGGACCATCTGCAGTACAGGCCACCTCGTCCTGCCAACGTCAGCCCCGTCAAGCACAGTGAACGCACCTCAATTCGAACGCCAAGGCCGTGGAACGCCTTAGGGAAGCTTGGGTCGAATGGCACGTATAATCCCGGCTCGACAGTAATCACATTGCCTTCGACCAGACTGCGCTGTCAGAACAATGGCCATAAGAACACGGTAAATGACACTTACACTGCGCTGCGGTCTGCGCTGGGACAGTCATGCAGATCGGAGCCAACATGGTGGCTTAAGAAATGAGGATACAGCTTGCGCTCGACGTCCCCAGCTGTGAGTTTGAAGCCAATGTTACGCAGCTCCTCGCCCAACTTGACGCAGCCTATTTAGCTGTTAGCTTGCATAAACAAATGGGAAGGCATTACTCACTGAAACGGTGGAGCTCGTTGAGATTCACCGCGTCCTCCACACGGCAACGACGAACACATTCCTTCTGTACGTTGAGAACCGCCTGGTATAGATCGCGTTGGGGCTGGGTGAAGCGACCAGAGACAGGGAAGGTACGCGTGATGTCGGACGCGTACATGTGCCTCTCACAGCCCGCGTCAATGAGTACCAGCTACGCGGTTCAGCACATTCACCGCAGCTCAGGGGCACTCACATCATCATTGTCGAGCACACAGTCATTGCGCGTGTAGTGGATCACCAGACTGTTGGCGCTGTCCGAGTTAGCGAGTTATGCAATTTCTCTGTGTGAAGAGCTCACCCAGACGCGACGACTGGAACGTAAGCCGGACGTTCGCTGCCCTCGAGTGCACACTGATACTCGAAATGCGCTGCCAGCGCAGCCTCGGTCCCTCCGGGGCAAGCAAAGCGCATGACCTCCCCGTGAGCCGCGGCACTTATATCCGCTGCTTTCCTCATAAGAGCAATCTCGGCTGGGCTTTTGCGGACTCGCAATGTCTGCATGGGGCGTTCCAGCGGCTTGGCGTGCTCACTGGCGAGCGCGGCAGCCAGCATGAGATGAGGAGGGTCGCCGCGCGTAAAGGGGGATCCGCTGCTGGATGAGTCCGAGGGCGAGAAGAGTTTGAGCAGCGAAGAACGCCTGCGAGGGGGAGGAGGAGTAAACGGCTGACTTGAGGCTGACGGGGACGGCGACGGGGGAAGGGATGCGTAGATAGACTTCGCGCCAGACAGATAACCGGGCAGAAGAGTCGCTAGCTCGTGGTTGGCATGCGCTTCATCTGCACCAAAAATCTCGACCGCTCCCTCTACACCTGTCCGCTCGCCCGACCACAGGAGCTCGTGGCGGTCCCGTGGCGGCACGAAGAGAACGTAGCTGTACCCACGGGGAGTGGATGGACGCGAGACTGTGATGATTCTGTCAGCCCTGTCGACCCTCTCTAAAGCCATTACACACTTAAAACGACCGTTGCGTCAGGCTCATCAAAGCCAGTGAGGTAGAAAAAGTCGGTGGACTGCCTGAACTTGTAAAAGATCTGTTGCGAAACGAGCCTCACTGTGCTGCCCATGCAGACCACGACAGCACCAGCAGGAAGCGACTCCATGAGTTTGCGTCGCCGGTCTTCATACTCTTGCGCTGTAATGCCTGGTGTCAGGTCTTTGGAGGCGACGAGGTGCTCATGAGTAGACGACAGTGGCTGCCCGAACTGTGGTGGCTTGGGGTTTGGGGTACGTCCGGTAGTGGAAGGAGACAGTGAAGCGTATGTCCGCCTGCCAAGAACAGACCCTGAAATACTGGCCAGCAGGACGCTCTGAATATGAGCGACCCGGCCTTCTGCCTGGCGAGTCAGGCCCCGCACTGTTCTTGAGACCGGACGCATGGTTGGAGGTAGTGGACTGAAATAACATCTGGATTTTCGGTTGAGTTCAATACGTCGATGATCCTCGTGCCTGAGTCGCTGCAACTGTTCAACTGCCTCCGCCCAAGTGGAGGTTGCCAGTTCACCACATTCACACAGCCAGCGTCACGCTCTAAATGTAGTTGATATCATTCACCCGGTATACGATTGCTCGCTATGCAATGAACAAGTACTATGTGTTGGCATGCTGCGCGACTTTTCCTTCCTAGTCGCTATCACTGTCCGTGTCTTCGTTGATGGCACGGCCCCGACGTGGGGCTTCCTCATCACTCGAAGAGTCTGTCTCGTATTCGCTCTCATCGTCATGAATGTCCGAGGGCTTGACCTTTTCGCCACGCATCAGAGCCATCTGGCCTGCAAGAGAGTCCTCTTCAGGCTCGGAAATGTCGTCGTCACTGTCATCGGCCTCAGGGGCTGCCTCCACACGGAGCTGGAGAAGTCAGTGAAAGGGCCTCGTCACAGAGCAGTCACAGAGCACGATAAACACTCACCATGATAGAACGCTGCACATCGCCGCCGATAAGCGAATCGCTGACACAGTACACGACGAAGGAGTACAGGTTGGGCGTAGGGGGCGCCTGGAACTGGAGCGCAAACTCCTTGGGCTCTGCGGGGCTGCCATCCTCATTGGGCATGGGGATGTCGCCAAAGCGCATGGGCTGAACAATCACCTTGTCCAGCTTAGAGTCGCCGAGAAGAACCTGGAATTGGGGCAAGCGGTTGGCAGGCCAGAGAGGAGCATGGACGTAGCCAGTTCGGGACGGCTTCGTCGCCTTCGATGCAGGCTTGTTCTCGTCCACCGCCTTCTCCACAACCTCCACAGACTCTTCACGCGCACTGCCATTCGCGACAGAGACGGAGGGGTACGTGTACCGAACGCGCAGAGTGAGAGAAACAATAGAGCCTGGCGTGACAACCTTTTCGCCAACCACTGTTGAAGTAAGCATTGTCCAGGTACAGTGTTGCGCTTGGACCTACCCTTGAACTCCGCACTGGAGATCTCAAGACGGGGCCAAGCCTTGGCCACAGTCTTGGCCTCGTCAAAGCCATCAACATCGGCTTTGAGCCACTTTTCGATCCAACGACGGCCCTCGGCAGCCTTGACGATCTCCATTTCCTGTGCAGCCTGGAGACTTATGCCGGGAAGCTGAGCAAGAGGCGATGCGCCAAGAGGAGCACCCTGTACGAGTGCGGCCTGAAGCTGGTAGCAAATGACCGAAGCGTGAAGCCAGTTGTGGGCTAAAGCAATGTTTGCAAGACCATTCAGAAGGGGCGGAAGAGCGCGGAGGAGCTGCAGTTGCTCGGCCTCGAGCTCAGGCTCAATCTTGATGCGGAGGAGATGAGCCCAAAGAAGAGCGCGGGCACGACGGGCGGCTGCGGTTGTAACGGCCACTCGCGAGTCACGACCGATGGTGGGGCTTTCATCGATGTGGAGAGCAGATCGCTTTGGGTCAAGCTCCTTCTCGAGCTCCTCAATGCGAGCCTTGCGAGCCTTCTTGTTGTCCTTGCGCTTGCCAGCAAGAATGGGTTGGAACTCGAGAGCAGAGGAGAGAAGAGACACCAGGGACAGGAAGTCAATGTCCTCACGCATGCCGTGGAAGAAGACCTCGGCGGTGCCGTTGAGAATACCATCACGCGTAAGACGCCGCTGACGGAACCACCAGCGACCCTGTTGTACATCAGCGATGTTGTTCGGGCACCCACCACACGCCGAAACTCACGACAACAAATGGAATGCCAAGACCGAGAATGAGTCCGTAGGCGAGCAACACGAAGGCACTGCTTTGGCCCTCGACAACCCACTTGGGGATAGCAATCTTGTCCTCCCGCTGCTGAGGACCATCGGGGTTGCCGTACTTGGCGAGATTCTCGCGAGTGGTCTCGTCCGTGAGCGACTTGTAAGCCTTGGTGAGCTCGACATATTTCGACTCGGCGTCCTCCATGGTCTCATTTTCAGCGAGCTTGATCTTGTCAGGGTGGCTAAAAGATAATCAGATTGTGCGCTTCTCAAAGCAAGTCTCAGGACTTACAATTGCAACGAAAGCTTCTTGTAGTGCTTCTTGATCGCTTTCTCCTCGAGACTAGACGAGATACCTAGAATCTCAAATGGGTTGTAGACTGTTTCGCCGGCAATGGCAGGAGCCGTGGCCAACCCGTGCGCAAGGTAGGCAAAGAGTCCCCATCCTGCCAAGACAAACAGCAACCGCTTTGAAAGGCGCTTGCGGCGAGCTGACCCACGGAGGGCACGTTTGCGCGTGTCGTTGGCCTTACACTCAGAGCAAACGCATAGTGACTTGAGAGGGTCTGCGCGTGCATGAAGGAAATGTGGACGACACATTTGGGGGTGGTGATAGGAAAGATGATCAGCACAATGATCCAACCACGTCACAAGAGTGGGGTGGACGAACGCCGCGTAGGGCACACTTACCTGTAGGTGCTGGACGGAGAGTAGCGAATGTCGCAGGAAGAAGCACGAGAGCAAGGCACGTCACACCAAAGTATGATGCGAGAGAGCCAGAGTCGTCGTAGGAGATGCCCGGGGCCATGTTGCTGGCCCGCGCTGTGGCGACTTTTAAAGTGCTGAAGGTAGGAAAGTGGTGGTGATTGAGGTGACAGACGTTTCAACGACGTTGAACCAAGGACGTGGCATACAGACGCGGAGAGCGAGCGTGCCGGACGCTAAGCCTGAGCTGATGTTCCATTGTATCATCCCCCCCTTTAAACACACGCCACGGGTTGCCGCCCCGGTCAAACCCCGATTCGCCGTGGGGTGGGTGGGTCGGATGGTTACGCTGTGGGCAGAGGAGGTGCCGCCTGCAGCACCAGCCTATGGACGCTCGACGTTTGACTGCCAACTCCTGCACACTCACCACTCTCCCACCGCAACCACCATGCTCCGCGTCGCCACCCGCCCCGCCACTCTTGCTCTTCGCTCCGTCCGCGGCTACTCGTCGGCCGCTGGCAACGAGTTCGTCGCCGAGCGCGCCGCCGTCAAGGAGCACGCCAAGGGTGCGTATTGGATTGGAGTTCCGCGCCCGGACTTGGAGTAGAGGAGGCAGACGTACCGTGATGAAGGCAGACGCGCACAATGCTTAGGCAGGAGAACCGATGGGGAAGAAGAACAGTGGGGGCAGGGGTAGACGGGCGCGGACACTGCATGCTTGAGAATGCTGGACGATGATGCTAACACATGGCAGGCACCACCGCTCTCTGGCGCAACATCAGGTGAGTTTAATGACGCGCTACTGGTCGTCAACCGAACCCGAGACTGACTTGGCCAGCTTCTTCGTCTGCTGCCCCGCCATCATCCTCGGCTCCGCCTGGACCTGGAAGCTCGAGTCGGAGCACCACGCCCACCTTGAGCACCTCAAGCACGACAACGACGGCCAGCTCCCCGAGATTCCTGCTTACGAGTACCTCAACATCCGGTAAGTCATGGCCTGGGATTAGAATGCGCCGGCGTGGACGCTTGCCAGCAAACAGTTGCTGCTGTGACAAGGTCGAGCGGGGCTCATTGTGCACCGAATGATTGAACCAGATCGGCCACTGACACCTGCCAGCATCAAGCCCTTCCCCTGGGGCATGCAGAGCCTCTTCTTCAACCCCGAGGTCAACACCCTCGTTGGCGAGGAGTAGAAAGTCAAATTCAACGGATGCATGGAGTACAAAGCAAGGATTGAGGATTGGTGCTTCGTTGGTGTCGGGTGGGGCAGGAAACACTTCAGGAACGGAGGGACGCCGCTTCTGTCAATGCTTATTGTCCACCTCTGTGCAGCGGTCCAACCCATTCTTGGTCATGTTGGGACGATACCAGGACCATTAGTTCAGGTCCCTGAGCGATGAGCGAGTGGACCGCGTTTCAAACATGCACGCGAATACCATGTCAGCAGCGAGCGTTGCTTGTGCAGAGCTTGCGGGGGCAAAGGTATATCGCCATACTGGGCCAACAACTGCAAGACTGAAGCCATCTTTGACAGGTTCAAAGTCCAACGGAGCAGTGTGTAGCAAGTGCGCAGTCGTCATCAGATGCATCATGAGCAAGGTATTCATCGAGACTAATCATGTCCTATCGGGGGGCCCAGTCGCCGAAGATCAGTGCTGCAAAGGCCTCATACTCGGGAAGGGCGAGCAGAGACTTGAAGATGTCAGCAGAAGCCTCGTAGGGTATTCATAAAACTCACCTCGACACCACCATCTGGAATGCCCTCCCACACACCGCGCGACCACCTGTTGAGGTCGGGAAGAAGGTCGGCCACGCGGCGGCCCTCCTCGGGCAAGAGGTCGCCACGGAGCGACTCTGAGAGAGAGGCAAGCATGGCGCCGACACCACGGTCAACCAGGAGACGTGCATCGGGAGAGCTGACATGCTCCCTTGTCTGCGCCAGAAGGGTTTCCAGATACTTGCCGTGTTCCTCTGGGCTCGAAGGAAGGGGGCACTCATCATAGGTCAAGGGCAGGGGCGAAGGTGGAACGACGAGAGGAGTAAAGCTATCCTGTTAGAACTCGATTTTGTTTCGGCAGCCAGAAACTTACTCGTACAGTTGAGCCTTGCCGTCAGGCCCAGTCTCGGTCTCAACATCAGCTCGAAGCTCCTTGACGAGGGCGTCCCAGCTCGCGGCCGTGATCTCGCGCTTGAGACCCATTCCGCCAAAGATTTTGTTGACCGCAGATTCAACCCGGTGAGAGACGGTGCGCCAGCCCTCGTGCAGCAGCCACCACGAGTAGGTAAGGAACAGGCGTTCGGCTTCGGCACGCTCCTCCGCCAGCTGAGCCTCGCGAGCAGCGACAACTTCGGATGACTCGATCACAACAGGCTCCTCGCCGCCCCAGGGCAACCACGAAAGAATACCTTTGGGAAGGAAGCTCGCACCAGCAGCAGCCCCGCGCTCAGCATACTCGGCCAGGCCCATCGCGTCCACGGAAAAGTAACCCAGCCAACTGTTGGAGAGCGCCACGCGGGAACGTTCACTTTCCTGAAGCTCCCGTTGCTCATGCACGGCCTTGACATCGGCCAGATAGCGCGTGCGGGCGAGGATAGTCAGTTGGGATGACGTAAGAATGTAAACGAGAGGCACTAGGTATGCTGTGGCCATGGCGCGAGTGATGCCTGGTTCCGCGTTAGAACATGTCTAGCAGCGCACATGGCAACTCACTTTGAACCTTGAGGTCACGCCAGAGCTCCTTCTTGGAGCGAGGGTCCGTAACCAGAGGAGCCCGAGGTGGCGAGGGGGGCAACATCTCAGCCCCGGAGGACGACTCCTCGAGGCGCGAGATCTCGGATGTCGGTGACGCCGACGAGGTGTCGGTGGGAGGCAGGGAGATGGCTTGAGACACAGTCGATGCAGTGAGCTGGAACGTCAGCTTTAACTGTGGCAGCGGCACGTACCATGTCATCATCGGTTCGGATGCTGTCGGTTACACCAGCGCTGAACTCTGACGCCCAAGACTCTCCAGGGTGAGGCCCACTCAGTTCAGCAGCCGAGCTCGTCGAGTCGGATAAGTCTGACTCGGCGAAAGACACAACACTCTCCGCAATTGTACCAGGTGGAGCTGGAACACGCAGCGCCGGAGCTTGAACTTCGTAGCCTGAACCTTCCAGACTCCCCGAGGTCTCGTCACCACTCTGCTGATCATGTGCCGCGAGAAGCATCGAGTCAGCCGGGGTGCTGCCAGGAGTGGGCTCAGTTGTACCGGTGTCTGTGGGAGAGCCACTACCGCCGCCAGGGGTGGCCACTTTGGCCTGCAAGGCTTGGCTGGTCGACTCGACGGGATACGCGGCGAAGAGCTGAGGCTCCAAAGTTGGCAAGAGGGCATAGAGAGTGAAGGAAATAGTCGACAGGAGAGATGTGAAGTGGGCCTTGATACTGAGGGCACGTCAGCAGCACTTCTTACGATGCCCAGCAAAAAGACTGGCAACTGTCTATTGCAATGGATGGCCAGCATGTCCATTACCGCGTAAGCGGCGGGTTACCGAGCGGACATGGCCGATGGTGAGGACCGAATGTACAGGAAGGCCAGCATCTTCCCCAGAAGGGCGACGGCTGCATCTCTTCGAGGCAGCTTTCGGCGTGGATGACCACTGCATTCGAACTGCTCTTCATCGCCTGCGAGCGACCCTCCACCGTGGGCCAGGGATCGCAAAGGAGATTCAACTCACGTCTCACGTTCACGGCGTTCCTTGAAAGCACGGACGCGGGCATCTCGCATACGTCCGATAAGGTAAGCAAAGAAAAAGTACGCAGTACTAGCTGTTCCGGCGAAGAAGAACAGCCGACGCACACGACGCTGCCAGGCGGTGGGCGGCATGGCGAGTTTGAGTTGTTGAAGAATGAGCGACAGAGAAAGAATTGAGGAGTGGTGGCCATTAAACGGGAACACGAAGTAACCGGAGGACAGCACTCATAATTTTACGTAATCAGATCGAAACACATAACATTGACAGGCCTACAAGTAGTGGAGACTAGTTCTACGGACTGTGGCGAAGACCCGGCTCGTGTGCCAATGCTCTCATTCCAACAGCCTAGCCTCTCTGCTGATGAGCAAACAAAGTGTAGGCTATACACTCACCTGAGCTCGACGGCCACGCATGAACGCGCGCTTGCCGGACGAAGGCTTCCGGCTGTGCGACTTCCTTCCACACCCTGCACGTTTCTTTGTGTCGCGCTGGTGCTTGTCACGGAGATGTTTGTACTGGCATAGGGTTCCGCGTTGAAATTTGCGCTTGCAACCCGCAACGGCTTTCGGCTCCTTATCGGCACCAGCTAGGAACGTCTGAGAGAGGATCTGGCGCCAAGTTCGTGCCTCGGTAGCAGCGTTGTCGACTGCCTCTGAGGTTGTCCTCATAACATTACCGAGTCCACGCCGGGCCCTCTTTATCGTGCTCTGTCCCCGGGCCTGCCAATCAGTCGCAGCCTGCGCAGCCGCATTGCTCGCTCGAGCGCACCGCCCATTAGCGCACGTGTAGGTTCGAACGTAGGTGAACGCATTCAACAGTGCCTCGTGAGGGTTCGCAATACTCGCTGCCGCGCTGTCAACGGCGAGTTGGACGTGCTTGTTGCGCAACACGTCGGCTGCCAATGCTTGGGCACGATGATACTCCAGCACAGCCTCCTTCTTCAAAAATTCTAACGCCGAAACGCGGAGAGCTTCAAGCAAGTCGACCGTCCATGCAATATGCTGGGAGAGCAGTAGCAGCCCATGGTTTAGCTGGACGCTAAGCTCATAGTCACCAGCGTCCACGCTGGGAGCTTCCTCCGCTGCGGCTGCCGTGGAAACAGTGTTGGGCGCCTTGTGACCAAGCCGGAACCATCGGCTTTCGAGACTGGCGAATGACACACTCTCGACGGTGGCGACAGCTGTGGTGTCCTTCGCTGCCCTCGAAGTCTTGAGCGATACCGCCTCTGTCTGGCGTTGGGGCTCCTCAGGTAAAATGGCTGAGAGAGCACTACGTACAATCTCCAAGTCTGAGGCTCCAATGCGCCAGTTGTGGGAAGTCACAGGTGTGGTTTCCGCCGGTGGCACTACCACGGGAGTTGACGCGCCTGGACTGGTCATAATATGGCCGGCTGTGAGCAGGCGGTAGAGATATGCGCCAGGTCCAAGTGTGAAGATGAAGGACACAATGACTACCGCAAGACGAATGGAGTTGATACTGTTCCTGTTGTCAGCAACCTATCCAGCCATTCCAGCCATTCATTACTCACCTGTTCTTCTTATCCTGTGGTTGAAGATGACGCACAGTCGTGATTGTTTCGCATTTGCTCCGGTCCGAACAGCCTGGGCTTGTCGTCGAACCCTTGTCCTTGGCGTCAGTGGTCTCATTCTCATCACCATCGGTGTGAGCAGGGAGAAGAGTACCAGGAACTCGAGGTGCCCAGAGTGTGCTTTGCACGGGTGAGCCAACGTTGGGAATACCAGGAAGCGCATCAGAGACAGTCGACTTGTCACCGACAACTGTGGTCATGCTGGATGTGAAGCTCGTGCTGGTGCTGTTGGGATCGGGGAAGATGAACGAGCGCTGGAACTCGGCGCATCCAGAGTCGGCCAGGGAGTTTGTGCTTACGGAAGCCCTGTCCTGGTCATCATCGCGCTCCTGATCGCCAGCATGGCGCTCGCTGCCGCCCTCCGAGGACAGCGCCCAAGCCTCGTTCCCGCAGTCACTTGGCTCGCTGACTTCGCTAGGGTCGAGTTCGCTGGGAGTCGAGGAGCCAAAACCAGATAGACTGTCTGAGTCCGCGGCTCGCAGGCTTCTCATGTTAGGTGAGACTTCAAGCCAAGATTCGTCCATGTCTGATGAAGTGACGGATAAGGTGAGAGCATCCATGTCTTCCGTGTCGTCCGTGTCAACGACAGACCCGTCATCAGACCGCAGCGGCGATGGTGGACAGACAGTAGCTGACCAATCTTGCACTTGATGACCGTCTTCATCCGCATGCGGTGTGTCAGGTGGTGAGCGATGTGCCGTCATGATGGCAGTTGGGTTGCTGCGTGGCTTGTCAGCAGCTGCTTGATCGCAACAGACAGCAAAACGTCCACAGTGGTGCACGAACCTAGAGATGTAATAGACAGAAAGGACAAGGAAATGCGATTCGTACCTTTGGTAGAAACAACTAACCTAGGATCCGGCAGAAGAGGTACAGCCGGGGGTGCAGGTGGGGTTCTTAGGAGGGAGCGTAGACGGCGACAGGACGATTGAGGTGTTTAATGACGCAGGCGGATATTACAAAGCGTACCCAAAAAGGGGACAGTAGCAATATGTGGCACTGATAGAATGCCGTATGGACAGCTGGAACGCAGCTAAGGCTTTCCTCGCACCCGGGGACAGGGTGGCAAACGAGTGGCGAGAGCGGCGGGAAGTCGTGCCCAAACGAAGGGCCTCGAGACGCGTAGATGAAAGAGCAGAAAGGATAGCAAGTAAAAGACTGCTCAGCAGAGCAGAGCAGGATTGGGTTGGTGGGAATGCTGTTGAGCGCAATAGGTAAAGGTGGACGGTTCGTTGCCGCTACCTGCGATTAGCCGATGATCGTGACTGTGAGGGACACATCTCTCACCTTTGATACTCGGCTGCTCTCTACGTTGTGGGTAAGGGCAGGAGATCCTGACAAAACAAATGGGAGAAGGAGCAATGAGAAGTCGCGCGAAAGTGAGCGCAGAAGTCGAGTGCGTGATGGCAAGTGGGACAGAGGTGGCCAACGCGACGACAGTCGCAAGCGTGCGTTATCAGGCGCACCTGACACATCTCCAGGACCGGCAACATATAGCTACAGCGGTTAATTCTTCGTTCACTGACATTCATGCTGTCATACTTCTCTAACAATTGTCCTTGGGGCATTGCACTGCGTACTGTAATGCGTAACATGCATGCAAGCGCGTGCTTGCAGTTGTCGAGCGCACCATTCACAAGTGGGTGGCAAATGGGGCCCCAATCTGAAGCCAGATTGACGTTGGTTTCAGGGCACCGTGTCTCCCGTTGTCCCCTTACCGCCACTGTGTCGTGCGACGGAGAGGCAGGATGGCTGGGCTTAGAGTCTGAGCCAGCGGCCCGATAGCTGGTCGACCTGTGGCAATGCCTGCAGAGCGACGAAGCATCTCCTCGTCGTCGGATGTCCGAGCTACGACATCAAAGATCGCTGTCCCGTCCTAGCCATCAGCAAGGTACGTTTTTCGGCCGTTGAGCATACTCACGGTTTCGAACACAGCCCAGGCGCCTGACCTCTGAGAGAAGTTAGCCCTAGTTGGTAAATGTAGTACTCACAGATATCCTGCTTTTCAGAACCTCTACGAGCGCCCGAAGACCTGGTCCTGCCTTGCGCTCGCGTTCTCCCTCATCTGCGAGGGCAAATACCCGGCTAGTATCTTGGAACAGCAGCTCGGCGTCGACTGCAAATCCAAACGACGCGCCTAGACCAGGCTTGCTGGATGTGGCGGAAAACGAGGACAGAGGGTTCGTTGGGCTGCTAGAAGAAGGCGATGATGTGACCTGCCTGGTTAGCAAGTTTCATTGGCACACTCACGATCGTCAATAGCTCCTTTGAATAGGTGACCTCGGCCACTTGTTCTAAGATTGAAACCATTGCAGCATGTCCTGTGGAAGTGAGTTACGTATAGTAGGGCATGACGACCAACCTTGAGCCGTAGACCCCATTAGGACGTCTCGAAACATGGCAGTAATATTGTCCACTACGAGGACACGCAAGTTCGGCTGGTCCCATAACCCTGCGACGACATCGAACAGCTCTGGCTCCAAACGAAAGGTATGGGAGATGGTGAGCCGATCAAGAACGGAGTCCTAGAGGTATGAGCAGGTATATCAGATGATAATCAGCCAAACCTCACATCGACATCGACAACCTTTGCGAGTTCTGAGACCACACCTTGCGCCCGCAGCGCGTTGAAAGCGCCTTCGGTATCGATCCACCAAGCCGTTGCTTCCGGGTCGGCGGCAAGTGCGCGAAGTGTGGTATGAAGAGCGAGTAACGACTTTCCACAGGCTCGTCCTCCCGAAAATGCCAAGATACCCACGCCAGGCCAGTTCCCAAAGAGCTCGTCGATTCCTCGCGCGCCGGTGCCTTCCCATAGCCGTGGCGTGTCTAAATTGACGCGAATAGGTTGAGCAGCGGTCCGTGTCATGCATATTGCGTATAGTTCGTCAAGTGTCGCCTCTGCAAGCTCAACATTGTTGGTTGGAACCGTGGGCGGATGAATACTTTTTAGCAACTTCGTCCTGGAGGTGACCAGCACCTGTTCAGTCGTGAGCACACCAACCTCGGCTTATGAGGTTAGCGGCTAACGCTCTTGTGCCGAGTTCCCTACCTAGTTGATGCACTACTCCTTGAACTTGGGGAGAGAAGGACTGGGCGAGACGCTTGAGCAGCATGCTGCTGGAGGATTGTCTGAAGTGAGGAGCACGGCCGGTTAACCTCCACCATCACTTTGTCAACAACATGTAGGCGCCTGTTCCCTGGGGCGCTGGCACGCCTAAATTTGCCAGTCATGATGTCTCACTGTCCCTCATCACTTTCGACATCAACCATTCCACCATGAGTCGCAACCAGTACGACACATTCAGGCCCTCGGCGCTACCCTCAGCATCTGTTGGCCACCGCCCGCTCGTTCGAATTGGTGGAGCTGGGGGCAGCGGCGGCGCGGGCACTGCAGCTGCGGAGCTGAACCGCGTTCATGATGTCTGGAACACACGCATCGATAAGGAGACCAAGACAATGGCGGGAGGATTGAGGGAACTTGTCGAGCTGGCCGACGTGAGTATCTGACTCTTTAAAGCATCAATTGGGCTGCTGCACATCGCGTCAGATAACTGACTCGCGACCAGATCGGCACCAATCCTGCTCCTGGAGCCCACTCACTCTCGGCCCTGCACCTGAAGCTGAAGACGTCGACGCTCATTCAAGCTGCCCAACAACTGCGCGACACCGCGCACGAGCTCAGGCTTGCACTGGCGCTCGGCGACGATGTGGGAGCTGCAGCTCGGCGCGATACCGAAGCCACAGCCTTGCGCGCCGAAGCGGACCGTCTGAGGGCAGAGGTTGCGCAAGAGTTCGGACTGCTAGTGGGCCGAGCACAAGAGGATACTCCGCCTGATGAGGCAGCTGAAGCTTCTGTTCCCCACGAGCAGGGCAAGGAGGGGCAGACGACGGAGGGTGCGGCCCCAGATGTAGCGGATACAGCGGCTGCTGAAGACCCAGCTGACGCCATGGACGTCGATGACGACGAGGACGAGGACGAGTTTGAAGAAGTATAATCACGCCAGCATCAGCTGTTTGGCCTCACATTGCCCCGTGCTCGCTTCACGAGCACCTCGCCACCCTGCACCTTTATACCTTTTGATGCATTTTCAACCACCGTGCTTGCCCGATGAATTGCAATTATGGATTGTTTCCATGCATCGGTACAAGCACAATACACTGTGCCGAATCTGGTATAGGTAAACACTACAGCGAGACATCAAGAGCTCGGCCCCCTCTTTATTACACCCGTCCCAATGACTCTTTCGTTTGACCGCCACACCTCTCTCAATCCTCCCCCTCGTGGAACGGCCAAGCAACCGCCAGGCGCGGCGGAGCACCGTCCACCTTGCCGATACCGCCATCGGCCCACCACTCGTCGTACTCCTTCTGTGCGTCCTCGAGCTCGGCAAGCATGCGGATGGCGTATGCGTGCAGACGGGCGGCATACCCAGGGTCCCGAGGCATCCTGGGGACTCGACTTGTACCAGGGCCAATCGCCTCCAGCGCGTTCGCGGTCGAGGGGGGGAGGAGCGAGGAGCGCTTGGAGAACGAATGAGACATGTGCGGCGAACTCTGACCACGAGGTGACGTGGGTGGTTGCGAATTGCGCCTCTCCGAAGCGGGGCTGTTGCCAAAGTCGAAAGCATCACTGCGTGGAGATGCAGTCGGCAGCTCAAACTCAAAGGCGAACGCAGCCTGCGTAGCCGCGTCCGTCCCGGGCGGCGTCATGGGCCCTGTCGTAAGAATATGGGGAGGTGGTGCCTTGCGCGTTCGAGGAGATGAGCTAGACCCGAAGCTTGTAGGCGATGACGCAGAAGGCGAACCGTCGTCCTTCATGGCGCTTGGAAGCAAGCGAGTCTGCTCCAGGTTGCTAGGGCGAGCGAGCGGCGAGCTTCCACCACTCATGCCAGAGGGTGTGTTGAGGTGAGAGGCCATACGCGGTGAAGGGAGCAGAGGCGAAGAGTCCGGCAGCGACGGCGACGACGCTGATGCAGGGGACTTCTTCGACTTGGTGGACGAGGCGGGCGACTTCTTGATGGGGGTTTTGGCATTCGGCTTGCCTCCCGGCATACCGAGAGTGCGCTTCCACCACGATCCCTTGCTTTTGCCGTCCTTATCCTCTTCCTTGCCCATCCCCAATGCCAGGAGTTTTTCGGCCTTTGACGATGGCTGTGGCGAGTCTGTGATCATAGTGATCGTACTACGACTGCGAGGCATTCCCGTGGGCGTACGCGGAGTATGAGGCGAGTTAGCCTCCATCTCCACAATGTCCGAGGCTGGCCGAGGCTCGAGCTCGTCGTGACGGCGCTTGATGCCGTCCAAGCGAGTTTGGAGTAGTCGAACAGACTCTATCTCAACCTCGTTAGACAAGCCATCTGCCTTGGTCGTGTGCAAGTGGCCCAAGCGGAAGACAACCAGGCGCAGCACGTAGCTGCGGACGGACTGCGACCAAAAGAGCAGGAGGCGCTCAAAGAGCTTCCTCTCCAGGAGAATGTCGAGACACAGTTCGCGGCGGTCCTCGGGACGAGCAGTGAGAATTTCCCAGTGTGTAAACACAAAGGCAATCACCTTTACTAACGTCAAGGCGTGCTCAGCCTGGTTGAGGATAGTCCGCACAAGGCCGACAAGATACGGGACATCCAGAGGCGAGTCCGCAGACCCGATGATAACGGGGTCCACCACGCCGTCCAGCAGATCGAACAGACAGAAAACGCCCTTGGGGGCATAGAGACTGGTCTTGGAGATCAGATTCTTAACCCACAAGTCCACCATCTCTCCCCACAGTTGTGAGCCGTCACACTCGATCACGCGGCCGCCCATTGTCGGGACAGTCACAATGGACGATGCAAACGTCCACATGGTCTCCACAAGACGACGGTTAGCCGTCTCGAGCACGGGGGGCTTCTGGCTGCCACGGAATCCAGCCGACTCAGTTGCGTCGAAGTGTTGGTTGGAAGAGGACGTTGTGACAGCGTTAACCGAGCCAAGAATGTACGAGTGGCACTTCTTGGCAAAGATTGTGGCAAGGTGGGCGTAGCCTGGAGCACGGAACAGGACAAAGGCCGGGACAGGCTTGTTCTGGGCCTGGTAGTACTCAACGGCGGGAGCAAGATAAATGGCAAGTTGGCGATGGTACGCGCGGTAGAAGGCTGGGAACAGCTCCGAGTCGTCAGACTGCCAGCGACGCAGCCAGTTACCCGGCTGGAAGTGGAATGCCTCCTTCTCAGCTGCCGTGTCAAAGTCGGGGTCAAGACTGAGCAGCCTACGCGTATACGACTGCGAGTCGTCAAAGCAAAGAGACGACAAGTGGGCGGGGTAGACGGGCTTGGCCTCTGCTGGGATCGACTTGCCGAGGAGAACCGGGCGGGTGAAACGCATCAGCGAGCCCCTCGGAGGCTGAAGGACGCCTACGAGCTGTCCTCCGACGTGTGGGATGCGGAAAAAGGCATAGGCCAAGAAACGACCACTGAACAGAAGTGTGTTGTGGAACACACCCTTCGCGCCGAGCTTGTCCATGACAAAGTTCATGACGCGCATCATGAGCTGCAAGAAGGCGTCCGAGTGGGTGCGCGACGACTCCAGAGACTCGGCAGCAAAGCACTGGCTCTCCAGGATGGCTCCAAGACCTTCCAAGCAGGCACCGCGTTCGTTTGCGGGTTGTTCGACGCGCAACTCGAATAGGAGCGCCTCCGCCCAGTCAAAGCACACGTCGCGAAGTTCGCTGTACGCAGCTTCCTCGCGCCTGTTGTAGCACCGCCTGTCAACCTCGGCAAGGTAGGCCAGGAGTTCTGTGCGGACGATCATCGAGCGCTCAGGACCTCCTCCCTGCATAGGGTAGCGGAAGTTGTCCAGAATGCGCTCCAGTTCCTGCGAAAGGTCGCGGACTGCCACGTTTGGGTCAGGCAATATGACTGTGGCCTTGTTAACTAACATGCGCGCCGACGATCGGGCCCGGAACGGCGCCTTGGACGGTGGAATTGGCTTGGGCTCCGCAGGCTCGGCCGCTGGTGCGGGCGCGGGTGCGGGCGCGACGGCGGCAACAACGGCGTGTGTGGGAGCCGGTTGCGGGGTCTTGACAGGCTCCGGGGCCTTCGTTGCTACCTTGGTCCCCTTGGCAGCAGTAGCGATGGGAGCAACGCGCTGAGGAGCAGTTGACTTGGGAGCAACGCGGGCAGGAGGAGCAGTAGACTTGGGAGCAGCGCGCGCAGGAGCAGTAGACTTGATCTCCAACGGCGCCGCCAGGGTCATTGGTGACCCCAGCGACATGGGAGTCGAAACCTTGGCTGTCTCGAGCGACATCGGCGCTGCTGCCAGGAATGCAGAGTTGGCATCCTCTGGAGTGTGCGGAGGCGACGGCGAGCTCGTTTCAAGCGTAGAGCTGCCACCAGAAGGCGTCCGCGCGTGATCCGAGGATGAGTGAAGGGTTGATACCGACTTGCCGTCAGAGGGAACGGCGGGGGTCGCGACTGAGCTGGAGTAGGCATCCTTAGGGGACACCTCAACGGGGGCCGCCAAGACTGGAGCCGATGTGGAACTCGTTGAAAAGAACTTGGCCACGTTCGGCGACATCCATGTTGGGTCAACGCCAACGCGCCATTCCTCGTTGTTTGCACCGTGGCCGTCCAGCGACTTAGAACGGCGACGTTCCGCACGCTTTGAACGCTCCGAAGGTGACCGTTGCAGCATCTTGCCCGAGATGACGGGCTGACCATGGGAAGGAGGGGTCGAAGACGCGCCGCCACTTGTTTCTTGGTTGGGTGGCGAGGTACGACGAGGAGTCTTAGGGGAGCCCATGGTTATGGCGTCAAACCCAAAGTCAAACGCCAGATCAAGCTCGGGCAGTTGCAGGAGACGCAGCGACTTAGAAGGCTTGACCGGTGACCAATCCAGAGGCGCCTGTCCTGGAGACTTTTCCGTGTCAGACTGCCTGGCAGTCGAAAAGTCGGCAACCTGGCGTATGGTACTCGACGAGCCTGCAGACAATGCACCGTCTGATCCAGCGGGGCTAGCAGAGGCTTGAGGTTCCCCTGCCGAAGCCAAAGGTGTGATAGACGACGACGGAGTAGCTGTAACAGATGACGAAGGCGTTGTGCTTGCGGACGAGGATGCGGCGCGGTTCCTCCAACCCTTGGAAGTCGATGCAGAGGGCGAGTTTGCGGCGTCTGTGTCAGAAGCGCTCGGAGCGCGACCCTCACGAGAAGCATTAGAGCCTTTGTCCTTGAAGGTAAGCTCTCGGCCACTGAACAATTGCTGAACAGTAGTGCGGGACTGAACGCGCGGTGGGGAGAGGTCTCCAGTGTGGGATTGCGCCCGCTGCAGGTTTGGCGGCGTAGGCAGGCGGGGACGCTCCGTGGAGAAGGACGCGCGGCCAGGCGAATCGTTGGCAGAGCGCCGAGATGACGAAGATGAGAACGAGCTCACGCTGCCTGACATAAAGTTGGCGTTCGGACGCAAAAGATCGCTTGTGGACGCGCGAGGCATATCTGGCACGTCCTGATTTTGCTCTTTGCCCTTGTTGCGAAACAAGTTGCGTAGAGCTCCCGAGCTCTTCTTGAGCGAGATGCCTGAGACTTTGCGACCTTCATCTGAGGGCGCAGTGCCGACACCGAGAGCCCGTTGAGAGGTCGCCTTTGCCTCTTTACCATCCTTGCCATCTTTGTCGCCCTTGTCACGTGTTATGAAACCCAACAGCTCGGCAGACGGCCTGCGAAGGAGATCTGCTGAACGACGAGTTTTCAGAGTGGGCGGATTGGGCTGACTGGGACTTCGAGATGAGCCGGGGACGGATCCCTCGCGTATCCCCAGGCCTGTTGGAGTCTTCTTCCCGCTATCTTGGGTGCCATTTGTCGTCTTCTTCCCCGCAGCCGATTGGCCCGATGGCCGAAGCATGTCAGACGACTGACGCCCTCCGTTCTGCGACGAGGCAGGCTCAGTGACAGACCGCTGACCCTTGTACCGCCTCTCTGGATAGCCTTCTGCGTCGCCGTTCAGAGGCAGCATCGTGCGCGCCGGAATGTGGTTCTGAGCAGGAGCAGCCAACGGCGGCGCAGGTGCTGGGCGATTCGGGGACAGGTCGCTTATTAGATCACCAAACTCGTCGACGCGCACCCAGTCGTCACTCAGGCGCTTCCGGCTGGTGGGCTGCCCCGTGTTGATAGCCAAAGCCACTGGTGGCTGCTTAGTTCGGCCTTTCAAACGCGCCGACAGCTTGGAGGCGGCCGATTCAGACTCTGTGGACGCTGGGGTTTGAGGTAAGGGACCTTGTACCATCGCCGGAAGTGCAGGTGGTGGCAGCTTGTCCGCTGAGCGCACCGTGTCGCTTGCCCCTGGTGGTGCTGGGCTCCAGCGTCCCGCCACACGTTTTGGCCGCAAAGGGGGACTATCGTTGACGCCGATGCGCGCCGACTCCGTAGACGATTGGCTCGGGCGCGCGACATGAAACGTATTTGTCTTGCCATGTGGAGTGCGAATGTTGCCCGAGCGGTCTGACGCGCTGGTAGACGCGCTGGCCATAGTCGCAATGGAACGCGACGAGCCAGTCGCGATTCCGGCCCATCCACTCTCCAATCCAAACGATGGTAGACCAAGGGAGGGGGGTGGGCTGGTCGGTGCGTTGGTCTTGGGTGGGACAGGAGGTGCTGAAGACGACGTGGGAGGGGGGAAGAGAGAGCCAGTCGGCGACGCGTACATGTTGTACGAATGGGCGGACGAATTGCTGCTGAGTGTTGGAGAAGTCGCGGACTCGCCCTTTGCTCGTGCTGCCTTGTACTGGGCATACTGGTATTGTTGCTATGACATGTCAGACTCATCGCCTCGGCCATTGCTGGCCCGTCCGTTGCAGCAGCAAAGATACTCACCTCATCTGTCAACAACGCCGACCCAAGTGCGCCGACACCGCCGCCAAGCTCGACGCGATCCGTCTTCAGGATATGGCGCGACGATCGTGCGCCCGCGCGGGTGCCGCTGGCTTGCCGCGGTCTAGGCGCCGCCATGTCGAGTGTTGAGGTAGAGGAAGGGAGAAGCTGGGAGGGGAATGGAGTGTCTGAGTGGTCGAACGCGCAGGGATGACGCGCAAGGAGCAGATGCGCAGGAAATTGCGGTTGTGCAAAAAGGATGGACGCGATGGGGCCAATGTGGAAAAGCCGCAAAGGACGATGGGAGGTGGACAACACGGGCGCGGTGATGATCCACGGCAGGCGAAAGAGTGGAGAGACACGCGAGCAAGGAAGGGGCGACGTGTTAGCGACGACAACGAGGGTCAAACTGAATAATGGACGCACCACAGAGGCGCAGACGCGCCGTGACCTTGAAGAGTGTTCACAATCACACGAGTGGAGATGAGCCAGACAGTTGAAAGAAACGAGCAGAGGAAGAGGAAGCAAGTGGTGTAGTTGGTGGACGAAAGCAGAGTTCGGCCAACACGGTGCAACGCGCGCACGGCCTCTATTGTTGTGGCACCCTTTCAAGCCTGAGCCGCCGGAAGGACAGTATGCCGGACAATGTGGGAAAGAATATTACAACGAGTGCTGGAATGGATAGACATGCACTGGGGTGGCTCCGTCAATGGGCGTCGGTAAAGGCAATGGCGCGCGAGTGCTTAATGGCAATGGAGACCTACGAGCTTGTGTAGTGGCGCGACGGGAGCGCGTGTCGAAAGCGCCAGGAGGGTGACGGGCTCAGAGCGAAGGGAAGCAATGGACGAGCAGGTAGGGGACCTAGGGTGATGATCGCGTGGTGGCGGCAGGTGTTACCTATCAAAGTGACGGAAGACCCGCTCGACACTGCGGAGCTCTGTCTAGCCCGCACTGCTCTCTGCTCTTTTGACGGGGTCGTTCAAAAGCACACGCGTTGGTCCCTAACTAGCCAGCTGTCTGTCACCTACTCGGCTGTCCAATATGATTCCAGCACGGACAAACAACCACATGTCCCAGTCTGGCATTTACTGGGTTTTCAACGTGTCCCTGCAACGCGTCGTTTTCACACTGCTGATACGCAAAACTGGGTTCAGTGCACGAGATTTCGTGTCCAAAACAGGGCAAGAACTACACCCAAACCGCGGGGTGGTGGCCGGTTAGCTCTGCGCTCTGGAAGCTGCGGAGAGCGACCAGCGTACACCTTCCTACAGTTGCGCTGGTGCCAGGTTGAAACAGGTTGCTCTGGCGGGGAGCATTTTAGTCCCACTCAGCGGCATGATGCAGTAGCCGCCTGCGTCGTCTGGGTCCAGGGGCGCCTTCCCTGCAGGGACTGCTCAGGGTTTGTATTCAACACCCAATGATTTCTGCAGGGCGGCATCGCGACATTGATGGCCCGCGTCTGCAAAGAACTCCGGCCTCTGAGCTGTGGTTTACAAGGGGTCTCGGGCATCTCGGGCTCTAGGGTTGTCGGTGAAAGCTTGTTGCTGATCGTTGGCCTTGCTCTCATCTCAGCTGCATAGGTACGACGCGTCGAAGCCTCAACCCCTGGTGACAGCGGCGGGGAGGAAGATTCAACTCGGCGAGTTCAAAGTCCAATCCTTCAAGCAAACAACTGTTATAGAGCAGTTATGCAATACATGGACCTATATGTATAATACCTCCGCTAATCAAGGGCTTAATGCTAAGTTTAAACAAGTGTCGTCAAGAGGCTGAGCTTTCCGGCAGGCGTGTCTGCTGGGGCGTTGGTGGGTTACATGAACTTGGAGAACAGGCCACCGCCACTGCCGTCCTTGCGCCGCCTGTCTTGTCTTGGGGCATCCGCCTGAAGGTTGACGAGTGACTGGAGAGAGCGCAACACCTAACCGTGTTAGCTACAGTACGATTCCGCCCTTGCTTACCTGTTCCAACTTGTCCTTGCGGTCTTGCAGCTCGAGATGCTGACGAATCTTGGGGTTCTCAAGAGCAAACTTCTTTAGTTCCTCGCGGTCGAGATCATACAGGATGCGCGAGTCTATCTCCCGGGGGAACTGCACGTCAGTAACTGAAATCTAACACAACACCATACCTGATAGAAGAACTGCTCCAGCAGCTCAATGTTGATAAACATTGTGCTGGTGTAAGATAGCTTTTCAGCAACAACCGACAGGAAAGTTTCGGGGCAGAATGCAGCCTGTTCGGGTCCAGCACGGCACCTCCGCGACCGAATGGCTTGCTGGCGCAACTTGAGTAGTGCCAAGCGATTCTGCAGCAGCAAAGCGTGACGCCCTGCGAGGTCAGAATTGACTATTGCTCGGATACTTGCCATCAACAATCTGGGCCGGCGAGTACTTGTAGGCATCGATAACTGGCCCAGAGTCGCTCAACTCGCCGTCTTGCGCGTTCTTTCGCCTCTCCTCGGCGTAACGTTCCAACTCGGCAACGTGCTTGACAAGCCCGTTTAAGCGACGCCCGCCGCCTACTCGAGAGCGGATCTCCGCAAGCTTGCCATCACATAGCGCAATCTCGTCGTTGAACTTGCTGTCTGCCCTCTCGCGACCCAGCTCCCAGTCGCGGTTATCGATTTCCACCTCATACTTGTACGGCTTGATGCAGTTCTCCACTTGATCGGCTGTCACGCCCATACGCTCACGTAGAATGTCGTGCGAAAAGTCGACGATCCTCTCAGCAGCGTCTGGATGGAAGCTGAATGGCTCTCCAGTGGCGATAGAATCGATCAGGCCACGCAGCCCATCGGCAACAAGCCCAGTAGAGTCACGTCCAATGCCCGACTTGGTGAGGAGGGACGATGCCGTCTCGATCTTGTACCTCCAGTACGCGTCGAGGTCCTCGCTGGAGACCAGCTTGCGGTCGTCGCCAAGCTTTGAGAGTTCGTCTGCGCGCGAATCATTCCAGTACAACTGCTCCAGAATGTCCATGACCTTGTCCTCGAGCATCGCTGTAAGCTTGGCCCGCACAGCAGGTTTCGTGAACTGTGATGTGTACTCCTTGAAGCGAGCCTTGAGTGCGTCCACGGTCTCCGCCACGTACGACTCGGACGTGATACGGCGGTCATTGTACTGAACCTGAACAGAATGAGCTTTTGATGTTATCACATGCTTACCTTGAATTGATAGCTCGTCTCCTCAAGTTCCAGCTGCACAGCGTTGGTGATACCGTGCAAACTCGACGCCATACTGGTCTCCAGCACGTCCATTAAACGGCGACGAAGAGTGTCCGTGCCAACTAGCAAGCGCTTCTCACTGCGACCGGGGACGTTGTAGAACTTGGCATTCTCGCCGCCGAAGAACTCTTCCTCGCGTTTGAGCACTGCGCTCGTGACACGGCCGTCCCCAAGAATGGACTTGAAGACTCCTTGATTCTTCGGAGCCTTGCAGACCACACCGATATACCCAAGATGAAGGGGGTACTTGTCCCCGCGAATAATTTGTGCACCCAGTTGGGGAGGCACGAGGTCCATCTTGGTGACGACACCGATGGTCCGGCTACCTAGGGGATCGACGCGGCGACTAGCGCGAAGAGCGGGCGAGTTGGCTAGGTCAACATCGGCAGCACACACAGCCAGGATGATGTTTGGTTCGCGAATATACTTGTCACACAACGCTGCAATGCTGTCCTTGAGGGTTTCCGGTTGGTCCAGGGACGAGATCTGAACATAGCCAGGAAGGTCGATAAGAGTGAGGTCAGGCACATGGGGGGAGTGAATCTGAAGGTGAATCGGCTCATCCGACACGCAGAGTTCGGCAGGGACTGCCAGGTTCACGTCCGTGAGGGTCTTCTGGATGGCGGAGAAGGACGAGACTTTGCCCAGGTGAGGAATATTGGGGAACACGCCATACTCTGTGGGATTCCCCGACTTTGCAGGGGTGTTGATGAGTGTAAGCTCGATCGGGCGCCGCGTTACCATGTTGTCGCCCTTTGGCAGGAACTCGTGGCCAACAATCGCCTCGAGCACGGAGCTCTTGCCAGAACTCTGGGACCCAATGACAACGATCGATGGGAGTTTGAGAGCGTCACTCTGATCCACGCTGAGAAGAACCGTGCGAATTTCAATGAGCTTGCGAGTGAGCTGCATGAGGTGGTGCTCCTGACCCGCGCCACCGCTGAAAGGATCTGAGGGCTCTGGCGTCTTCTCATCTTCGGTGTCTGCGGCCAGAGCAGCCGCAGCCATGCCCACAACTGCGGCTTCCTGGCCACCCCCGCCACCGCCAGAGCTGCTGGGTTCTGGTTCGGGCTCCGCCGCGCGGTTGTTGCCTCCGTTACTGCCTGGATCTTCCTGCTGGCCTTGCGACGCGAATTGGGATGAGAACGCCTCCCACCACTCCTTCGTACCTTGCTGGAGCGACTGCACACGTCCGCTTGCTTCAGCGGATGCGTCCGCAAGCCCATCCGAGACACTGCCACCGAGGGAAGACAAGGCGCCGGATGTTGTCTGAAGGGCAGACGACAAGGTGCTCGACGTTTTGTCGTAGGCCGAGTTGAATGTGTCTTTGACCTGGCCTAGAGCCTCTGCTGTGGCGTTGCGAACACCTTGGAAAGTTAGTTCCGCGCTGTTAACCTGAGACCCACCTTCCAGCTTGTAGTTGGCATAGCCAAAGCCCCCGGCTCCCACAGCAGCTCCGTAAAGTGGGACTCGAAAGGCGCGGGCCATCATGCGCGGAATGGACGCAAAAGAAATTGCGCGTGCATGAACTGAACGCGAAGGAATAGTTACACGCGCCAATGGCAAGCCTCCAGCATGCATTCCTGGGCGATAGGAGTGCACGATTGCGGGTCGTGGCGAGCCGCCCATCGGCCGCAGAGGACGGAAGGGGATGCGGCGGTACATCGTAGGCGGCGTAAATGAGAGACGACTTGATCAAGACAGTCTCAACCTGTCCTGTTGTTTGCTCCACGTCCTTGTAGGATTCCCTGGTTGAATTGACAGACAGAAAATGAGTTGAGCAATGAAGTTTGTGGTTGCCGAAGGCTTAGCGAGTGTTGGCCGCTGTTCTCGCCACCGGCCACCGGCACTCGGCACGGAAGCAAACTCACGTGGATGACGTCGTTTCTGACTTTCAGAATCTTTGAGCGAGCCAAAATCAACATTGCTCTCACTACTGTAACATTGAGGCCGACAAAGGTTGCCACACAAACCATGTCGTCTCGTCTAGCCTCCCTTTCGACTCCTTCGAGGTCCAGATCATCGCCTTCACCTTCGCCCTCACCAGCACCAGCGTCGCCGTCACGCACAACTGAGACTACGCACCACCGTATGCTCAAGCTTGTCTTGGCTGAAGTGCGCAATGTGGCTTCAACGTGGGACGACATTGTCATTCTGGATGGGTTGAGGGCAGGAAAGGCCTGCATAGATGAAGTCACAGAGATGGAGTGAGTTTGGGTAATGGATTTGTGCTGACTGGCAGCAACATTTTGCAGCTCCCAGAAGGACCCGAGCGTCCAGCTGTCGTACCGCATCTGGAGGCGCTGATAACTGCGCGGACAAACCTCCAGGCCATATTGACCAAACTTGTGCGCACTTAAGCGTTTTCTATGTGATGTCTGACCCCGCAGGATCGTCTCCTTGTCAAGCTGTCGGGTTTGATCGATCAAGCCGAGAAAGTGCTCTTTGAGGCATGCAAGACACAGAGCTGGGAATTTGTGCTCGTCGAACCGCTGTGGCTTTCGTGGACGCTTGAGCAGTTTGGTGCGTATCTGTGCGTGGCGTGGCTGATGCTTCCCATAGTTGACTCTCTTTCACCCCTTCTTGCCGCACACAGTGCTCATCTGGCGGAGTTGACAGTGATTGCTCAAACTTTACTCTCATCCACCACTTCGTTCGAAGTTGCTCGGACTGCGCTGGAGCGATGGCGTGATCTCGGGCGTGGAGGGATGCGCTGGAACGCGGTGCGTGAATGGGAAGAGCTTGTGGATCTGGAGATGGAAGGCTTTGGCCTCTCGGCTCCAGCGTTTGACCAAAGCCTTGGCCAGAAGCGCCGTGGCAAGCGCTAGCGCTGGTTGCTGGCGGAAGCCTAGTCCGCGAGGTCTCCGCCAAGACTCTTGGTGGCGGAGCTCGCATTCAGCTCTGCGTATACTTCTGCACCGGCGAGCAATCTTACCACATGTACAGCTTCCGTGTTAGCACAGGTTGTTCCACTCGCCCGTGCTCCTTCTGTCACTATCGCCAGATCGGCTTCACTCCATTCGCCCCTTATGTGCAACAAAGACAATGTTTGTGTCCGCTACGGGATACAAGTCACTTCTCTCACTGTCACATCCTGCATACTGTGATGGGCTCCGTACTCTCCTGTCTGCGTCTGCGCCGCGATGACGATGATGGGTACGACGGCGTTGCTGCAATGTTCGCCAGCTGGCATGACCCTCCGGTAAGTCGCTTGCGTGTTTTTGAACGTCTCGGCGGATGCAACGGCTTACGTCTCAGTCTCCCAATTCTGGCTGGGTTAAGGCCCTGACCCCGCGTTGTGTTCGTCGCTACACTACCAAACTCGCAGTGGCCTGCCATCTACGAGCGACTCCCAGCGTTCGCTCACAAACTCGGCAGCGGGGTGCCGACAGTATCGACTCCATGGGTGAGATGCGAACAATTCTCTCGGCAATGGGCGGTTGGCACGAGACCAGCGAGCCAGCGTTCAGGGGTCGTGCGTTTGGACAACGCCGGCTCCGCCGCAACGTGAGCAGCGACTACGACCTCGCCTGGGTGTACCCATCGTCGCGCGCCGCCTATGGATGATGCTATGACTACTGGGACGTCATCATAGTCATACTATAAGATTGCATGCCAAGATCTGTGTTGTGATGATGTCTTTGTTGCTTCGATGCAACAGTCTACTCGTTCCCTACAATTCTTCGCACCCAACCTCTTGGTCCTCCTCGGAGAATGCCGTGCCAGAGCCAGCTAACGACAAGTCCATGGATCCAATCCATTTCTGGATCTGGCTCCTCTCCTCGGCCTAGCCGTGCCATTTGCCATTCGTGCCAGAAGGTGGACACAGATGCTCCCACGAGCTTGACAGCTCCGGGTGGAAGCGGACCAGTTCCAGAGCCACCTCCCAGGCATCGTCGAACCAAGTCTCCTCGCGGAATGATGTACGGTACAACTCGGGCCTTTACATCGTCAATCTCACGGTTGAGAAGGACTTGTGTTGGCAGCTCGGGGAAGAGTGCTGCTGGACGGCCAATGCCTGCCAAGTCGCAGGCGCGATTGCGCAAAGACGAGGCAATTAGAGATCGGTCGTGTAACCCGCCGGTCAACATGATTGCCGGACCCTCGGGGACAGGAGGAAGAGTGGGGATGAGAGCTGTTGTAAAGTGGGCGAAGAGCGCCTCGCGAGAGCTGCCAGATGAGGATGATTGGGTAGTGAAAGCTGAAGCGTCAGCAAGCAATGTGAGTGTGTCGAGGCGTACCTGGGTTGCTATAGTTGCCTCCAGATACTTCCAACAGATCCACAAGGCGCCACGACACAATCTCGCGAATGATGTTAGCTGCTGATTCTTCATCAAGGCCGCCAGCGACAAAGTCAGAGCAGTTAATCTTCACCGCCTTGACGAATTCCTTCTCCGTAGCCGCATGGATTCCGGTCAAGATCAGCCACAGTAGGTGGAGACGAAGTGGGATATAGGTCGGGACACCTGGTAGAGGTCGAGGGTGCGGGTTGGTCTACATGTCAGACAGCGACGTAGTCGTGAACGTACCAAAGGGGAAAGATATTCTGCAAGGAGATAGCCGTGAGCTGAGTGGACTTGCACACCACCCCAGCCAGCGTCTGCCATGGTAGCCGCCGCATCAACAAATCTGGCAGCAATGTCCAACCACTCTGCTAGGTCCTCCACAGCTCGGCTCTTTCTTGGCCAGAAAGCGCGTTCGAAAGCCCAAGCCAGCAATCCACGCCCGAGAGACGGACGACTAGCCACTGGTGCGATAGCAGGTACCCAAGGGGCACGAGCAAGGCTAAAGGTCGCACTGCTCTGCATGCCCGCGTGTGACAGCTGCACAAGTGTCAATGGCCTTGGATACGGCGCATCTGCAAGTAGGGCGTCCTGCAGCTCGGTAAAAAGCGGCACTGTATGGGCCGTATCGTAAACCCGAAGGTCGTGTGGAGTGGCCGGCTGCGACGCGTCTACGGCAACGTTGCCTGCCGGCTTTGTCAGTGCATGACTTGACGGCCGATTCGGGGCATGCGCACAGCCAACGCACCGGTTAGAATAATGCCCCATCCGCCTCGTCCCCAGCGTCGATACAGCCTGCGGTGTGCCCTGCCTGGCAGGCCTCCGACGATGCCCTCCTCCATGGACGCCTAGAGCGGGTCAGTTGGATACAAGAAGTCAGACCAACCTTGACCAGCCGGTTTGGAACAACGATTCCATTTGGTAGAGTTAGAGGGGAGGCCAAGAGCTCGACATTGTCCATCTCCTCATCCGCAACGCCTGCCATCTTGAAAGTGGCCTGAAAGTAAGGCAGGCACGAGTGGTTGAGTTTGGAGCGTTGGCCTAAAGGTCGCGGTTGCGATTCGGGTAGTGTCGACTCGAAGCTCGAAAACTACAACCAATCTATGGTCATGGCGCGTGCAGGCTGAGAGAATGCAATTGAACGGGGCAGAGTAATGTTGTGGTTGCTGACCCTGGCTTGTTGTCAGTCGATCATGCTCGTGTGCAACCAACACCTCCACCAATACAAATAAACCTTAATCGGTACTCCCACTTTAGTACCAAACCGTATATATGCGCCCTCACCCTCCCTGACAACAATGGTCTCCCCCGCATCCAGCCAGAGAGTCCGTCCACCACCGACAACAGCCATGGACGTCGACGACGATGCTCTCGGCTCAGCCTTCGGCCTCGGAAGCATCCTTGCCGAGGTCGGAGTGGACCCAGCGGCCCTAAATGCCTTTCTTGAACAATCAGGCCAAGGCGGCGCTGAGTCGGGCGAACTGGCAGCCGCAATCGAAGCCGACGATGGCGAAGACAGGTTTATGGACGACGTATCCGACGCATCACTCCCCGATGAGAATCCCGAGGACAAGGAGGCGCGTGAGCGCGAGCAAGCTGCCATCAAAGCCGAGGAGAGTCGGTGGGCACGGCGCGCTGCCGCCGAATTGGCAGGACCCGCCCCAGGCGTTGCAGACCGCGAGCGAAGGAAGCGACGACAGAGGGAAGCCAAGGAAAAGGACGTCGTGTCGCGAGTGTGGCCAGATCACACACCGGGGACTATTCTCAAGATGAGCGAGATCTTCTACGAGACACCTGCGGCAAGACGGTCGTTCTCCGCTGCCCTTTTGAGAAAGAAGCGGCGTTTGTTGGCAGGGCCGAAGCATGAAGAGTGTGAGTGTTCTTCTAGACAATCAGATGCTAATGCCTTTAGACGCGGTTGCTGTTGAAGCTCCGAAGTTGCCCCAGGCTTCACTTTCATTCCTGCTCCCCAACCTTCCGCCCGTGCCGGCGCCGGATCCCCGTGAAGCCAACTACTTGAATCCCATCGGGGCCCTGTTCGACCCAGAGTGGATCAAGGAGGCGCGCGAGTGGCGGAGGAAGGCAATGACGCGTCCTCCGCTTGCTAAGGACGAGCCAGCGGCTTCTGGGTCAAAGATTCTGGATCTGGCCGAATGGGAAGGAGACATTGTCATGTGCGCCTTGGATCGGGAGCCTGATGAGACCACCCAAGACCCTTTACGGCTGCGCAACGAGCAATTGGATTCAGACGACTGGTTGAAAGAGGTCATTTGGGACGCCCGCCGTGCTAGCCCAGATCTCGTCGAAGCTCACGATGAGGAAGAGGATGGCCAAGCTCCCATTGCTGCTACCGCCAAGGAAACGGAGGTTCAGCCAGCACCACTCGCAAAGTTGGACCCATTCAACATGTCCAACGATCATCTATATGAGCACACCCGAGCAGCACGGTTTCGTATTCGCCAGACCTTTGGTGCCATCGAGGTCTTCCATTCCTATCCCGCCAAGGTCCTCCAGATGCCATTCGTGAGTCTACTTTGGTGTTTCCGGGACTGACATTCAGTACAAGACCACCCTCAGCAAGAACGAGGCACGTGCTTGGCATCGGCCCCCATTACAATTCCCTACAGGTGTCGCTTTCACTTTCTCAAAGCTCAAGCCGAACCCATCGTCGTCGCAACGCAAGAACAAGATGGTTGCCGACCCGTCAGAACGATTTAAGACGTCGAAGGATCTGAGCTTGACAGAAAAGGGGCCATTTGTGCTACTCGAGTTCTCTGAAGAATACCCGCCCATCATGAGTGGATACGGCATGGGCACTACCATTGTCAACTATTACCGCAAGAAGGATGACAAGGACGAGCACGTTCCCAAGCTCGACCTCGGTCAGCCGTCCATCTTGAATGTCGGTGATGCGGAACCGTTTCTCTTGGGTTATGTGGATGCCGGAAAGGTGACACAGGTCATCCACAACAATCTCCTTCGAGCTCCCATCTTCAAACACAATCCTGAAACAACAGACTTCTTGGTCATACGGTGAGTCACTCAAACATGAATCCGGCTGACGTTACAGTCAAACCGTGAATGGCCACGTGAGCTACCATCTTCGTGAAATTAAGGATCTTTTCACTGTGGGCCAGATTGTGCCTAATGAGTCGGAGGTGCCTGGCCCTCATGCTCGCAAGAATACCAACACGGCCAAGCTGCGCCTCATGATCGTGGCGTGGATCCTGATCAAGAAAAACCTCGACGTGGCCAAGCAGCGCGTCAAGCTGTCCCGCCTCATAAAGTACTTTCCTGATCAGACTGAGCTTCAAATGCGTCAGCGTCTTAAAATCAAGGGCAATGTGAGCAGATATGTTAACTGCACAATGCTGACATCTGCTAGGAATTCCTTGAGTATGACAAGGACGCTGGATTCCACTCCGGATACTGGAAGCTCAACCCTACCTATGACTTTCCCACTGAGCGCAAGGAGGTGCAAGCCCTTCTCACACCAGAAATGGCGTCGCTGTACGAAGCCATGCAGGTCGGCGCCCAACATCTCCGCGATGCCGGTTACACAAAGACTGCTGAAGGAAACGCCGAGGACGAGTTTGGCGATGGCGCAGAGGCTGGTTTGGACATCGAGCAGCAGTTGGCCGTCTGGTCAACGACTCTCAACTACAAGCGTGCCGAGGCGCAAAAGGCCTGGCTGTTGGTCCACGGTGACGGCGACCCGACAGGTCGAGGCGAAGGGTTCAGTTTCCTCAAGACGAACATGAAAAACTACTTCCTTCGCAAGGGCGAGACCGAGGAAGGTCGCCGTCTCGACGCAGAGGCAAAAGCTGGTGGCGGTCCTGTGAAGATCTCCAATGCGGAGCAGAATCGAATTTACGAGGAAGAGAAGCGTAAAGTGTGGGATCTTCAGTCCAAAGCCTTGTCCAGTTCCAAGCCACCAGAGCTCCTCTCGTCAGACGAACAACAAGTCGCGCCTGCTCCAAACACAGCAGGACTCGCCCCTCGCTTTGGCAAACCAGAACCCCGCCACTTCTCGCGCGCCGGATCTTTGGCCGCCACGCCGGGTGGCTTTGAAAGCCCCATGGAGGATCCACGCTCCCCCTCGGCATTCTCCTTTGATGGCGAGAGCCAGTTTACCGGTAATGATCGCGGTGCAGCAAAGGTCTTACGTATCAATCGTGTCGTGCGAGGCAAGCCCACCGTCGAGATTGTCCGCGATCCCGCTGTCATTCAGTCCTACCTTCGTCGTGTCGAAGAGCGCAAGCTCGCCCAATACACGGACGAGCTTGACCACTTGGCCCCGACTGGCAACGTGGATGAAGACGAGCTCAAGATCCAAGCTCTGCGGCAGGAGGTGCTGCGTCTCAAGAAAAACCAGCAACGTCGACAGCAGCGCAAAAAGTATGCCGGAAAAGGCGAGCTTCCCGACGTCGGTGAAGGCGAAGGCAAGCGTCGCTGCGGTGCCTGTGGCGCCTACGGTCATACTAAAGCAAACCGCAACTGCCCCAAGTTTGCCCAGTCCAATGCTACTGCCGCGAGTCCGAGCACTACCCCGGCAGCTGGCCTCACACCATACGGCTACGCGGCGACGATGGACGATACACCTACTGCCACGACACCGGACGTTGCTCCAAGCCCGGCGCCCATGAGGATCAGGCTCGCCCTTGGAGGAGGGCGCTAAGGCTTGTAAGTATCGCTACCCGACCACCACCATCATACAACACCATCATACCTAGCTAGACACATCATTATCCACGAGCCGCTTCATAGCGCCAGCGTGCCAAGCGCACACCCACCCCTTCATGTATATTAGAGTATTATGAAATGCAACATGTACCATTGCACAAATGACAGGAATGCAAGCAAATGCTATTGATATGC
This sequence comes from Prillingera fragicola, assembly GCA_002335605.1. Taxonomy (NCBI): domain Eukaryota; kingdom Fungi; phylum Basidiomycota; class Tremellomycetes; order Trichosporonales; family Trichosporonaceae; genus Prillingera; species Prillingera fragicola. The sequence continues at coordinate 495,805 of BEDY01000005.1, read as the reverse complement.
ATTGGAACTAACGGGGCAGGCAGGACGCTGCTTGTTTGAGCCTGCCAATGCTAACTTGGGGGCGCCGCGTGTTTGGACACGGCGAACTATAATGTGTGGTGCTACAAGGAGAGAACAACAGGAGTACAGAGTACGTACGGTGTGTAGCAAAATACCTGGCAAAGTGAGGAGATTAGGAGTACTTAGATAGAGAGGACGCCGTCGCACGAGGATCCGCATGTTGGTGTGCTAAGCGCGCCAACATTGCGCGACCATCTAAGCAATGACGCATTCACCTTTGTTCTCCTTCATCTCCTTTGCGTGGCGGCGCATAACCTGCCGATTGCGGCTGGGGCCACCCTCTAGGGGTGGCTCCATGACGCGGACGGCGGGCTTACGCTGAATGTGCTCATCCTCGTCAATGCGGATAAGAGAGGTGGAGCGGTCGCGTGGAGCGCTGCTGCCGTCCTCACTAGTCTCAGAGTGACGAGACCGAAGGGATGACATTGTGTCCGGGCCGGGCGTCGACGTTCCTGACATGGAGACGAATGCAGGTTCCATGACCGGACGGGAGCCGGATGACGCCGCACCCGAAGAGTACCGGCGTCGACCAATGCTTGCAGGCTCAACCAATGATGTACTCGATTGAGTAAAGCTGGCCTTGGAGCGGTTGCGCGAGAGAAGGCGGGCGGGCAGCGACGAGAGGAGGGAGCTCGGGCCTGAGTGAGTGGCTTCGTTTGGGTATGGCGAGTTGCCGTGTGACGAGGAGACGCTTACCCGGTCCTGCTGGTTGGCGAGGAGCGACAGCTGCTCGCGGACGTCGCAACGTGCGTGGGCTCGGCGCGCACATTTGGCGTGCGTAATCAGGCCACAGTTCTGACACAAGTAGGCCGACTTTTTAACGCCGTCAAGACAAACGTGGCAAGTAATGGCTGTGGGATCAGCATCTGGCAGGTGACGGTGCGCCTCGACTCACATTTGGCAAAGTTGGTCTTTACGAGCGCGTGAGTTTTGGTGGCGGCAGTGTCAAGGACCTCCTTGCTCTGCCAAAGGTGCGAATGAAGGCTGACCATGGACATTTGGGCACGTTTGGATACCTCCTCGGGGGCCTTGCTGCGGATGGAAGCAGAGAGGTCGACGCAGGAAGCTGAAGCCGAGCGGGCTTGAGGGTCCGGGATAAAGATCTGCTGCGAGTTCATTCGTCGCGGCGTTGGATCCCCGCTCCGGCGGTGAATGAACGGGAGACTGTCCTGCGGGCGATTGGCGAGATCGTACATGCCGGCTCTGACCCAGTCGTGCTCGGACAAGAGCTTGGCGGAGGGGCGATCCGAGGGCTCCTTGATGAAGCAGAGCTTGAGGAAGTCCGTAAGCTCTGGCGAAGTTTCGGGGAGCGGCGGCATGGGATCCTCGACAATACGGAAGAGAACTGTCATGCTGTTACCCACGTCCGAGTATGGAGGTTTGCCGGTAAGCAGCTCGATGATAGTGCAGCCAAGCGACCAGATGTCAGACGCAGGTGAGGCACCGGCCAGCTTGATGATTTCGGGCGCCATCCAGTTGGGTGTACCAGCGATCTCATTTGCTTTCATTCCCTCGGTGCGGCCAATGCTTGCGCGTTCGGCAAAGTTCTCAACTGCGCGCATGTTGAGCGACACTCCAAAGTCGGAGAGCTTGATGTTGCCGTTCTTGGTCGACAAAATGTTGGCAGCCTTGAGGTCGCAGTGCACGACTCCCTCAGAGTGAAGGTAGGTCAGACCCTCGAGGATCTTGGCGACGTACGACACGATCAAACGCTCATTGAACTTGCCAAACGCTCGAAGTGTCTGCCCGAGCGAGCCGTTTTCGACAAACTCGAGAACAATGTTGAGGTACTGGTCGTCGCGCGACATCCCCTCATACTTGACGATGCCAGGGTGTGTGAGGCGCTTGAGAAGTTCAACCTCGCGCATGACGTCGCGCACCTCGTTTTCCTTCATCCCGGACAGGCGGATACGTTTGATCGCCACCATCTGGCCGGAACTCAGGTGGAGCGAGCGATAGACAGAGCCAAACTGACCTCGACCAATGCAATTGCCTAGCTGGTAACGGATGGTTGGCTGGCCTGGTTCGCAGAAGTCAAGGACTTGAAGCGAGGGGTTATTAAGCATGCTGTCTCGCGAGCCCTGGCTGAGATTAGACGTGCGTCGGTTGGATGGGAGGTTGACCATCGAGTGGTTGCGCATGTTCATAATCCGGCCAGCCGAGGCGACTCGGTAAGAGGGGAAGTCTTCGGAACGCCGCCTTTCCTCCTTGGACAGGACGCGGCCAGTTGTAAAGGCATCACGGCTGGAAGGATCGACGGGCAGGACGGGCGACAGCATTGCCGAACCGTACAACGAGACAGCCGGAGAAGCAGGCGATTGCGGGCGCTTGGGCACGTACATCTTGCCATTGACACTTGGGCGGCGTATACGCGGCCGCGGTGGAACCTCGCTGACTGGACGGGATCCGCTCCGAGCCTGTCCTCCTTCGTCTTCCTCATTGACACGCTGCACCTCGATGCTCCGTGTACGTGCGCCGCGCGAAATTGGGCGGAGTCGCGGGCTATCTGAGCGGGCCATATCCACAGGGGAAAATGAGTTGCGTGAACCTTCCAGCGCCGCAAGTGCTCCTGAAAGTGCGAGACCCCTCTGCTCCTCCAACGATGACGACCCTCTGGGGGTCTCCCGTGCTGGAAGAGACAGGTCTTCGGTGCTCGTCATCAGAGTGCCGATAATCTTGCGACGGGCCTCTTGCAGCGTCTGCTCACTCAACCGCCTTGGGTGAGGGGCAGTCTCTGGCACGCTGGGCGAATTATCGAGCAAACCAAACTCATCGAGGGCGTCTGTCGACTTTGTGCGATCGTCGCCCATAATTGTCGGCACGCCCGACATGCTAGAGCGCGAGTATGACGACGCTACCTGTGAGTTATTGCTCACCAGGCTAGGTGTGCGCTCGCGCTCGTGCAAAGGCGAAAGATGGTGAGCCGAATGGTTAGAAGAGATGCTGCTGCTCCAATCGGGACCAGATACGCGAGGGGAGCCGGTATCTTGGGCAAACGACACTTGCGCTTTACTGTTCATGGTCCGGATCTGTGGGCGGGCTGTCGGTGGAGTTGGCTGCTGAGTGCCGCTGGTGGAACGCGCCGGTGTACTCGGTGTGCCCACGGCCCGTACAGGGGAGATGGGCGGGGTAACGGAGAATGTTTGGGAGGCACGGGCTGTGGGCATTGCCTTTGAAGAAGGAATGCCCTCCAGTTGAGGCAAGGAGCTGCTCGCCGGACCCAGTTGCGACAGGGAGCTGCTGGCTGCACTGGTGCTAGACGTTGTAGACTCGCGCTGCAGCCGGGCAAGGAGGTCACTGGAGCTGCTGCGCAGTGGACGTTCGTGCAAGGCACGAGGGGGACCAGCGCCAGGACCTAGCGACCGCCCAACGGCGAGATGATGCTGCTGTTGCTGCTGCAGTGGATGTTGCGGGAGGGGTGGTGATCCTGCCCGACTCGGGGTCTTTGACGCCGAAGGAGACGACGCGTTTTCTGACCGCTTGCTGCTTGTGGACGGGATGCGGGGACGCGGTGAAAGTCCTGGGCCAGACATTTCAGCCAGAATCTGTATCGTGCGGGCCACACATGCCAAGCCAGCAGGACTGTTCTCGTCGATGTCTGCGGGATTAAACATCTCGCTCTCAGGCACTCCCATCTCCCGGCATGCCGAGAGAAACCGGTCAATGTTGGCGGCGATGCGGGCCTCATCCTTGGGGACCTTGACGCGTTGAATATGCGCCGGCTGGGAGGGGAAAAGCCGGTTGAAAAGAAAACACAACAGAATGCCGTCACGGATGGCTGTAGCAAACACTTTGCGCTCACGTGCCTTGGCAGTCGCGGTGATGTTGCAAGCTCGCAACCTGGCCTCCTTGACCTCGAGCGCGCCAGATGCTTGAGTGCCGTGCAAGAGATCGGCGGCAGCCTCTGCCCAAGAGCTGCCCCACGTACGCTCCATCCTAGCTAACAACCCAAGGCGGTCTTCAGAGATGCGCTTGATTTCAAGGTTGCGTTCAGACTTTGAGAAGTTAGCGGTTCGGAGGGCAGGAGTGATGAGGCTGATAATGTACGTGGTCGCGAACCGCAGGTGGTAGTGGTCCTTTGACAACAGTTGGGAGCGTGTGACGTTGCTCTCAGGCAGAATGAGGCTGGTCTGCGATAGGCTTAAGCTCGTGCGCGACCCGTTGAGGAGACTTGTGCGTGACTTTTCAAAGCTTGACTGCGACAGAGTCATGCCCAACGCCGGAGACAAGGATGAGTTGCTCGAAGGGTCGCCATACCGATACACAGAGTTGTGTAGTGTTCCAGCACTGGGCACTCGCCTAGCCGAATCGGGGCGCAGTGCTGAACTGGACGAGGGGCGTGACATGGGTCGCAAGCGCGTAAGGGATGGGGGACGCGACGCGACCCGTGGCGTTGCAACATGCTCGAGGGAGCGGTTGGCGAGAAGGTGAAGGGCAGGGCGCGAAGGTGGCTCTTGTAATGAATGTGAATGGGGGACCACACGTGGTCCTGGAGGCGGCTGAAGGTCCTCGACCTTTTCGTTGATCACTTCCGTATGTTCAATCTCGTCCAGCTCATCGGGCCGAGATGAATTGGAGGTATACCGCATAGTGTGGAACAAGACGGCTAGAGAGTGCCGTCCACCTTTACGTTTCTTGCCTCCGTCGGCATCATCTCGAAGATCGGAGCGCGAGGGATTCTTCAAGAGCATGGGTGTGGATTGAGATGCCTTGCCCAGTGATTGTCCCAGGTCGTATGAGCGCGCTGGGACCGGTGGAGGCTGGTTGTGCTCGATAACGGGGGAGGAGATGTGACGAATGCCGCGAACTGATGACTGGTTGAGGTGCCCATTGGGAGCGCTGAACGAACGACCATTGCTTGAACTGGATGCAGCGCTCGGAAAGCCGTGTCCCAGACCACGCACCTTGCTGGAAGCAGCCTTCAACCGCGATCTTTGCTCATTTTCAGCAGGCAGAGAAGGCGATAGTGAGGAAACGGGAGACGTTGGAGATGTAGCTTGGGCTGTAGGCTTGGATCTGGAAAACAAGCCCTTCATGCGTCCCTTTGGTGGGGCCACCCGACGGTCGTCGGCCACCACCTCGCTGGGAACCGCAGACATGAGCGGCCTTCCGTTGGCGGCTGCTGCTTCTCTGGTGGAGTTGCTCGAGAGGAGATGAGGTGGTCTTGGCTGAGCACTGGAGGCTAGCATGGAGGGTAGCAAGACGAGGTTCCCAGATCCCTCATGAGCGGCACGCGGGGGGAACACGGGCTACAGGTGGTTTCACTGACGACGTCAGCCTCGATTGCTTTGGCGTAAGCTTTACCTCGAGCCGGGAGCGAGCCGTTGATTGGAACTGAAAGTCAGTGACACTGTTGTTTTGGCGTGCACGACTGGAACAAGATTGTGGAGATGTGGAAGTTAGGCAGTTTGTCCGGGCCGAGCAAAGTCTGGCGAACCCGAACGGTGTTCCATGACCATACTGAGCCAAGCACCCGGCACTTACCAGCCCCAACTCTTTGCAGAAACCTAGACTCAAAGCCCTGGAGCGACGAGCAAGGACCCAGGAGCAGGGGAAGACGGTAGGGTGCCTGGCATAGCTGACATGGGAGACTGGAATGAGTGTCGCGAGGTCAAGGCTGGGCGCCTTGAACCACACACGACAAGCACGATACCACACACGTCGACTCACAATGGGGATTGCCTGGGACGAGTGCTTGCAGACGTCGAGGCCGAAAGCTATCGGTGAGTAACTACAATCTGGCGAAGACAATGGTTTTGTCAAGCAGGTATGATGGGAGTTGGAACATGCCTTTGCCGGAGAGTTTGACTATAGTGGCAACCAGGGCGAGTCAGGAAGCTGGAAGGAGATGCAGCGGTGTCGACGGTGACGGAGAGAGAGCGTCGCCAGCCTGCGACGAGACCCATAGCCTGGGAGTTGGAAAGGAGGTTGGGACGGAGCCTGGCCAGCGTTTACGTCAACTTGCGATCAGCTGGCTTCCCGTGGTGAGGGCGGCACCAGAGCTCACCGAAAGGCCCTGTTCTCAAGCTGCTCCCCCACCACCACACCCAGGGTCAAATTGCGGACCCACCCTGATCACTCACCTTTGCTCACCAAGCGTCAGGTCCAACTCTGCATCCGTTTCGGCACAGTGAGCACAGTGAGCATCGGGCGGTTTGCAGCTTGTAGCAGTCAGTGGCCGGTGGCCAGTGGCTACAATCTGCTGCTGCTGAACAGCTCCTGTTCAAATATTGGCAAGTGAGGTTGGCTCGCATTCGCATATGATCGAGCAAAATGATGTCTCGTTCAGAGGGTACACATACTATGGAAGCTTGAAGCAGTTAAGCCGTGTGCATGGTTACATGTGTTCAACACGTTGCCCATGCCAGCCATGGCCAACCTGTCCAACCTTGCCTCAGCTCCTGGAACCTGTCCCTTCTTGTGGTAAAATACACCCCAACCGCCCAAGGAATTGAGGACAATGGACGCAGCCACCCAGGCCCGCCATTCCTTCCAAGCTACTCCCGCGTCTGTCAGAATCAATGCAAGAGGCGCATGGCCCACATACGGAGCATTGTCGAGTGGGTTCGAATGTTCGTGCCTCACAGTTACCGCGCTGGCGCGGGAACACTCTCCCACTCCACTGTTTTGCAGCGCTCCGGTGCCGCACTACTGCGGCGGTGAGTAGACAGAGAGTCACCACGCCGGCATGTCTTACGTTCTTCTTTCTCCGGTGTGCGTCCGAAGGTGGGGCACAAACTGGGTACTCCGACAGGACCTTCGATCCACAACGCTCAAGAGTCTGGAAACCGTCATTTCTGATCGACCAAAAGCACCGGCTCCTTGGGTCCGGCCTTGGGTCCGGGTGTACTGCGAGCTCTGTGCCTCCAACGTTGCATACCCAGACAACATGCTTGCTGTTCTTCTGAAACGCCATGACTCAAACAGCAGTGGCAAAAACTCCAGAACGTCCACCCGAGATCCAGGGCGGGGCCTTGTCCCTTGGACTGACGATCTGTCTCGGTTGAGCAATCAGGGGGAAAATGGTTGGACGACGCACTCTTGTGCAGACTTGTTGGAGCGACGCTCGTGGCCTCTGAAACATGCGTGCCAACTACTGAGCTCGTAGCGAGGTACGCCGCACCACACATTCTGGATACACTGGGCTGAGCACACACTCAGTAACTCAGGAAGCAAACACCGACTGACCAAGTGGCGCCGTGGTGGTTTGATCTGCAAATCCCCCACCCTAGGGTCCTTTAAGTTTCAGCAACCTGACGCCTCACACCTACCCAGGTGCTTGGGTGATTCCCATGGTTTACCGGGGCGCCCCTTCGCTAGCCCACCAGATTCATTCAAGCCTCTGGCCGCTTCCGCCGCCTACCTTCTCTCTCCCTTCCTGTGTCTTGTCAGGACACCCCATTTCGACCTCCCTGCAAGCATTACGGCGTTGTACCGCCGTTATGTGTGGTAGGGACATGATTCCAACAAACTCGCCCCTCCGCCTTCACCGGGACAGAAAATGGAGGCACGATGAGGTAGATCAGAGTCCTGACTGTTGTCGTTTAGCGGTGCCGTATGCTGACGAGGGCGGGCAATGGGTATCGAGATCGCCCAGAAATGATAGCGAGCAGTATGTATTTCATAGTGGCGATAGCTGGATCGGGGTTTGCACTGCAGCACATCTATATGGTCTATCTATGTCTAAGGGGAGTGGCACACTTAGTACGTGGTAGGGACAGCCTCACTACCCTGGAATGGAGAGTAAAAGGTCTTCTGAGCAAACATGCTGGTCGACTTGAAGCTGAGAGCCAAGCCGGGCAGAGAGACTGCGCCAACCAGTGGAAGAGTCAGGACGCCGGAGCCTCCGTTGGCGCCCAGAGTGACGGCCATCGTGGCACCGCCAGCCTTGTACGGCTTGGGCGTCTTGCCCTTGATCTCGGCCGCGAGGATCCCCCCAAGAGCATTGGCCTCGTTGGTGGCGTTAACATAGGTCCTCCAACCAGGGGCAGCAGCAACGTCGCCAATGGCGTAGTAGTGGCCAGCCATGACCGACTGGGGCGAGCTGGGGACGACGGCAAGGTACTGGTCGACGACGATGAGCTTGCCGTTGATCGTCAGAGCTCCAGGGTCGACAGCCTCCACAAGCTGCGAGTTGGCCTTGTTGCCAGTCGACAAAAAAATGTAGTCGGCCTCGACAGTGCCGCCGTTCATAAGGGGGATGGTCATGACGCGGCCAAGAGCACCAGTGCGGCCGTCCCAGCCACCACCGGCCTCGGTGTTAGGGGCGGGGAACACGACGCGGTCGCCCAAAACGATCTCGGCACCGCGCTCAAGCAGTTGCTTCTCCAGGGCATCGGACATGTAAGCCGGGGTAGGAGGCGAAAAGTACTCGTGGGGGTCCGAAGGTGGCAGCGTGGGGCCCTCGGAGTGAAGCAGCTTGCCCTGGTTGTGGACGATCGTCAGGTGCTTGCCGGGGTAGCGTGAAGTTATCTCCTGAAATTGTCAGCGCTGACTGTACGGGGAAGGTGAAGACAACTCACGCCAGCAACTTCAACACCAACACTGCCGCCGCCAACAATGAGAACCTTGGTGGCGCCTTCGATCTCCTTCTGCATGGTCACAAGATGCTTCTTGTAGTCCTCGGAGGACTGGCCAGTGATGGGACGCATGGGGAGGGGGTTCTGAGCACCTGTAGCAATGACGCAACGCTACAACCGGTCAGCTTCCTGCCTAGCGATGGTCGTTCTCACGTCAAAGAAGAGCTCGATGGCACCCTCAAAAGGTTTCTCAAGCACGACACTAGTCTTGCGAAGCTCGACGACAGAGTTGCCAGTGATGAGAAGGTTTCGCGAGCCCTTGCGGAAGACGTTTTGCTGGGTGAGGGGGGCGATGAGATTCTTGCTGTCGTCGCCGGGAATGACTAGGGCACGGACGACGTTGGGGTTGAACAGAGTCCAATCACTGCGGTCGATAAGAATGACGCGGTGGGTCTTGGGGAGCGACCCGGCCAGTGCGTTGGCCAGGTTGTGACCAGCAGCAGCAGCTGGAGATACACGTCAGTGACCTTCTTGTCTGTCATCGGGCGCTTGCTCACCTCCAATGACGATGACGTTCTTGAGATCCGCAGTAGTCATGTTGCGAGGATAAGTGCAGGGATTCTAGATGCGGTGAGAGTGAGGGTGTTGGTGTATTGTTGGATGCCGACCAGCAGCGTTGATTTATACAAAACCAAGAAGTAGCAAGGCCGACGGTCAAACAATATCGGTTTGGAGCTGAGCTGATACAAAGATTGTGCTGCTTCCGACGGAACTAGAACTCAGTCATCCCCTCCACCCAGGTTCCGACGGAAATTAGAACATTATATCATCATTATTCAATCCCCCCTTGCTGCAACCATGACATCAGGCACGATCAGCCCACCGGTCACTGATCGGTCACCGAACTGCAACTGCTCGTCCACACCACAGATGACCCCACTCCTACACTGTCCGCACACTCCACATACCCAGCCTTCATTGTCAGCACACAACAATGGCCGACACGGCACCTCCTCTTCGCTTCGATCTCGTCAACGCATTTGCCGTGACCCCCCATGTCGGAAGCCAGGCAGCCGTCATCGTCATACCCAAGGGCGACCCTCGGGCAAAGGACGAGACCTATCTGCTCGACGTCTCGCGTGACTTTGAATTTCCAGCTACAGTCTTTATTTCTCCCATTGATGACGAAGCCGAAGAGCCTCGCTACACAATCAGGTGGTTTACTGCCAACGGAGTGCGTCAACCCTCAGCTGCCACAACTGTTCTCCAGGCTGATACATGCAGGAGCTCCCACTGTGCGGTCACGGCACCGTAGCCGCCTCCAATGTAGTGTTCACCCAGCTGAACCCCTCGGCCAAAGTTGCACACTTTGAGCACCCCAAGCGTGGCGACCTCGTCGGCAAGCTCGAGAAACACGGCAGCAAGAACGAAGTCATTGCGGCTATCAGCCTCCCCATCACACCTGCGGCCGTTACCGCTGAAGATCGGGCCGAGCTCGAACCTGTAGTACTGAAGGCTACAGGCCTCAAGGCGGACCAGATTGTGGCTATTGCTACTTACAAGTATGGCTCGAAGAGTGCGATCATTCATGTCGTTCCGAGCGTCGATCTCCAAAACCTAAAGGTTAACACCAAGGTGCTCGTGAGTATCGATGGACATTACGACGGCGCTGACTGTCAGGCTGAGGCCCTCGCGGTCACCATCATCTCTCACCTGCCCAGGGAGGGTAAAGACGGAATTATTCCGGTGGAATCGCGCGTGTTCATTCCAGTGATTGGTCTTGACGAGGACGTTATTGTAAGATCAGCCATTCGCCCACCATCGCTGACACTTCAGACTGGCTCGGCCCACTCAGTCCTCACCGGTTACTATCTCGGCGGCGATGGGCGCGAATACGCTGCAGCCAGCCTCAAAGATGGCTCAGACCCTGTCAATGCCACGCTAGATGCCAGGCAATTGAGCAAGCGCGGCGGTGGCATGCGGTGCCAGTTGGTCGATGGCCGCGCGAGGCTCGTCGGACACGCATGGAGGGTGGGGTCTGGAACTCTGGAAGTGTTTGATTAGGAACTATTGTATGAGAAAAAAAACGTACTTGATTGTCAGCGAGCTTACTGACGTTTCCTGACTTGAACCTGAGACCCAGCCCTGCCGTCCTACTCTTGTTCCCGGATATTGTGCTCCACAAATACCTCAAAATTATCCTGCTGACTTGACAATCCTGTCACGGAGATTGCCCTTTCTGTCAGCCCTCAGCCCTCTTGGCCAACCACCGAGCATCATTGGTCCTTTGGTTCGCCGCTACCGTGATGCAAGGGCATGGGTAGCCTCCTCACCTGTCGACTGCCTCGCGACTGCCAATTTAAGCACAGTTCCTCCGGATTCTGGATACGAGAACATGGCGACATATTGAATCAAGACAATCTGCATAGGGTACGAAAGAAAAAAGGAAGAGAAACCACGGGAGGTAAGTGAGGTTTTGCGTCTCCAGTCGCATTGTCACACTTAGCTCGGACTGTTCTTCTTGTTGGCCTTTGCGTTTCGAACTGCACTGATAGCAGTGGCGCGCACATTGTTGCGGTTAGCTTTGAGCTGGTCCATCACCGAGTTCTTGGTAACTCCAAGCTGCGACTAATCAGCCCACTACAGCGCCCAGGATGCTTACCCTTTCCGCAAGAGCGTCAAGATCAGCCGCCTTGGTGCCGGCCTTGATTATGTCATCGAGAAGAATTGCCTGCTTCTCTGGAGTCCATACAGACTTGGCCTTGACGGGGAACACAGGCTTAAAAGTACGCTCAACGGCTGAGGCAGGGCTGCTGCTCGAGTCCTCGGAGGTGGGGCCGGTGGTAGGGCTTTTGGTACGGCGCCGCTTGGCGGGAGACCCAGATTGTCCGTCGTGGTCGATATCCGGAGTTGCGCCGCGTTCGTTAGAAGTCCGAGGAGTCATGGCCAATGCGAGAGGGAGTTCTGGCGGGTGAGCCGGTGATGAACAGTTGTGGGTGTACGACAGATGGAGGTGAAGTGACTGCACACAAAGACTTATCATTAATATACATCCACCGCATGTTACAAATGCTGCCGTCATGATGCCGGCCAGCCTCTAGATGGTCATGATACACCGTACCTTGCAGCCTCGTTGTGCATACATGCCACTCCACCGAAAATGCAGAGTGCACGCAATACGCTCCATGTGCAATGTTCTGGACGCCATAACGTGGTCGTAATGGAATGGGGCCCACCAACCAGCAGCAGCCGAGTGCGTGGTCTAGGACTAGCCTGCATCATAAACCAGCAACAAGGATGCATATGTCCAAATACAGTGCATGCAAATCAGAGCCCCCCTGGGGTTCTGGATCTGGCCCTAGTGTCGGCCAACAGGAACACGTTACCGCACTGATGTGATTTTTCAAGTGATGACAGGTGAAGGGAAATGGCTGACATCGGTGACACTTGAACATGTGCTGATATACTGTACTATAATTGTCATGATTCACGGTCGCGTACTGTACGATCCAGTGCGGCAGTTGTAGGGTGTAACAGTGCAGGACCGAGGCTGCGATCCAGGAGCAGATTAATCCTGAATTATTAATATTAAATGTCGATGCATCACCATTTCTTCAGTCTTACTGCATAAGGCTCTGAGAAATGTCAGCATTGGTTATTAATATTTCAGTTGCTTCTGATAGCGCTGTGCCCGCTGTGTTTGTGGTTACAGTACAGGGCAAGTCGACACCCAAAGTGACGGATTGTGGCGCTGGCGGTTGCACACGGACCACCAGCCACCGGGCTCCCTTTCCGTTCCACCGAGTCCACACCATTTCCCTGCTGCCTCTCCCCCTGTGCAAAAGCTTTGAAAAGGTATTAATGTAAAATCACGTAGCCTATCCAAAGGCTAGCACAAGCCAGTCCGGTTAACAGGGACGGTAACCTTGGCTGACTCGTCCGGAACCCGTGGCGCGCTTGTCTACGCGAGTCTGTGACGTTGCGGTCCTTGATTCAACTTCTGAAGCTGGAGAGCCTACATTATGTAGGATAAACACTGCAGCAACAGGGGCTTGACGCAAGCTCGCAGTTAGATATAGTTGAACCTTCGGGAATGAGTGACTGACCAGATTAACCACGTGATGCTGAACTTGCAGCAGGCCCACAAGCAGTTTCATTAATGGCTAGGTGCCGGCTTCTACAGTAGTACATAGTGACACTCTCTTTCTCAAGTAAACGTATTTAACCCAGGTGGACTGTTTTGGCAACTGGCGAACGACAGTGTATAAGCTCTCCGAGAGCAAGACGCATTCCGCACCGGAGTTCCGATGCCATCGGGTCACAGGAGCCGTGACCAGTCATCAGATCCTCAACCGCTGGCCGCTGGGAGCGGTGCATGCATTACTCTCTGCCTCTGATTGGTCCTTGAACACTCTGCAGTGGCGTGTAATGTCGCTGCCGACGCCACAGAGCACGGGCCTCCGGAGGTTTGAGATCAGTGTCAGCTGAACGCAACCCACGCACGGGGACGCCTCGAGGTCTCAATCACCCTGGCTGCGCCGAATGGGCCGAGCACTACTGTCGGGACAACGACAACGCCGACGCAGCTGCTTCAAAAACGTGCGACTCCCATTGGTGTCCGAAAGACCGTGTGTTCTTGGAGGATTGCCACACACGGGAGATACAGTGGTGCAGTGGCACGACAACTATGCGCCACGCTTATCTCCTTTTGTTTTGAGATCTGAGATTAGCGAGAGAACAGGTCACAGGTTTCAACACTTTCGACGCCTCTGTTCTCTCCACCGTAGCAAGGCTCATTCCAGCACTTTCAATTGCTTCAAGAACAACAGAGAGTGCCTGACTTTCAAGATGAATATGCGAGTGGATATGAAGGACCACTCAGACTAGCGGAGCTGTGCAGAAACTGAGAGCCTGGACAGGCACTGCCGACTGGCATTGAGAGCTGGCGATCAGAGCGCACGACCGTCTCTGAAGAGCCTCAGGCCTTCAGGCTAGAGGGACCACAGGGGAGGAGATGGCTGTGGCGTGGGACAGAAGATCTTGAGCGTCACCTGTATCGTGGGACACAGTACTGCAAGCGCCACCGCAGAGTGACAGCGCCGACGGCGGCCCGGAATATGCCGTATCCCCATACTCCCAGGAAGCAAGCATATGCATTGATTGAGGCTATCTCCTGTGCTTGGCAGCGAACACCCAAAGACAAAAGCATCTCCTACCAACCTGTCTCCGCCTCTCTCAGGAGAAAGAATGTGAGGCTTTGCGACTGGTATGCAGTACTGAACTAGAAGGCCTAGGAAAGATTGGCAGCTACACCAGAACTGCACCCCCCCGCCCCCAGCCACTTTGCTTCAAACTGAAACGTCTTCGTCTTCGGTTTCGAAACTTGCACCGTTCGTGGGGCCGATCGAATGCCCGACGAGTGTGACTGCGCGCCCCAGACGCACTCCACTGCTGCCTCCTTCTGGCGATGCCGGGCCGTGACGGCATACGCTATCGGCTCTCTCCATCGCTGTTTGTGTCCTGATCCTGAGCTCGTCATTTCACTTTCTTTAGCTGCCCGTTGTCCGAGGTCGTCCCACAGATTGTCGTAGTGGGTTTCTTACCCCACGGGCTACTTGCTGACGTGGACAAGCCACAGTTGCGCCCTCTCAAAGCACACGCAAACACACACAACTCGGCGCCGCCCGTTAAAAGCGACATCTGCGCGGACAGCGATACCAGGGCCCTTCAACCCACATATCCCTCTCCAGGCGTCTGCTTGTACACACCAGCCATTGATACTCGCTTCGAGAACCAGCTCTACAGGTGTCTTGTCCTACCTCGCAGCCTCCATGGCCTCCACGCACACAGCTCCCAAGCCCTCCGCCGCTACGAATTCGTCCACCAACGGGCACCCTCGCGTCCAAGCTGTAATGGAGGCGTCACCCTGGAGTGCTGTAACCCCGCTCCCCTCCATGACCTCCGGCATGGGCACCTCATCGCCCCTTCCCTCGACTATGCCTGGCTATGGCAGCCTTCACGGCACGTACGCACACGTCACTGGGGACAGCCCGAGCACACAGCCTGTTCAGGAGATTCCCAGCGAGGACGTCTACGTACATACCCGCTCTCACGAGGCTCCGCGAGCGAATGACCCAGAGACGGGCAGCCGTCCAACGACTGCGCAGCAAGATGCCCCTCGTCTCGGAGACCACGGCCACTCCACCCCTCTTCGGGCTGCCCAGTCGACCACCTCATCTCCACTGCAGGGCTCGCCACTGCTGGAGACACCCAGCACCGATACTGCCGTCCTGGAGCCAGAGCAAATTTCAGACGTTGTTGCTTCTGAAGCGGACAAGACCGAGGCCCTACACGAAACGCCAGTCTATGAAGACGCGAGGAATCTGCTTCTTGTGCACAACCAAGGGCAGCTTTTAGGGTGAGTCCGTCTGCCTCAGCTTGGTAGCCCTGTTCGAGAGACGACGGGGTACATACGACGTCTTCCGTAAGCACCATGGCCGCAGGTGGTGTGTACTCTCGTCACGCACTGTGTGATGGTGCAAAGTGCCATCTGTGGGCACGAGTGGCGTGCGGTGCAGGATGTGGCAGTGATATCGCGCGAGCCATCATCGCACCAGCCACCATCTCCCGTAGTGACATCCACAAAACACAAAAGTCACAGTCACCCTCAGTGATGTCTTGTCTGTCGAGGGCGGGCCTCTGTGTGTTTTGTGCTGATGGTGGACGTGCGTAGCGGCCGTGCAATTGTTATCAGGTGACAATTGTCACTGGACAAAACCCGCCGTGAGGCCGCGCCACACGCACAGTGCAGACCCTGTTGCCACTGAGCATGCACCGTGGCTGGTGGCAAGAGGCTACTCCATGTTGGTGCGAGGTGCTTTTGTGAGAATAATCTTCTCACGCTTCTGGCCCACTGTCGGCAAAATGAGAGGGCGTCGGGGGCCAGCGCCTGGGGTTCGTGCGTAGGGCGAGCACACTCGGTGGATGACGTGCAATCTGCACACGGCCCCGAGCCTCGAGGCTTCGCAGCTTCAGCGGTCCGGAACAGCCAGTAGGAGCTGTGCTAAAAGTGCTGATGTGTGTGTGTGATGTGTGAACAGTGGGAAAACGGCGCTGACATTGCATGCCGATCAGGTCCCCTTCCGCCTGTGTGCTTCCTGCAGCCGAACACGATCCCCACGAGGCCACTATCCATGGGCACAATGTCTTTTACGACCCAACCCTCAAAGCCAGCGACAAGACCACTCGGATCAGCAGTACATATCCTCCTGTTGCTGTCCACACCAACACACCTTATCCGCAATCACAGTCGTTTTGGTCGTCGCCAAAGACGCAGTTTTCGGTATCCAGTCCACACCATCCGCGGCACTCGTCCATGGTGACAGCGCCCAACAACGACACCCCTACCTCTGTCCAGCCTCACACGTCCCACACAGGCTCGACGACCGTCTCTGCGGCCGGTCCATCAGTGACATCCAGCGCCATCATTCCTGCGCATCCTCACTATCCCTCGCACACGCGTCCAGCGTACATCACTTCGTCGCCGACCGCCCTTACGCCCGCCATCAGTCACGGCTTTGCCACCAGACTCACCTCACCAGTCTGGGAGGAGGATTCTCTCGTCCCCATTAGTCACTACCACCAACAAACACTCCCCAACACTTCCACTCACCCCATCCACCGACAGTCATTTTCGTCCTCTTCATACAGCGACGATCTCACTTCACCCACACTGGCCACTACCTACACGGTCAACGCCCCTTACACTCAAGCGTATCGCCAGCCCCAGCAAGTCTCGTTTAATTCATTGGCAGAAGGACAGTACTGGTCCCACTCCACGCAGTCACCCAGCCAAATTAATACCGACATGCCAAAGGACAAGATTCAGGAGCCCATCCTCGCTCCGGGAGAGATTCCTGCCACCAAGCCGGCTCCTTCCTATGCTGCCCTCATCGGAGAGGCTTTGCTGGCCTCAGGCCCGCCCTACCAGCTCTATGTTTCTGAGATTTCAGAGGCCATCAAGCGCAAGTATGCGTGTGAGTACCAGCACTGATGGCGCCATGCCGATCTCTAACTGATTTTCACAGACTTTCGCCAGAACCCGTCCAAGGTTTACAACGGTGTTCGCCACCAGACGTCCATGAACCAGGCGTTTGTCAAGCTGCAGCGCCCCTTCGGAGACCAATCCGGAGGAGCTCGGAAGTGGGCTATTCGTGACGGCTGGCAAATCTACTTTAAGCCTGGTGCCGTTTACACACCTCCTCCGTCGCATTCTGGCCGCAAAGGTGGTGGCCGCCACAACCGCAATCGCATGTCCAAGAGCAAGCAGCTTGCTCTTGGCTCACTGTCTCCCTCGCCTCCTCGTAAGCACTCGGACTCGCCTTCGCCGCCCTACGACAACTCTGGCGGCCCTTCGTGCGGCGCCCCATGGGACCACACCCGTACTGCCCACCCCTACGACGTTCACGGTGGCAACGCCACGGACGAACTCATGCCCAAGAACGAGCCTTACCAGGCCCCTCAGAGTTCGTTTGGCCACCACCAGTACTCGTCTCAGTCGCACGGGTTTGCTCAACAGCAGTATGCCACCCAGCAGCAGCAGTACCTTCAGAGTTCCCCGTACGGCATGCAGTCGAGCACCTACCACGCCGCTGGCTCGTACCCATCCAACTATTCGTCGGGTGGTGGTGCCTACACCTCTGGTGGCACCTATCCTGGTTACGTGAGCACACCTCAGAGCGTCAACTACGGTGGATCCTGGGGCTACAACCAGCAACCCCACCACCCGGCCTACCCTCCTCAGGAGGGATATGGTGCACAGAACGAGCTAAGCTCGCCCGCCGACAGCTGGCGCCAATCCGCGCCTGCTGGCATTGGCATGTCGTCGGGTGCCGCTTTTGACCCCGCCACGCGGCAGCGGACACACACGCTGTCCACATCGAGCATGGGAGACTCGCACCCTGCCTCCCCACCCAAGCCGCACGACTACCGTATGGGTGGTCAGCACATGCACGAGCCAGTCGATTACCGCATGCACCAGCAGCCCGCGCAAGCAATCCAGTACTCGGACAACGACTATCCTGCTGGCCCAAGCAGCCCTCTGTCGACGGCACCCAGCAGCCACCGCGGCGCGAGCCCCATGGACACCTAGGCGTCCACTCCAATACCCTGCACCTCCCCTACATGCCCTCTTCTTCGCGTCCGGAACGCTCCTATCTTGTACAGTCATCTCTGCCCCCATGCTCAACTTTCTCCTCTCCAAGGTCGTCGTTGGTGGTGCCCGCGCGTCTTGCCCTTTCATGCCCAGGCGCGGACACTGAATCAAAACAAAGTCGTTCGTAATCAAAGCAGCACACGCTATGTATGTATCCAATGCCCATTGCATGGCACATGCGAAAGAAAGAAGAAATCTATGCTCCGGCCGCTCTACTGACATGCTACTATGCTAAAACTGAGTGATGTGAGGTTGGGAAAGGATTGTCGCGAGGACAGGAAGGGAAGTGAGTGGTGCTAGTAGACGAGATAGCAGATCTCGAGGAATGCTGCACACTGTCAGCTTATTAGCGAGGTTGTGCACTTACGGAATCCCAGCATTAGGCCGGCCCAGAAGACAATGTTACCCAGGGTACGGTTGCGCTTGACGCAAGGAATGCGGCTCATCATGATCATGGGCAGCTGGATCATCTGCGGCGTCAGTGTCTGGAGACTGGCGCTGACCCACCTGAAGGGTAAACAAGTAGGGGCGAATCTTCTTGCTGACGACGGCCATGACGAGCTCATGGCACAAGGCCGACAACAGAAAGGTGAAGAATGTCGCGCCCCAGCGACTCAAGCGCAGGCCGGAACGGCTAGAAGCGTAGACGTGGCGGAGCAGAAATGTGTGCACAGGCTTGTTCCACTTGCGCGAAAACTGATCCCAGCTTGTGCTGTTCCACCAGTCCTGATAGAACTCGCGGTCGGCAAAGTAGGACAGCTCGGCAAAGCCAGTGCACACGCACTCGAAGATGATGTAAAAGATTCTGCACTGTCAGAAAGAGACACAGAGTGACGCACTCACAAAAGATAGTTCACCAGCATGGGCAGGGCAAGATTCGCAAAGGCGCGAATGACCGAGTCTCCGGGCTTGGGAGTGTAGGGCATAATATAGTGCTCTGTGACAGTGTAAATGAGCGAAAAGGTGCCGAATGTGGCCAAAATCTTCTCGAGAACGTAAAGTGGGCGGATAGAGTTGGTGCGCGGGTACTCGAGTTGGTACACAAGGGTTGGGAAGAACATGAACTCCACAAAGTGCTTGTAAGTGACATTTTGAGGCCAGGTGAGATCCCTCTTGCCATTGGAGCGAAGTTCTTCCTCCATAGCATCAATGTTACGAGCCAACAGAGCAATGCGGGAATCACTACTCCAGGCAAGCACTGCAGGAGGGCGAGGTGTGTGAGGACTCGTGGCGTGCGAGGGCTCAAGAGAAGTGCCCAAGGGCAGGCCAGGGGTTGGAGAGGGAAGCACTGCTGAGGCTGGTAGTGACGAGCGCTTGCGGCGACGAAGCTCGGGTTCGAGGCCGTTCCGCCCAAGCTCTATCGAGCTCTTGCTCGAACCATTGGCTTTTGGGTAGGTGATCTCCTGCTCCTCTTCGTCGGCAGCCGAGATTCGGGGAGTAGGCGGGCCGCTAACTTGTGGTGCATTGGCCTCCTGCTCATCAAGCTCTGCGTGGCGAGCGCTGGCCTCCCTGAGCATGACTTCACGGCCACCTGGAAGAGTGGCGATGTAATCCTCAAGGGTCTTGCGTTCCTTCTGAAGGCGGTTGTAAACTGTTGACAGCATGCCATTGTGAGCCATGTAGGAGTGCATCTGTGGACTCTGTTAGTTCTCACACGAGGACCTCTGAGATTATGTTGCTCACCTTCATCATGCTGGACAAGGCATCTGGATGGCGTTAGCTAGAAAACCAAGGGCAACTATCCGGGGACTTACGGAGAACGAGGAACCCCGCCTGAACCCAGTACCAGTCGCGAGCATAACCCCAGGCAATGGCGACACCAAGGAAAGTGGTTTGAAAGATGTGCTGGATGATCACGCCCGTCCAGTAGTACTTGAAGTAGCCATATTGAAGACACTTGACAAAGGGCACACATAGAAGCATGGAGAGAACCATGATAAAGTCGGCAATAGCGAGAGTCAAGCCATCTCGCGTGATGAGCTTGCCAAAGTTGGGAGAAAGAATTGTGCGGTTCTCGTCCCATGACTGGACGGCAGTACGAAAGAAGACAAGAGCAAGACCTGAAACGTTTGTCAGTAAAGGTTGCTGGCCGCGAGCAAGGGCACAAGAGAGTGGTCCCCGGGTTCCCCACTAGCCCTCCACGTCGCGCTCCAGCGACGCCCTCTGCAGCGTGTACTCACCGATCCAGAATAATGTGAAGAAGCCCCTAAATTCGTCACGCTGGCTCTTGACGTTTTCGCGGTCAAATGGTGAATGGCGTGGCGTGAACTGCAAGAGCGCTTTGAGCTCATTGTCGGCCCGTACATATGGGCGGACTGTTATAGAGCCACTAGGGGTGTTGATGACAGTGTCCTCAGTGCCGGCAATGGAGGAAATTGTGGTGGAACCTTCAAGCGCCTCCTTGGCCATGTTGATGTCGGTGGCGGTAGGAGATGGGTCCGCGTCGTAGGTTGGCTTGTGTTGAGCCTGAATGACAATTTCTGGCTCTTGTGAGCCAGGCTGTGTCTTTGTAGGCGACGGGGCAGTAATGGTGAATGAGTGTGAGGGGGTAGCCGCTGGTAGTTCAGAGGTGGCGAGAGGTTCGCGGAGGGTTGAGCTGCGATCTATATCAGCGACGACACTTCAAGTAGAGTGCTTTGATTACACACCGTGTGGCAACCATGGTGAAACGCTTGAGCCAAGAGATCCACACGAAGTTATATGCTCGGTTTTGCAAAAGCAAACGAGTGCCCGAGGCTGACAATGAGTTCATGTTGCAAGTGCAAGTGGACGTCACCGTCACAATGTCTTGGACCATCGCCAACCGCGGCCGGCCGCCTCAACTCCGCACGCGCGTTGATCTTGCGGAGCTCCAACGCCGCTGCCAATTGATTAGATATTTATTCCGCCCATTTACGGATTCTACGGTGAGGCTCCTCCCTCCACACCCCTACATCATCTTTGACTCTCAGGCAGCAGCGACCACTACAACCGCATCAATATTGAGCTACCATGGCCCGGACGTACCTTCTTTCTCGAACACTGGACCCTTTGCTCGGCGTCTTCACAGGTCTTCTCGCGTTCCAGCTGCACGAGACCAACCCTCGCACAACACCCGTGCCCGGCCACACGCTCCGTGAGCTTGTCAACTGGAAATGGGCAGAGTCTGCCAAGCGTCGCGATGCTCAAGTGGCAGCTGCTGAAGCCAACGACACTGCCGAATTCGAGGCTGTTCGTCGCGAACTTGAGACTGATGCCAAGGTGGAGACCAAGTGATGAACATTGGGTGAGTCGTGTCGATGGGAACCAGCTGGAGGAGTCTTGCTGATGATCCAGCTTGGCCTTGTGTCTTCACGTCATTTATTGTAGAATATCGTACACAGCACAGCGTATCCATTCTCGTGGACCGTCGCACCAACTCAGTGCGATCACGCGGGCGTCATACGCGGAGCGCCTTGACGTTGCTCCTGATCTTATTGTTCGAGCCGCCAATGTCAACCCAAGGGGTGCCAATGGCTGCTTAGTACAAATGCATGTAATCAAAGGTATAAACGTATAATCGTGATGCTGGGTATAGCCTGTCTTTCTGACGGGGCGTGGGACAGGAATGGTCAAGTGGCCTGGTGGGTCAGTTATCAGGCAAAAGGCCCACGTCGGACATCTTGACGTACCGCAAGCATCACAGGAGATGGTGGTGCTGAGGATCCGACGCTGAATGGCCAGCCTCTATGAGCCAGTTGAGGGGTCGGACGAGCAGATTAGTCTCGCTTCTCGAGCTTGAATCCGTAGTAGTCGCCTACACGACGGGTGGCGTACTCCAGAAGTTCACGTCCGCGCTCCACGCCTTGTCCTCCATTCAAGTCGCGCTGTAACTCTCCCATAGTCCTTTCGCCGATAGAGAGCTCGCCCATGCCTTCGGTGAGGAGGGCGCCGACGTCACCGTCCAGCTCCACCTCGGTCACGAGGTCCATAAGACCAATGAGTTCACTGAGGTCGGCCAGAAGCTTTGCCTCGGCAGGAGATCCTGCTACAGGTGGATTGAGAGCGGCAAGAGAGTGCAGCCGCCGGAGAGTGGAGACGTCGAGTGGAGCCTGGGGCACTGACGGGATAGGCGTGGGGAGGGGGGTGACTGGTAGGCCGAGGTCGGTGATAGGGACACTGGGGTGCAGGGGATTGAATGCTGCAGTGGAGCACATGCGCATCGCAATCACGCGTCGGCCAAGAGCTCTCTGAACGTTTAGTCGTGGGAGCATTGTGATAGGGAGGTATGTCGTAGTGGAGAGTGGCGAGGTGGCGAGGTGGAGGGAAGCAAGTGACTCGAACCAGCTGGACATGACGATGACCAAATAGAGACGGAATCAATTTAGAGATTAGCGGTGGCACAAATGGTAGGAGACGTTTGGCTGGGATGCTAATAATCGAGCAACTGCGGCCTCAAAAGCGCATTGCTCGAGAGTGACGCTGCTCCTCTACTGGCATTGTGCCGAGTCTGCATCTCTGCTCTTCTCTGTTACTTGTTGTGCATGCCGTCAATACTGGTCATCCATCAAACACCACATTGGACAATTTGAACTGCAGGGCAGGCGTGGTTGCCCTGGCTGAGAGATATATTCGGGATAAAAGCGAATTCCTCCCTTTGACCCCTCTAACAATTCCTCTCACTCGCCGCTTTCTCTCTCCACGCGACCCGAATGGCGGTGGAGGACGTCCGGCACTGAATCACGCGCAGAATGGCCGAAGCGCCTCCCCAAGCGCATAGTTCATCGGTGTCGACACCTTCTACTGCATCCCAGCTTCCAGCAAATCAACCTGCCCCACAGGCGACCGCTTCCAGCGCGGGCCCACATCAAGTCCCTCCCAACAACTCGACCTCTGCCCCTGTTGTTGTCAAGAGCGAGGACAAGCCAGGCATTGATGATGCGCCTGCAGAACAGCCACCCGCTCAGCCCCCAGCCTCAACAGGCTCAGACCAAAGCGGGTTGTTGAAGCGCAAACGAACCCTGGAAGCCGCAGGATACAGTCCAGTCGAGGTCTCGGAGATCGAGGCTCGCAGCTCTGCGTGAGTAGACAGTTGGTTAGACTCTCTGTGTTGTCTGCTGACTTACGACTTCTTTGACCCGCTCTGTCTTCCTTTAATTTTACTCTTTCATGGCTTCCCAACAGCTTTGACCTGGCCATTGCATTGGACCAGCACGACACACTATTCCCCGCCCCTCCGACAGCGTTTACGAGCCTTGAGGATGCTGTGAATCGCCTACTTCCCTACCACGTCTGGCAGGTCCCAGATGAGGATCTCGACGGCGCCAACGAGGATCAGGAGGCTCAGCGTACGCCATGCTCAATAACCGTTGCTGGCACTGACGCATACCCAGAAGCCGAGTCCGCAGCGCTCGTCTGCAGTCTTCTGACGATTCGTGAGCGCTTCGCGAAAGTCAGACGTCGCGAAGGCCATGTGAGTTTGAGATGATCGCAGTGAATCGCCGCTGACACCTTTTACAGCATCCTTCAGATCTGCCCTCCCTCATCAACATGCTTCAGGCCTCCACAGCCCAGGTTCGCGAGGAACTGCAGACCGTCCAAGCCAATTTACGTGCAGTGCGCACCCGCTACGACGCAATAGAGTCCGAGGCGCGCCGTCAACGGGAGATAGTGCAGGCGCGCGAAAGGGAGAGGTTGCGCCTAGAGGAGGAGCAGCGGCGCCGCGCATTGGCGCTCGCTGCACCGCCGATACCACCACCAGTTGCGTACGTGCGGCCGCCCGTAGCCGCGCCCCCGACGTCAATCCCATCAACTCCTGCTCCTACTGCTACTCCTGCTCCTGCTCCACCGCCCGCCGGCTCGGTGGCTGCACCTGTGGCCCCATCGACCCCTAGACCAACACCTGTCGTTAGCACTCCTTCCCCAACCACACCTGTTGCCTATGCCTCCCCTGTAATGTCGCCCACGGTATCCGCGCCATCAACCCCTGGAACACCTGGCTCACCTGTTCGTGGACGTCCTCGTGGTCGCCCACGCGGTCGTGGCCGCGCCGGCCTGCGTGAAACGGTCTTGACTCATTCGACAATGGGCACTCCTTCACGCCCCCCAGGCTCACCCCTCCCAGCCGGAACAGCATCCCCCACGCCGGGTACGCCCAGCAAGCAACCCATCATCATCACTGTACCCATGTAGGTGTGTATCCCATGGTCATTGCTAACCGTCTAGGAACCTTATTCCTCAATTTGTTCAGAATCGCATTATTGTTCTTCCTGCGGATCCGGCTGGTCCCAAGCCTCCCGCCACTGTCATCCGCACGAGCGAGGACCGCAAGAACGTATCATTGTCCATGTGAGTTATGAGGTGTAGCAACGGAAATGTCTGCTGACAGAAAGTGATCTTGGCGCTTGCAATCAGCAACAACTGCAAACACTGGCTCGTCTTCTGAATGTTCAAGCCAAGCCCGGAGCTGCTGCAGCTTCGCCTGCTGCTGCTCCAAGCAGTGACGCAGCGACGGGCCCTGCTCCCCCACCCGCGTTAGCGCCAGCGAGCTCCATACCTGGGGCACCAACACCTCCAGAAGTGCCGAATGCCGCCAACGGCTCCACCACGAATATGTAGATTACATAGATCAAGCGAGCGGGGAGCCCAACACATAATGCGTGCCGATTGCCAGGGTTTAGTGGCGCCATATAGACTAGCCCGACGTACCGCTGTGATGCTGACATCATGCATGCTTGTCGATAATTATTGAAGTCTGGAGCGCCTTTTGCCTCTGGCGCTGCGATCATAGCAGATTGATTCTTCATAAGCTGCAACTGGCTCTGTTGCTGTCTGCCGGCCGTCGCACACGCTTGCCATGTGCCCAGGTCTGCAGGCTGCAGGCTGCAGGACTGCCGTGTGCCTGGAGAGGGCTTGACAGTACACCAATTCACCAACCAGCCTGCATGCATCCATGCATGTTCTGACCGTTCTGACCGCTGGTGAAAATGCATGGACTTTTGGTTTAATTTTTAGCTTGCGGCAAGTGGATCAAGTGTCAGGAATCGGTCAGGGGGGCGCGGCGCCGCGGGACTGAAACCGAGCCGGGCAGCGCCGCGGGCAGAGAGCGACGGGCGGACAGAGCACATGTTTGATCCCGTCGTCTCCCCACGTCGCGGTCCTCTCTTTGACCACGTCTCACCCTTTGGTACGCATTTTCTTTCTCTCCATCCTCTCCTCACCGCCGTGCCCCTTGCCCTCCTCGGCCTTCTCTTCTCTTTCTCTTAACGTTTTCATTTTGCGCACTTGGACCGAAAGTGCTTGCTCTTCTTCCGCCATGTCCAAGCCGTTTGTGCCAACCCCCAGCCTGAGCCGCTCTGGCTCGCCGCCTCTGATGCGTAGCGCGTCGAGCTCGAGTTTCCACTCGAACGGCGCCGAGCGTCGTGGAGATGAGGACAAGCAGTCTCTCCTCATGGCCAACCTTGGCGGTGCTCCCCGACCCCCTTCTCCTTCGCGCCTGGTCGACACGACCACTCACACCCCAACGCCTCGCGAGCAGGCGCTTCCCATCCTCAACTACTGCGCCGCCTCGATCATGATGACTGTTGTCAACAAGGTGGGTCCGACGAGCACGATAGTCTGATTGTCGAATGGTCGTGCTTTCATCACCATGTGCTCCAAGGCTGACGTTTCGCAGTATGTCGTCTCGGGCGCCAACTTTACCATGACTTTCCTGCTGCTGGCCATTCAGTCGGCTGTTTGTGTTTTGGCTGTGTACAGTGTGAAGCGTGCGGGTGTCATTACTTGTGCGTATGATCTGATATCGGCCGCGCTTGACCGATCCTTCGAAGCGCCCAGCAACTGACGTTTGTAGTCCGCGACTTTGACATGAAGGATGCTCGCGCATGGTGGCCCATTTCTTGTCTGCTTGTGGCTGTCATCTACACTGGATCCAAGTCGCTGGTGAGTGCTTTAACAGCGCCTGTGCGAACGAAACTGACAGTCGCAGCAATTCCTCTCCATCCCCGTGTACACGTATGTGGACAAGTCATAGGGTGGGACAAGCACTGACGTTTGCAGTATCTTCAAGAACCTTACCATCATTCTTATCGCATACGGAGAAGTGTTCATGTTCAACGGCAGCGTTACTGGCTTGACGCTCGTGTCGTTTACTCTTATGGTTGGATCCTCGGTCATTGCTGCCTGGGCGGACATCTCGTCTGTTTGGTCGAGCACCGTGGAGCAGACGACTGGCCGTGAGATCATTAACGCGGGTCACACTGTTGGTGGCATCAGCGTTGGCTACATCTGGATGGCCCTCAACTGTGGTTGCTCGGCTGCCTACGTGCTTTTCATGCGCAAGCGTATCAAGGTTACCGGCTTCAAGGACTGGGACTCGATGTTCTACAACAACCTTCTCTCCATCCCCGTCCTTGTCGTCTTCTCTCTGATCTTTGAGAACTGGGGAGCCGAGTCGCTTGCGCTCAACTTCCCTGCCGACAACCGCACCATCCTTCTTTCGGCCATTGCCTTCTCGGGTGCCGCTGCCGTCTTCATCTCGTACAGCACGGCTTGGTGCGTGCGCGTCTGTGGTTCGACCACCTACTCGTAAGTCTCTGCATAACTCTACTGGGTGACTCCCGCTGATATGCTGCAGCATGGTTGGAGCTCTCAACAAGCTTCCCGTTGCCGCGTCGGGCATGCTCTTCTTTGGCGACAAGGCATCGTTTGGCAACGTGTCCGCCATCGGTGTCGGTGGTATTGCAGGCATTGTCTACGCCGTGGCAAAGACCAACCAGGCACGAATTGACGCCGCCAACAAGGCACGCAACGCTGGCGCTGGTAAACCCTAGGTCGTCCTTCTAGGATAAGCTGGGAGGCGAGGAGCGACCCATCGATGCGCAGAGGCGGAGGCCGGGGACGCGCGGTGGAGACCGAGGAGAGACCTTTTGTGGCATTGGGGTTGGCTGGCCTTTGTGCTGCGCCCCTCTGGCATGGGTCACATTTAGATTCCCCTGGCCCGGATATTCCATGCAGGCATGTTTACACACGACAACCGGATGCCGACCATGGTGGAGATGATAGATTGGGAGAGTAGGCTCTCTTTTGCCCTGTAGGGGTATGTGTCTGTGATGTGATGTACGGTTCGCACAACAAACGTGTAGAGGAAGCACGACCACTAGCCACTGGTGCACGCGGCGCATGGGCGGTGACAGGATATGTCTGGGAGGTGACCCAAAGCAAAACGACCCTTGAATGGAAGGCCACTCTTCGCGTCTTCGGCTCCGCTTACCGCAGCACTATTCATGTTTTGCGCCCGTCTGCAGCGCGAGAGTTTGAGGGTTAACGCGCCTCCACCAGCCTGGTGCCACTTCCACTTCCATGACCTTATCGCCATACCATAACCAACAGCGCAAACGATGAATAGCGCGCCGCAATTCAAATTCGGGATCTACCGTGCAAAGATCCTATGTCGGTGGCTGATGAGTCTGCTGCATATAATCTGGTGATCACAGAACTGTGAAAGAATAGATCAATAGACATTAATAGATTGAAAGACAACATACGCGGAAGCAAACGCGTGAACATTTGGTGATCCAACGCGTGCTCCTGGTAATTGAGGAACCTTGAAGCTGCCTGGTCATGCCTGACCGGCCTGACCCTGCGTTAGCGGGCACAGCGGGCAGCGAACCTTGTCTGGCCATGTCTGGGATCTGGCATGTGAGATGCTACCGGAGCTTGGAGATCTGGAGCTTTGCAGAGCTCACAGTGCAGAGTACAGAGTGAAGCGCCAAGGGCAACCAACATGAGCTTGTTAGTATCTTGCCTAAGAACGCCAAGCTCCCAAGTTCCCAAGCTTGCCCTCCTTATCCTGTGCCCTGCCCACCAATCTAAACAGCTTCACTCCAAAGCTATGCAGACCGCCCAGAATCTTGGCACTGGTAGTGAGAGCCAAAGGGTGTGCCTAGTCAGGCAATCGTTGCGCAAGATGGCCTAAAATGTGAATAGCTTTCAACGCTTCACGGGCAAGGCACATCGGACGCGTTCACTCAGGCTGGCTTTCAAAATTTACTTGGTGTCTCAATCGCAACTGGGAGTATAACGGTGCCAGAGGAACAAGCAGAATCGGTAGCGTGCGCGTGCCGCAGCTCGCGGCATGTGCGGCATGTCGGCCATGATCCGCCTCGGATTCTCGGGGCTGCTGTAACTTTTGCACGGCGCCGTACACTCGCGGCCTTAACAATAGCAAAGCTGGTACACGCTACTTTTATTGGCTTTCTAAGTAGTCCCCCAGTTGCTCGTTTTTGGCACATACAATGACGAGATTACACACGCACTCTAATCTAAAGCACTGGAGAGATGAGCGTGATGTTGGCATCAGCCACAGCCTCGCACCTGTTCACATACTGTACCACGTCAGTCAGAGGGCACTGCAGCCCTGAGGGCCTCGGCTGCCTACCGCCGGCCGCTGAGTGCTACAGTAAGCTGGCCAACCTGCCTCGCTCTTGGCGTGTATGTGGCATTTTTTCAAACGCGTTCACTGACCAGAGCGGTCCCCTGCGCCACGGGCACGAAGAACCGCGTAGGAAGGGATGGGTGCTGCGGTCGGCCCTGGCTTGGACCTGGCCGGCAGTGACAGCCAATGATGCCGGGAGTCAGCTTGTGGCCAAGACTCATTCAGGGTCCGGGAGGATGTCAAACAGGGAAAGCGCGTGCACTCGCAGGAGACAGCGGGCAGCGGGGGTGAAGGCCTGTGATGCTTGCGCAATGAACATGCTGAATGGCAGTACAGCAGCAGTGTTTGGTCCGCTGGCCGCTGCGGCGCGCGCGATGCCTGCTAGGGTGCGAATCCAGGGCGGGACCGAAGGTCTGGGGTGCTGAGCTGCAGTGTCACGCAACAACCGCAATGAGCCAGCCAGCGCTACACGCTCCGGCCACCCGTTTTGCCATGCAGCCCGGCGCGGTCAGGAATGAAACCTGCTGGCTGGCTGTTTCGCTGCACGAAGTGAGTTGGCCGTGAGGTAACGAAGACCACCTTTGTGTAGTACCAGTGCCAGTGCCAGCCAGTCGCGTCTTTCACTCCCTTCGACCCCCCATTCCTCTCCCTCCCTTTGGCCACGCTCCTCCTCCCCGGACATGGCGCGCAACACGAACAAGAAGGCAACCCCAGCCTCAAAGCACGACCGTTCGGGTTCGGCAGGGCAGTCGACCTCTTACAACACCTACGCCCATCATACTCGCCAGGGGAACAGTACTGGGGACACCAACGGTAGCCCCTCGACGTTTGCAAGTAGCGGCAGGCATTCTCCTGTTGCTGCGACCTTTCAGGCAACCTCGCTGCGCTCGCGCTTTGGCCGGAACGCCAGTGTCGATGACCGTGACCTTCCATCCCAGTCTCAACCCCAGCAACCTTCACCGCGTGGCCTGCTAGACGGTTGGCGCAGGCGTCGCGCCAACAGCGACACGAGTAGCACGCACAGTTCTGAGGCAAAGCACGCGACACACGGACGAGGACTCAGCAGCGGATCGATTGTTCAACCTTTGCCGATTTCTGCGCGTTGGGCAACCAGCGGTGAAGCTACCAATTCTAGTGGTAACTCTTCCAACCCCAGTTCGCCTGCTCCT
The DNA here is from genome assembly GCA_002335605.1 of Prillingera fragicola. Classification (NCBI taxonomy): domain Eukaryota; kingdom Fungi; phylum Basidiomycota; class Tremellomycetes; order Trichosporonales; family Trichosporonaceae; genus Prillingera; species Prillingera fragicola. Next base: position 466,450 of record BEDY01000005.1, on the reverse strand, counting down.
TCCTCTCCAGCGACTCCTTCGACCCTCGCAGTTCCCCGCTACGACGCACGAGGATACCCTATTAAGGACGCATTCCCTGACGTCAAGGCGTCTCACTCTCCAGGTTCACGCAGCATGCCAAGCCCAAGGCCAAGCAAAGGTCAAAAGCCCAGAGAACGCCCACTCAGCACGGGCTCCAACTCATCCCAAGAGTCTTTCAGGCGACTCCCTGATGAGCGCGAGCGCTACCCCCAGAATGGCTCTGGCTCGGCGCGTTCATCGACGTATGGCGGGATAGAAGGCGACTACAACACTGCTCGTCGCGCATCTCTTGACACTGGTGAAGGCTCCATTGCTTCATTCTACCAACGCCCAATGGAATACAACCACAGCAGCACCAGTGGTCCAGGCAGCTACACCAATGCCTACTTTGATCGCCAGCGCGGCGACCCATCGACTGGTCACAGTCTTTATGGCGAGTCGATAAGGTCGTTTGAAACTGAGCGGAGCTCGGCCTTCTTTGCAGAGCATGGCGCCGGCGCCGGCTACACCGACTTTAGCATAAACAGCAAGAATGGCCGGCGCGTCGTCGTAAGCATGGTGAGTCTTGCATCGCGCAACGTGCACTCTAGTGCCCGCACATCTGCCTCTGTAGCCAAACTAACTTCGCTCTCAGTTGGAAGACCCCACAGAGTGGATGACCATGGGCCCCGAAGAAGACGACGACTTGCACAACCCCCGTATCAAGTCGCGGCAGCGTGGCATCTGGAGCTCCCTCTGCACCGTCCGTGGCGCGTCAAACGTTGGCTGCATCGCATTGCTGGTCGTAATTCTTGTCGTCCTGTTTGCCGGCTACCCTATCATGACCGCATACATGACCCCCAAAATGGGCAATCTTGGCGGTTACAATCTTGGCGGACTCAACGCTAGTGGCCAACTGCCTGACGTTGGTCTCTTCAGCATCATCGACAAGGATACTCCGGCAGACGCGCTTCACCACACGTCGTGGGAGACCGGAGAGCAATGGGACCTTGTCTTCTCGGACGAGTTTAACCGTGACGGTCGTACCTTCTACGCCGGCGAGGACCCTTTCTGGGAGGCTGGCGACCTGCACTACTGGGGTACCAACAACAAAGAGTGGTATGACCCTAAAGCTCTCACCACCCGCGATGGACACCTCGTTGTCACCCTCACCAATGAAACTAGCCACAACCTCAACTATACCGGTGGCCGTAAGTACTATAGTGTCTAAACAACACACGCTCACGTTCTTTAGTAATGACAACGTGGAACCGATTTTGTTTCACCGGTGGATACATCGAGTCTTCTGTGTCGTTGCCTGGTTATTCAAACATTTACGGCTTGTGGCCGGCTGTCTGGACGTTGGGCAATCTTGGCCGTGCTGGCTATGGAGGCACTTTGGATGGCATGTGGCCCTACACCTACGACTCGTGCGATGTTGGTACTCTCCCCAACCAGACCTTGAACGGCTTGCCCAGGATTGCGATGACTTCGGGAAGCGAAGAAGTGACAAACTACGAACTCTCCTATCTTCCCGGCCAGCGTCTGTCGCGCTGTACTTGCCCAGACGACCCAACACATCCTGGACCAAAGCATCCCGACGGCACTTGGGTGGGACGAGCTGCTCCGGAGATCGACGTTATTGAGGCACAGGTTGACCAGCACACTCTTATTGGCCACGTCTCGCAGTCGGCCCAGTGGGCGCCATACAACCCTTATTACCAATGGATCAACACAACCGAGACTTTCAAAATCTACAATCACAGTGTTACCGAGCTCAACACTTACCAAGGTGGAGTGTACCAGCAGGCAACGTCTGGTGTGGCCATTACCGATCAAAACTGCTACACTGGCAATGCTTCGTGCTTCTCCATCTATGGGTTTGAATACGAGCCGGGACCCGATGGCTACATCACCTGGATCAACGACGCAGTTCCGTCTTGGACTGTGCGTGGTGCTGCCATGGGTCCAAATGCGGCGGCGCAAATTGGCCAGCGTCCTGTGCCACACGAGCCCATGTACATTATCATCAACTTGGGTTTGTCCGAAAACTTCGGTGCCATCGAGTGAGTGTCGTCTTGGCATAAATGCAGTTCAAGACCCCTGGCTAACCCTGCAGTTATGAAGGACTCCAAGCCTTGTGGCCGGTCGAGATGCACGTCAACTATGTGCGCGTGTACCAGGACCCGAAGAAGAAAAACATTGGTTGTGACCCAGCCGACTACCCGACCGCGAAATACATCGATAACCTTGGTCCAGCGTATTGGAACCCCAACATCGTGAGTCACTGAACGTGCCACTAGCCGTTTTGGTACTGACTAATTTCCCAGTCCACATATCAGCAGGCAGTAGAAGCCATCCCTGAGCACAACCTAGCGTGGCCCAAGAACAATCTCCTCGTAGAGTGTTAAACCACGGCCGCCCTCTCACATCCTAGCCGCCAGCGGCAGGCATCCTTTTCATAGACACGGATCTTGACACGGTCCAACTGGGCCTCCTGTTAGACCTGTGTCCCCCTTAGATAGACTTGTATCACCTCCTCAGCCCCCAACATCCAGCTGCCACCCCACACAGGCTGGCCACTGCCTTCATTCATTAGGCCGCACAGCCTTCTCCCCACCGCCCAATCGGCCCACGTCTCTCCTGCCCAGGCGGCAGGCAGCATGTTTCATATGCATATACGTAAACTAGCCATGTTGACAACCATCCAGATCGACATGGGCGCCCCTAGATCTAGATTGAGGATCGTTGAAGCCACAGTCTATCTTTTACGAGGGCGCCTTTCCCTGCCGATTCTAATCTTCGTGGTTACATCTGACCACTGTCCGTCACTCAGTCGATCCAACAGGCCAAAATCAAACTATGCATGGGTGTTGTGTTCAAAATGCAGTAATACAAGAGTTTATGTTTCGCCCTCATCCTCAGCACCCACCCTCCTTCCCGTCTCTACTGCTCCGCAAACTCGCGTTCCGCCACACCACGCAAGACACCCAACATTCCGGTCGCGTCCTCAGGCAGCATACCCCGCACATCAGCCTCGAGCTCACGACGAACTTGGCCCGCGCGCCCTGCCGCCCCCGCTGCGCCAGCGAGGCTCACACTCAAACGACGCTTTCCTCCGCCAACATCCACGTCCATCGCGTCGCCATCGCCACTGTTGCCGCTGTTGCCGCCGCCATTCTCGTTCGCTGGCGCAAGTGCACGACGGGCGAGTAGCTGAGTCAAAGACAGCAGAACAGCTGCCTCAGCTGCCTGTGCAGCGACGCCTCGGGGCCCAGCGTCCGATCCCATGGCGTCCTTACCCGCCATGGACATCAGCGAGCCGTACAGGTCGTTAACCACGCCAAGGGGGTCATTGCTGGCTGACAGCAGTCTTTCGTCGTCGAACGGAAGCAGCCACTCGGGCTTCGCGTCCGCTTCGCCGGCGAGCACATCCCAAGCACGTGTGAAGATGACAAGCGTCATAAGAGTGACACGAGTTACTTGCAGGAGATTGGCTGTACGCTCCGCGACAAACGGCAGCTTGGTGGCGTCGAGGAGGTTGACGTCCTCCTTGCCCTCAATGGCAATCAACTCCTTTTCAAGGGCGGCCTGCTCTTCCTCTGTTGATGGCACAATCAAAGCGCAGAAGCGGTGGGGGTGGGAAAGGGCGTAGCGAACACCGCGAAGGAAGTCGACCGCAGATGGTGCAAACTCGGCGAACAGAGAGGCGGCGGTGCTGCCGGTGCCCGTAGGAGGCGAACGCAAGGCACTGGCCAGACCATAGAACACATCGACCGCAAGGGCAAGTTCATCGATGCCTGCTCGCGAGAGCGACGTCTCGCCATCCCAAGCCAAGGCGCGAACCAGTTGAGGCATCACCACGCGCGCCCAAGGCACAACGTCGGAGCGAGCAAAGGATGCTGCGTTGGGGAGCGATGACAAGAGGGCTTTCACGACCAGAAGCATACTGCACCATGCAGCCTGGAGTGAGTCACGAGGAGCAGCGGCGTCAATATCGCCCGCTTCAGCTGCAAGGGCCACGGCGTTGTCGGCGTACGCGGGCATCACACCAGACACAGCAAGCTTCTCGGCAGTTGGACCACTGCTCGCAATCGCCAGATGGAAGAGCAGAATGGTGTGAAGATGCGTCGGCATGACTCCGTTGACAGGACGGGCCCGGACAACGACCTGCAGACTGCGCGCAATGAGGTTGACTTGCTGCAGCTTGTCAATCCACACCGACATGGACGTCGACACACGACTCATCTCGCACAGCAGAGCGACGACCAGACCAAGATCTTGCTCAACAGCCAGGTCCTGCTGGCCTTGGCGCACCATGTTGTCCATAAGCACGTCCGCAGCTTCGAGGGCGAATGTGGCGCCAGAGTCGAATAGCACAGCCCGCAACTCGTCCTCGGCCGCGCCCGTCTTGGCCTGCGATAGTTGGAGTAGAACGCGCAGCGCCGGACGGTGAATAGGGGGAAGCTCGGGATGGCGTAGAGACATAATGGGCGAAAAGAGACTAGATTCGACAATCTTGCGAACAGATCCCGCAAGCTCCTTGGCGAGCTCAGGCTCAGTGACCTCGTTGTCCGCGTCCAGGGCAGTCTCTAGAAGAGTAGCGAGAATGCTGAGCCGTTCCGTCTGAATGGCGAGCATTACGTCTCCTCCGCGGTTCTCGTCGGCCAGTTCGGTAGCCACAGCCCTGCCAGCTCGTAGCGCAGCCTTGGCGGCAAGGCTGTCGCCCTCTGTCCAGGTCAAGGCTACTTCAGCAAGGGCACGGAACGCCTTCGTGAGTGCAACGTTGGCGTCCAGCTGAGACCAGTTGAGGTTCAGAATAGCCAATGAGCGGTTCACCTCTGCTTGACGCTCGGAATTGTTGAAGATGACTGGCGTTCCGTCGTACAGGTACTGCACGCCAAAGTCACGCTCATCCGCAAGGCATATAGTGCGCAAACGCACAAGCTGCACCCCGCAGGAGGCCAACAGAGCATCCTCGGTGGCGTGCATTTCAGGCTCGCAACTGGTGTAGATGGCAGCGAGAGCCGACTCTTGCAACAGAGCGCTGTTGCGGAACATGGACAGGACAACACTTTGTGCCTTGGTTTCGAGGGCCTGTCCGTCGCCACTCTCAGCCACGAGCGCAAGCTCAGCGGCCAAAAGTGCCGTCGCATTAGCCTTGGCTTGAACGGCGTACGAGTAGGTCTGCACGTCGGTTGCAATGTGGTCCGACCACATCGGCGGTCGGGGCACATTTTTGACGGCAATGTCGTGCACTGCTTGCCAGAACCCCTCATCCTTGCGCAGCGCTGCTACACTGCGGTAGACGCTAGGGGATTCCAGAACGGATTGACAGTATCCAAGAACGGAAGCGAGTGCTCGAGGGCCGTGGGCAACGAGCTTCTTCCACTCCAGCATTTCCCTTACAGCCTGTTCAAGAGGGCCGTCGACCTTTTCTTTCTTAGCCTTGCCAACACAGAACGCAGCGCAACCGGGTTGAGTGGCGATGATAACAGCGAGCAATGCCCAAGCATCTGGCTTGATGTCACCCAGCCCAGAAGTGAAAGCAACGTCGGCAAGCTTTGATGCCGTGGAACCAACATCGCGGAGCATACCGGCGAGCGACGGACGGGCCTGGTCATGACTAGAGGTCTCAAAGTACACCTTGAGCAGGCGCATCACGAGACGCAGCGATGCCACATTCAGTGATTGTTCCGAGGTGAGGTCGAAGAGGTGATCGATAAGCTGAATCTTGTCGCCATTGCTCCGCACCACCGTCTGGGCAAAGACACTGTACGGAAGAGCGGAGGCCGAGATCTGGAGAGACGGTGACAGGCGAACCAGAGTCGCGAGGAACGATGACGCGCGGTCAAATGTATCATACACCGTGGCTGTGTCCGACCAACGACGCTGCTGAAGGAGCTTGGTAGCCAGTGGGCGAGCCTGTGTAAACACATCCACAATCACCTTGTATGTGAGAGGCGACGCTGAAGTGATGAAGCTCTCAATGAGGTAGCTTGCAGCGGGGGAGGGCGACTGGCCATCGTCTCCGATAGGGTGGCGAAGAACGAGATCAAAAATGTTGAGAAGCAGACCCGCAATCTCGTACCGACGCGCAGCGTCGCGGTAGCGCCAGCCGGAGAATTGCGACCACACATTGGTGAACACCAACTTCACGGCAGCACGAACGACATGTGGATCACCCGAGTTGGCCGACGCGAGCGAGGATACCAAGCGAAGAAGGGCAACCGTCAAGCTATGCTGTCCGCGCATGGCATCCGTCTGGATGAGGGCTGCAACAGACGATTGACGGCGTGAGTGCGAGTCGAAGAAGCCAGATGCACGGAATGCCAGCCAGATTTCGTCCGATCCAGTGAGGAGAAGCGATTGAAGGATGTCGATAGCGTACTGGGCGGGAACAATGTCCTCGGTAGAACGGTCAGAGACCACAGAGAGTGTAAGCTCCAAGAGCCCCTGGCCAGCAAATCGCTCCTGAGGACCAGAGCATTCGTTGACTAACATGAGAGTGACAGTCGGCGAGCGCATAACACAGCGCAGAAGTTGCAGGCCAGACTCGAGGATCTGAGGAAGTTGCCCCTGCACTCCCAAGTCTGCGAGCGACAGCTTTCGGGCACCCTCAATGGAAGCCTTGGCCGGTGAGAGGCCTGAGGCACCTCGCAAAATCTCAATGAGTAGCGGCCAGGCGCTCTGGTGGAAACGCCACGACACGACAGTTGAGACATCGTCGGGCCCTGAAAGGACAAGGCCGCGAGTCCGACGAGGAATTTTGACGCCTCCGGGAAGCTCAAAGTCCACCGACGCCTCGACGGCGAGCAGGTTTTCCTCTCGTCCAGCAACGACAAAGGTGCTAGGTGGTGTAATGTGCGTAACAAAGGGAAGGCTGTGAACGTAGTCAAAAACCTCAGATATGGTGTCGAAGTTGCTGGCAGCGGAGAGGCTGCTCAGGCCATCGGCACTAGCCCCCGACAATGCTGCCAAAACCCGGGGAAGGTAGGAGGGCTCACGCGGAAATCGGCTCATGTCGAGAATGGCTCTGCGCTGCTCGTAGGGAAAGTCGACACCCCAGTAGTTGTTGGCCAGCGAGGTCGAGCACTCGGGCGGGCCGCCGCCAAAGAGAAGCTCCCAGGAGCGGCACAGCCCCGGCCTATCGACAATCTTCTCGATGTGGATGAGCTCTGACAAGCCAATGAGTAGATCCTTGAAAGGGCTCCTCCTCAAGGCTGCCATGTCACTGGCGAGATCTCCACTGAAGACATCCTTTGCGGCATTGAACAGAGGGCCTTCCAAAATCGTCTCCAGCCAAGGGAACAGGCCAGAGGACAGACGCAAAGCACGTGATGCGACGGCATGGTCCATAAGAGGATCATCGGCTTCCATCTCGTTCGTGTCGAGCTTGAAGTAGTCGCCAGAAGGGGGCTGGAAGTTGGCGGGCAAAGAGTGAAGAACGATTGCCCAAGCCAGACAGAGGATTGGCAATGGTTCGTACGGGAACACAATCTCATTCGCGTCTGGCACCTGCTCAAGATCCTCAGACTGATCCATGATAAACTGGTGCACAGCGTGTATGCGGTCGCGGTTGTGCAGAAGGGTAGCGCCAAACCGATCACCTTCCTCCTCGGCTTCTGGCGAGACAATCTGAGCAAGACACAGTGACTCGACTGCAATCACGAGCACGAGGTCGCGAATACGTAGCTGAATGCGCTGGCATTCCGCGTCCTCTTCCCAGACGTCACCATTGGCCTGGGACATTCCAAACGATGACAGAACGCTGCCTTTGATTAGACCCTCTGAAACAGCCGCGGGACGAGTGGTGAACTGGTAGAGAAGAAGGAAGAGGAGGTCGAGCAACGTTTCTTGCTGGCGAAGTTGCAAAGTTGCCCTAAGATGTAAGTGAATGCCAACCATCGTGCACCTACCAGTACAACAGGCGCCCAGCACGATCCAAGTCGAGGGTTCGCTGGGCAATGTTGCTGAATGCGCGAAAGAGGCTCTCAATGTACGCCGCTTGGTCGCCCAGAATGTCCTTCTTGAGATCCGCAGCCACATTTTCCCATCCCATCGACTCGGCAGGCATGTAAAGCGCTGTGACAATCTGAGGGACGGCAAGGAGCTCCTCCTCATACCACAACATGAGGCGATCCAACAATGCGTCCTCTTCGCTCTGTCCTGGTGCTGGTGTGGGCTCCTCAACCGAATGAACAACGTAGCTCCTCCACATCCCAAAGGCCTCTACCTCGTTCAGACCCGCCTCGTCCGAGAAGCGCTTGGCGATGTTCCGCGAGCCTGCATCCACGTCGAACTTGACGTCCGTGCCGGGAATGGTGACAGTGTCCGCCTGGAGAGCAGTACGAGCCTCCGCAGCTGCTGGCTTAAAGGGCTGCCATGGCTTTTGAAGAGCCTTCATGTGATGCTTAAGAAGAAGCTTGACCTTTGGTCCGGGAATGACACTCTCGACCTCTGGCCGCAACAATGTGTCGCGGATGACAGCGAAAGGCCTGGAGAAGGTTAGCTTGCAAATGAAAGATTGGAGTAGAGTTTCACGCACCAGAGATAGTCATCCCCTTGCAAGGATTCCTCCTTGTCCTTTGGCTGGACCATGGTGGGTGGTGATGGTGGAGGAGCCGTGATGTTGATGTCAATGACGACCGTCATACGCTCAGATTGATCTTTGTGTGTGAGGAGCAGCAACAACCCACCCAGAGCGGAAGTATTTTTTCTTTTGGCATTCTTTGCATTCCTCCCAGCAGCCGTGCCTGGGAGACGCGCCTGAGATGACCTCCACCGCACTACTTGGACGGCAACCAGTCGCTCATTCTACACCTCTGGGACAGTTCCGACGCAATGCCCAGAGTAACAACACCCCAGTTACTGTTTCTCTCGGCAGTGATTCAGCTTGGTCTTCTTGCTTACGCCGAGCACGTTGATGCCCACCCGGAACGCTTCGGGGGACTGAAATACACCGATGTCGACTGGCGAGTTGTCGCCGATGGCATTGCGCACACCGCGTCGCCCAGGCCTGGAGAGTACGCCGAGGGTCCCCTTGTGCGTCGGCTAGGTCTGGCCATTGGATCACCCTACCACCGCGCGACGTTCCGCTACACTCCTTTACTCGTTCTCTTCCTGGCTCCGGCGTTGCTCCACCAGTTCGCTGGCCGGCTGGTGCTTGTCGCCCTTACCCTGGCAGTGCCACCTGTCCTGCTCTCTGGACCAGCCCCGGCAGACTTTTGGAGGACGCATCTACTCTGGACTCTGAACCCCATTGTGTTGAATATCACCACCCGCGGAAGTCCTGAGGCACTGCCATGCCTGTTGACAGCACTGCTAGTGGTCTCCCTGCGACGCGCTGGGTTGGGTGTGGGAGGTCGGGCAGCGCCTAAAGAGCAGCCAAAGTGGGAGGCTACTTCGGCAGCACTTCTTGCAGTAGGAGCTTCTTACAAGATATATCCTGTCATCTACGTTCCCACCATCTGGTCTGCCCTTGCTCACAGACACGGTTGGTTTGGGTGGCCTGTGTGGCGCTTCGGCGTGGCGGCCGCGGCAACAGCTCTGGCTCTGAATGCTTCTCTTTGGCTCATGTGAGTTGCTTGAAGCGTGAAAGTCTAGATCTAACGTTTCAACAGCTGGGGTCAGCCCTTCCTTGAGCACACCTTCCTCTATCATCTCTCACGGCTCGACCACCGCCACAACTTTAGTCCCTACTTCCTCCCAATATACTTGTCTCGAACTCTTCCTCCTGGTGAAAACGTGGTCTCGGCACCCCTTGCCACTGCACTCGCAATTCTGCGCCACCCTCTCGCTTCCTTTCTCCCGCAGTGTACGCTCGTCATCGGCGCTGGTCTCTGGCTCACCCCCACAATCGGCATTGAAGCCGCCATGTTCTTCCAGACTGCCGTGTTTGTTGTGTTCAACAAAGTCTGTACGTCACAGTACTTTTTGTGGCCGCTGCCTCTGGTTCCCCTATTGTCGTTCCCTGTCTTGCGGTGGCGAACACTGGCCATCGCACTTGGCGCATGGGTGGGTGCCCAGGCGCTGTGGCTCGCTACAGCGTACAAGCTCGAGTTCCTCGGCGAGCCCGTCTACCTTTCTCTGTGGGGCGCTGGGCTGCTGCTCTTTGTGGTCAGTGTCGCCGGCCTGGGCGCGTTGTTGGACGGAGCCACCGCTGCACCTGCTGGCCACTTGAAAGTAGAGTAACTGCCTTAGACTTGTCGTGTTGAATGTACAATTTGCATATCTAGAACACCACTGGTCTACGCCATGCCAAACAGACTCCTCCACCACCGCATGAAGCGGAACCACCCTCCTCCATCCCAGCCAGGCAAACGCTCCTCGTTGCCGATCCACATCCGCCCTGTCCCGGACCGAACCACGCCAGCCTCATCCTCGCAGTCGACTCGGGGCACAGCCACGTCGGTGCCAGCGACATTGATGGTCGTCCATGCGTCGCCGCCGACACCTAGGCCCAACTCAACATCCTTGGCGCGCATGGTTGTGTTCGGGCGGAAATACACGTCGACAGACCGCCCACTACGCATCCGGTGCACAAAGCGGGGGAAGAGCGCAAGCAGAGCTTCAGCCTCCTCGTCTGTGATGTGCGCAGGGAAAATCCAGATGCGGAATCGAGGTGTGTTGAGGTCAGCTTCCTCAATGGCGCGGTCATCGTCGTTCAGGCTGTCGATGTCGTGCTCATCGTGCACAGAAAGCGAAAGTGGCGACGCCGATGTACGCGGAGGCAGCGGGGGACGGCCGAGCAAGCGTTCAGTCTCGGGTAGCAAGGGCGAATTGCTGTCGGATGGGGTTAACGGACTCAGTGGTGGCACTGGGGAAGGTAGCGGCGAGATGCTGTCCCCCGCTTCTGGCTCGCTGCGCTTTCCGCGAGAAGGTGGGGGTGGTGGCGCGGGTCCTCGTCCAGATGGTTTCCGGGGGCTGTTGTTGGTAGAGCCATCCGTGAAAGGATCCGAACCAGCCCGCGGTCGCACATCGCTGTCGCCTCCTCGTGCGCTCGAGACGCGACGGAGAATCGGAGGAGTGGATAGTGCTTGGTCTTCGAACCCGAGAACACCCTTGATAACGGTGACGGCTTCCTGCATAAACTCTGGGCCTCTTCATAGAGTCAGCGGCTTGCCACACGGCTGGCTGTTTCCACACTTACCCGGCAGACTCGAGCACGGCGTCCTCGACCTCCCAGCACACGCGCCTCGGGCCGGCACCGCCTCCATTTCCGCGGCTCTGCGCCCGAAAGACTGACCAAAGACCTCGGAAAAAGGGTTCGAGTGCTCCATCAGCACTCGCCCAGGTACGAAGGAAGTGTCCCAGGCGTTCTGCCCTTTCAGCCTGGCCACGCGCCCCCGTAAGGTCATTTCGTGCAGGCAAGGACAAAGACCCGTTCGAGGTCGTGCTAGCCATAAGAGCGTGAAAGGATGAGATGCGGACTCGCAGATGGTGAAGATGAGCCTCAGAACGCAGCGACGATTGCACGCGCGTGTACGCGGCCCGGTGTGCCGGCGGGAGAGCGGCCAAGGTGCGAGAGATGTACGACGCCGATTCTTCGGATGGGGCTGCATCAAAGTAGAAGAGCCTGCAGTGATGTTTGAAGAGCTCCAGTTCCTGCAGAGTCAGCGCGAGGTCCAGCGGCCATGATGCCTGAGAAGAGCTTGCTGCCCATGCCACTGCTCTGATTGCAGTGCCACTGGGTGCAGCACGAACCTCCACTCCAGCACCGCCACCACACTCTTGACAACACTCACTGCTGGCGGTGGACTGGTAACAGCCTCTCCTCTTCGACTAAACGTGCTTCCCTCTCGGCCAGAGAACACACTGGGACTGGACCGACTAGGCAGTGGTGGTGGGGTGCCCCCGGTGGAACGCATGGGGACGGGACTGATGATTGGGCGTGTGCGGGCTGTTGACTCGGCCGACGCACGCCGACCTGGACCACTTGGTCGCGCAGGCGTGCTAGGGGGTCCTGGGGCACGCGAACGTGGGTGAGCCTGCATGTTAGCAATGAAAATGCGCGGTGTAAGAATCGAGATAGTCGTGGTGTAGTAACAAAAACATGTGGGGAAGGTGGACATGGCGACGCGTCACACGACAGTCACGCCGGCGGCGTACTCACAGGTCGTGAAGAGTCACCCGTGCTCGGCAGTCGTGAGGCCCGTGGAGGAGGGGGTCGAGGAGGATCTTGCGCAGGCATATTGTGATGTGTGAAAGATGGGTGGTTAGGTGTTTGTTGATGAGTGATGGGTGCAGGGAGTCATGTAATGCGGGGCCGGCGGTTCGGAGAGATGCCGATCAGACGCGTCCCGCCCCTGCTCTTGGTGACAAGTAGAAGTGGTGGTGAATTCTGGGGCCGAGGGGAGCCGGCAGCGGGTTATGAGAGAGCAGCCACGGGGCTCAGGCGATGCTTTCGTTTAAGGCACTCGGTGCAGATGCACTGCTGTGGGGGTGCAATGATGAAAGCAGGAGGTGTAGAGGCAGTGTGGGACGACTGGGAGAATGGGTGCGACAAAGGAGGGTGGATAAACATTGCAATGGGATAGGCTGCTGGCCGTGCGGCGTCATCCAGCGTGCAGCGCGAAATGACGACGACGCGCACCGAAATTACGTCCACCCCCGCCCCCACATCCCACCCTCTTTACTTCTCCCTCCTTGCTCTACCATTTCCGTCTTGTGCTTTCAGCATTCATCATGGTCTCCGCCTGCCGCCCCGCAGCACACTTTGCTCGTACACAGCTTGCGTCAACGTCAAGGATACCTTGGACCCGCGGTGTCGCCAGCGTTCGTGATGCTCCTGCGCAGCCACCTAAACCGTGAGTTAATCCCACATGCGCAGCTAGAGAGTGGCATTGACACCTCCCAGCCCTACAGGTCAGCGAATTGAGCGTTGTAAATGGCAGACGTACTAACCTGACCAGCGGTGGTGATGCTTAACATGGGTGGACCGGCTACGGTTAGTCACTGCGCCTCCCGCGCCTTCTGTGGAGCTGACATCTACAGCTGCCTGAAGTAGGCGATTTCCTCTCGCGCCTGTTCCACGACAGCGACCTCATCCCCCTTCCCATGCAGCGCTTCCTGGCCCCTATAATTGCCAAGAGGCGCACCCCCAAAATTGAGGAGCAGTACAAGGAGATTGGCGGTGGATCGCCCATTGGCAAGTGGACGCGCGAGCAGGGCGAGGGTATGACAGCGTTGCTCGACGAGCTCAACCCAGAGTCGGCACCTCACAAGGCTTACATTGGCTTTAGGTATGCCGAGCCATTGACAGAGACCGCGCTTGAGGAGATGCGCGCGGATGGAGTCAAGCGAGCTGTCGCGTTCACCCAGTACCCCCAGTACAGCTGCTCCACGACGGGAAGCTCTCTCAATGAGCTCCTTCGAGTCGCAAAGTCAAAGGGATGGGGTGCCACTGGCGAGGTTGAGTGGAGTGTCATTGACCGCTGGCCAACAAACGAGGGCCTTATCAAGGCATTCGCCCACAACATTCGGGCGGCGCTGCAGCAGTTCCCCGAGGAGCGTCGTAACGACGTGGTCATTCTCTTCTCGGCTCACTCGCTGCCCATTGAGATTGTCAAGTAAGTTACAAGGTCTTGAACAGGCGCTGACGCCTCAGCCGCGGAGACCCGTACACCCCCGAAGTCGCTGCAACGGTGTTTGCGATCATGACCGAGCTCGGCTTCTCAAACCCATGGCGCCTCACCTGGCAGTCCAAGGTCGGCCCCAAGGCGTGGCAGGGTCCCCAAACTGTTGCATCCATTGAAGGTCTCGCCAAGCAGGGCATTAAGGACGTCTGCCTGGTTCCTGTGGCCTTCACCAGCGATCACATCGAGACTCTCTACGAACTCGACATTGAGGTCAAGGAGGACGCGGACAAGCTGGGCATCAATCTTGCTCGCGCAGAGTCGCTTAATGCCAGCCCCATCTTCATTCGCGCCCAGGCCGACTTGGTATCCAAGCATCTCAAGGACTACGACGCGGGCAAGATTGGTCCTTCAAGCAGGCAGCTGCAGCTGAGGTGCCCTGGCTGCACGAGCAGCAAGTGCGTCACCACCAAGGCGTGGATTGCGCGTGGTGGCCAGGCAGCTGAGACGTCGGCGTAGAGGGAGTAACATCATTATGTTGATGTAGCCACGGTCCATCTGCACCGCTCAAAATGTGTATGCAAGGTATCTTGACATCATAATAGCTGGATGCTCGCTGGTCCCGTAACTGCTGTAGGCTCCTCCTCTCCCATCTCCTCCTCAAGCTTGAGCGTCTCACGCTTCAGCTCAGCCTCCACGTGCAGCCAGTCTCCTCTGCCAAGCTGCTTCATAGAAGCAAGGTAGAATGCAATCTTTCGCGGAACCGCCGCACCAGGTTTGGGGCTAGCGAAAAGCGCATACACGTCGTCGAGCACCAGAATCGCCCGTGGGGGATCAAGCGTGATTGGGGGGTGCAGCATCTTGCTCACCATCTCCAGAATACGGAGGAGCGCGGCCTGATCTGCACGGCCAGACTGTTCGCGTCCCACGGCTTCCCAGACTGCTCCCCATGCTGACGTCACGCTCTCGTAGCGCACTGTGCTCTTGGCATCGAGGAAGGGAAGCAATGCGGTGAAGTCCTCCTTGACCTCCTTTGCCGGGAGTTTCTGAGCCTCTAGATACTCGCTTGCCAAGGAAGGAAGACGAAGGGACAGCAGTGTGTGAATGTAGGCGACGCTGCGGCGTTAGCTCATTCATACAGCGGCCGACTTACCAGATCGCCACGACATTGTATACCAGCTTGACACCGACGCCGTCGGGGGGATTGATAGAGTCCACGACAGCAGCTTCGACACTCCGCGGTGGTGAAGCAAACAATGATCCAGCATTGTCGTCCAACATCTCTGCTTCCCACCATGGCATGGCAGAGGGGAGGTGCGGGGCATCATCTGGGGTCTCCTCGACACCGTCTCCGCCTTGCTCCACGGCCGCCTCGAGAAGCGCCTTCGCTTCACTCGAGTCTGGATTTTGCAAAGCAGCCAGAAAAGCTGTCCGATGTTCCTGTGGAAGAAGGTGGAAGAGCTCGTTGGAGTCAATGGCGTCTGACGGTGTTAGCTTGCACGGCCTTGGTCCAAAGGACTCACCGAGATCTACCCCGTCAAGAGCCGAGGCCAGCCCATCGTCGCCTTCATCGTCTTCTGCCTCCAATGCAGCCAGAGTATCCTCTCCGTCCGCAGCAGCCTCCTCAAACCTTTTTAGCATGGCCATCATCTGGCGCTTCTCCTCGGCCTCAGCCTCTGGGTCGGCGGCGATCTGATCCATCACAGTCGACCTGTAGAACGGCTCGCTGCACTGAGCATGCTCCTGCATTGGTTTCAGAAATACCCACCATATGTCCATTCCAGCCTCCTTACCTGACCCCTAAAGCATGCCAGAGAGCAATATGGGACATTACACCGCGGACAAGTGTACCGGCTATCTTGCTTGCGACAGCTACGCCAAGGTCAGCGACCGAGCACGGAGTGAAAAGACAGAGCTACCCACATGCCGCATACGCGTGCTGCAGGCCCAGCACCTTTCTTGGGTCGTGGGACCTCGAAGGGAAGCCTGATTTGCTTTGGCCTTGGTTGCCGGATGCTCATGAGATAATGGGTGGCGGTGGATGCAGCCGGTGGAGGCTTGTGCAATTTTGGATCGCGATGGCCGCCAGAGTGCATGTTCACCGTACCGCATCCCTCGCAATTGTTTCCACCAACTATCTAATCAAGGACGCACCATGCCCGCCGTTCCTCCTGTGGCCTTTGCCACGCTTGCTTCGAATCTTCCCTCGAAGCCATACATTCTGGGGATCACGCCAACGTCCCTCTCTGGTCACCTCGTCCTTCAGCATGGCACACCTGAGCTGACCCTCGCCGACAACCAGAGTCTTCAGTCCGTGGAGACGCTCCGTGGTGGCCACAGCGGTACTATTACCTCTGTCCAGTGTGAAGCTGGAACAATTTGGAGCTCGGCAAAGGACGCAACAGTTGTGCGCTGGGACGAGCGCACAAGGCGTCCCGCGACAACGATCAAAGGTGCGTCATCGCTGTCAGCGAGACCTTTCTGATCTTGTTCAGCGTTCATCCGCAAGCCTCTTCCTGTCACCGCCCTGGCTGTGAGCGACAACGACCACCTTGTCATTGCTGGAACAGAGCTCGTCAGCTCCGAGGCACACATTCTCTTCTGGTAAGCTTTAACCAAGCAACAAGGACCTAACTTTTGAAGGGACACTCGCAACCCCAACGAGCCTACGTATCGTCACTCGTCCACGCACTCGGATGACATTACCCACCTCTCTATTCTCCCTCCGACGTCGAGCTTTCAGACAGCTCATCCCGATCGCCCGCTTCCTAAGCGTCTTCTCCTGTCAACTGCGACAGACGGCTGCATCGCGCTCTCCGACTTGCACGAGACTGATGAGGAGGAAGCCGTTCAGGCAGAGGAGAACTGGAACCAGAGCGTAGCCGCTGCGGGCACCTTCATGCACAAGGGAAAGCTTAAGGTCTGGGCACGCAGTGACATGGACAACCTCGCGTCATGGAACGTTGGCAAGAGTGACGAGGGCGAGCTGCAGGTGGGCGTCAAGCATCATTTTGAGACATGACTGACTTTACAGCTTGAGGACCTCCAAGAGGCCAACTCTGATCAGTTCAAGTTCCGCAACTTTGACACTCCCTCGCAGGGACCCAGTGTCGTTCATGCACCGATGGAGGAGAAGCCCTATCCCTCGCGGTTGACCAGTAGTTACCTCATTGATGTCTTGCCATCGCTCGGCGTGGGCAAGAACGGTGACCCCATGGTCGGCGTGGGCACCAACGAGTGAGTCTACAAAACAGCAAAGCAACTGACAAAACAGCGGCAACATTATTCTGCAGCACCCCAACCCCTCGCCTGCCGCTCGAGGCAAGTACGAGCCTTCGGCTTACTTTGTCTCTGGGCCCGGCGCAAGGGGTCACAAGGATGTTGTGCGCTGCGCCTACCACACTGTCCGGGATGACGCTCTTTACACTGGCTCGGAGGACGGCGTCCTCGCTGGCTGGAGTCTGGCGTCCCTCCCGCGGCTCATCACTGGAGATCCGGACGTTGACGATGATGGAGGTGACGGCCGCGAGGACATTGACTCGGAGGACGAGGAGAGTGAGATTCAGACCGAGAGCAGCAGCAGCAGTAGCGAGGAGAGTGACAGGTCTGACCGTGACATGGAGGTCGATGGTGATGAGGAGGAGGAGCGTCGCCAGCCTGGTCCCATCCTCGGTGGTGGCCGTCGTGGGGACGAGAGGAAGGGCAGGCGTAGGGATAAGCGCCCTGGTCCGTACTAGAGTGGGGAGTATGCAGCAGAATAGCCACACTGCGGACCGCAAGCGCACCAGAAATGCTCCACTCACCGCTGACGTTAGTTCTTTGCAGCCACGATTCGACCAAGCTAGTGCATACCCGACTATGAAGGGTACGCCGTTGCGTATATAATTCTATGGAAAACGATGCAATCTGCGGTACTGATGGAGACTTTTGCTCTCCCTTTGCTACAAGACAACCTGAAATCACCAATCCTTTACTGCTGCTGGAGCTGAGCAATGAACGAAGCGCGCTCCTCGGGAGCAAGCGAGTCGAGAATGCGCTGGAAGCCATCCATGACACCACGCTGGTTGGTGCTGGCCCACGAGACGACGTTCTCGGCGCAGTAATCGTCGCGAACCTGCTGGATAAAGTCCTCGACGTCCTGGCCAGACTTCTCAAGGAACGAGGCAACTTCGCCATCGCCAGTGAGCTCGACGGGGACGAGCTGGTCGTACAGCGCCTTGCGGTCGGCGTACGAGAGGTTGGGGTTGGCAGTGGCGAGCTTCTTCATGACGCGCACCTCCGAGAGCTTGCGGCGCAGGCTCCAGTAGATGGCACGACGCGAGTTCTCCCAGTCGCAGGGGATGCAGTCGGCCTTGGCCGACATACGGCCGGAGCGGTCGTGCAAGTCGGCGAACTCGGTGGCGATCTGGTGGTATGAGGGGGCAAGGTGAGTCTCGCGAGCCTCGAGCTTGGCCTGGGCCTCGACCTTCTCCTCTGGAGTGGCCTTGGGGTTGTCGACGGCAGCCTTGAGCTGGGCGTACTCCGAGTCGAGACGAGCCATGGTAGCCTGAACCTTGGGCTTGCGGTACTTGACCTCGACAATACCCTCGGGCTCAAGGACACCACCACGCGACTCGTTGTCGACGAACATGGTCATGTACTCGGGGTTGATCGAGGGGTCGAGAACGACCCAAGCACCACCACGGAGCTCTCCGTTGGGCACAAGGTAGACAATGACGGGCTGCTTGTAGCTGCTGAGACCGTCGACGATCTTGGCTCCCTCCTTGAGGATGGCCTGGGCCATGTCCGACATACCACCCGAGAAGCCACGGAAGTTGGCAAAGATGATGAGCGGGAGGCCCTCACGGTTGGCGTCCTCAATGGCGGTAGCCGTCTTGCGCGAGGAGTCGGGGAACCAGACGGTACCGGCGAGGGCAACGCGGCTCTCGGTCGAGTTCTCGTTGGCGGGGTCGGCAGGGTCGACACGCTCAATGGTGCGGGTCTCAGCGGCAATGACGGCAACGGGGATACCGTTGACACGTCCACGACCAGTGACAATAGTCTGAGCCCATCCGGCCATGGTCTCGAAGAACGAGCCCTGGTCAAGGATACCCGACTTGAACGACGAGGTACCGTCAATCTCCTCAGTGACACCGGCCAGGAAGTTGCGAGGGTCGTAGGCAGCCTTGGTAGGCTTCCACTCGACGGCACGGTCCCAAGAGTCACCGGTGGGGAGAATGGGGATGGCCTGGCCACGCTTGGCGGGGATGAAGGTGAGGTAGTTGATGATCTGGAGAGCACCGTCGAGGTCCGAGCCAGCGGTAAGGTGCGAGATACCGTTGCGGTACATGATCTGAGGGCCACCAAGCTGGAGGTTGGAGGTGTAAACCTCCTTACCGAGGACCTTGTTGATGGCCTGAGCACCGGTAAGGATGATAGGCTGACCCTCAACCTGGACGACACGCTGGCCGAGACGGACAAGGTAGGCACCGATACCGACCGAGCGGGCAGTGACCATCGAGATGGTGAAGATGTCGTCGTAAGCACGCGAAGTCTCACCGGCAATGAGACCCGAGCCACGGAGACACTCGACACCAAGACCGTCCTTGAGACCAATGATCGAGGTGATCTGGTGGCGGCGCTCGCCGTTGACCTCAATCTCGTCGGTGATGACAGAGCCCTCGCCGAGCTCGTTGAGCTTCTCGAGGCTGGCAGGAGTGAGGTAGAGGTAGTCGAAGCCCTTCTCGGGCTTGCCGGGCTCGCGCCAAGCAACATCGAAGAGGGCCATGACCTCGTCGGCGAGACCGATACGGGCACCCGAGTTGGCCGAGAGGTAGACGCGGGGAAGACCGTGCTGGCGAGCGTACTGGGTAGCCTTGTAGAAGTACTCGTCCTCAATGGGACCGAAAGAACCAATCTGGTACGTAATGTCGTTCGAGATGACCACGACGCGACGGCCCTTGGGGTACTCGGGGGTCTTCATGGTGAACACCCAAGCAACCATACCGCAAGTGTTGAGACCAGCGGGACGGTTGATCTCGGTAAGACTGCCAGTGTCGTCGAGAACAAGCTCGGTGGCAGTGAGGAGATCCGAGGGGATCTTGATGTTGGGGAGCATCGTCTGGACCATGCGCCACGTCTTGTCGACCGCCTGGCGGAAGAGGTCGGGGAAGTCGTAGACGTAGGTCGTGCCGATGACGTGAGCCTGGTAACGACGGGGCTGGAGCGACTCCTTGGTGGTGTAGGCAAAGTTGACGGGCTGGAGGTGGAACTGGCCCTGCTCCTCGCCGATCGACTTGAGAATGGTCTTGCCCTTCTCGTTGGTGAACTCCTGGTAAGCCTCGAACTTGACAACGAATCCAGAGACGTTCTCAATGAAGGCACGGATGGGGGTCTGGTTTCCGTCGTCGTCCTCGATGACGATACGGATCTCAGCCTGGGTGACACGGAGGCGCCAGAGACGCTTGCCGTGACGCTCGATGAAGCCGGCGAGAGCCTCCTGAACGTCGTCAAAGGTGACATTGAGGCTGTAGACGCAGTTGACACTGATGTGGTTGCAGTCGGCCTGGCGGTAGTTGGTAAGGGCAATCTCGAGAGTGTCGAGAATGTCGCCAACGAGGCGGTCGGTCTCCGAGATGAGGTACTCGGTCTGCTTCATCGCGCCGGTGAAACGGCCGGGACGGAGAAGAGCGCGAACGAAGAAGCGCACGTCCGACGAGTTGTCGCGGCCAACGGCGTGGTAGACGTGAATCTGGCGGTTGCCCGAGCGCTGGGGAGTGATCTTGAAGTTGGAGAGACGCGAGAGCTCGAGCTGGTAAGCAAGAGCGGGCTCGACGTTGCGGATAGCAGCCTCCTCGCGCCACATGCCGTCGGTACTCTCACGGAGAGTGAGGTACGAGGGGTACGAGTCCTTGCGGCAGACGACAAAGGAGATACGGCGGATACCCTTGCCCTCGACGAGGTCCTTGTGCTTGTTGACAAGCTCGGTGAAGTGACCCTCGAGCTCCGAGTCCTTGATCTCGCTCTCCTCGTTGAAGATGCGGAGGGCGACGTTGAGCGCGTGGGGGTGACGAGCGTCCTTGCCGTACTTATCAACAAACTCCTCGTGGTTGAAGGGAGGGTAGCGCGACAGGATGTCGGCAAAGCCAGCCTTGAGGGGCTCGAGGTGGCTGTACGAGGTCATGAGACCGAAACGCACAGGCTCCTGCTTCGAGTGGAGCAGGTAGTTGAGGTCGCTCATGCTGGCAACACGCGACATGTCGCTCGACGAGCCGACACGGGGGGTGGCCGACTCGAGGGACGAACCACCCATCTTGAAGCGCCAAGTGACAATGTTGGGCTCACCGTCGTTCTTGGCAGCCTCGTAGTCAAGGTGCATGAGGTTGTAGACGCGGTACGCACGACGAACGTAGACCTCGAGGGCGGCAAGAACGACCCAGGGGTCCGAGTGCTCAAAGAAGGTCGACAGCACATCGAAGACGGTGTAGCGCGAGTCGGTGACCTCCTTGAGGAGGTCGGTCGAGGGGAGGCGGTGGCCGCTGCCCGAGTCACCGTAGAAGCTTGTGGTGACCGACGACTTGAGAATCTTCTCAAGCTGGCTGAGACGCTCCTCGTAGCTGGGGAGCGAGCCGACAATAAGGACCTCCTTGGCCTTAAGGGCAGCCTTGGAGGTGGGGCGGCTGTCGAGCTCAGCAAGGCGGTTAAGAGCCTTGCTGACACCGCTCTCGGTGGTCATGGACGCCTTGGGCGACTCGGCCTTGATGAGGTCAAGGATGGCGTTGAGCAGCTTGAACTTGGAGGCGACCTTGGAGTGCGAGAGGACAAGCTTGACGACCTGGTCAAGGTCCTTGTTCTCGTCACGGAGCTTGAGAATGACCTCCTCCTGAGTGCGGGTCTGGTCGGCGAAAGGCTCCTCAATCTCCGAGAAGTAGTTGAGGAGGTCCGAGTAGATCTGCCACTCGTGAACCTTGAGACCGTTGGCAAAGGCGTCGATCAGGGTCTGGAGAGGAGCAATGGCGTTGGTAACCTGCTGGCGCTCCTTGAACTCGACGTTCTGCTCAATGAAAGTGGCAATGAGGCGGTTAAGCTTGGCCGAGGGGAACTCGAGCTGCGAGGCACGGCACTCGTCAATGATGTGACGGATCTCGTCCTCGAGCTTCTGGGGGATACGGCCGCTGAGGGTCGAGAGAACGTCATGAGCGTTCGAGTAGGGGAGGTCGGGGTCGCAGAGCTGCTTCTCGACAATGCGGAACGAGGGCAGGGCGACGGCCTGGTTGTCGTAACCGGCGAGGTTGTCGTAGAGAACCTCGAGGTGCTCGCGGAGCAGCTGGTGGGGCTTGCTGCCGTAGCGGCCGTTCGACTCAAAGCTAGGGAGCATGCCCTCGAAGGGCTTGGCAAACTTGACCTTGCTGGGGTCGTCGAGGGTGAGGATGCCGAGGAGCTCACCCTGGGCGAGCGACTGACCGGGCTGCTTCATGAACTGAGCGATACCACTCTCGCCGGCGGTGACCGACATGATCATCTTCATGACTTCGATCTCGGCGTAGGCCTCGCCAGCGTTGACGTGGTCGCCCGAGTCGATGAGGTAGCGGACGAGCTTACCAGGCGAGGGCGAACGGAGCTGAGTGGGGTCACGCTCGTCCTCAATCATGGTGGTCTTGGAGTCGATCGAGAGGACCATGGCACCGACCTCCTCGCGGTAGTAGACGGTGTGCGAAGCGCCCTGGAGGGAGATGAGGAGACCTCCGTCCGAAAGGCTGCGGCATCCGACAAAGATCTTGCCGCCGTTCAGGAAAAGGGTGAACTGGAGAGGCGACGACTTGGCCATGGCGAACGAGTAACGAACGTTGTCGTAGATGAACTCGGTCTGGAACGAGGTCTGGAGGAGGTCCTTGGAAGGGATCTGGCCACGCTCGAGGATGGACTTGTACTTGGCGTGGCACGCCTCGTAGGCGACGTGAGCCTTGACGACGGCACCGCAGATGACGGCGAGGGTGGTGTCGGGACGCTCCGAGGTCATACCCTCGGCAATGAGGCCATCGAGCCACTGGGTTGTGATGGTGTTGTTCTCAAACTCGGGCTTCTCGAGCAGCTTGATAAGGTACTCGACAGTGGTGCGGAATTCTCCACGGATGGAAAGCTCCTTGAGAGCGACGACCATAGACTTGCGGGCCTCGCTACGCTCCATGCCGTAGGCAAAGATGTGACCGAACTGCGAGTCGGCGTACTCGTGGAGACCTCCGGCGGCCGAGACCGAGAAGTAACCCCACACGTTCGAGTTGGAACGGAAGTTGAGCTCGGTGAGGGCACCGGAAGAGGGCTTGAAACCGGCGTCGGGGTTCTCACCGGTGATACGGCACGCAATGACGTGACCCTTGGGGCGGGGCTTGCGCTGAGTGTTGGCCGAGTTGGGGTTGGTGCCGTCAAAGTCAATCTCGGTGACACCGTGGGGGTCCATGCCGTAGAGGGTACGGATGTCGCGAATGCGGGAGAGGGGAACACCCATAGCAATCATGAGCTGGATGGCGGGAATGTTACAGCCCGAGACCATCTCAGTGGTGGGGTGCTCGACCTGGAGACGGGGGTTGAGCTCGAGGAAGTAGAACGAGTCGTCCGAGTGAGAGTACAGGTACTCGACGGTACCGGCGGAGACGTAGCCGACAAGCTTGGCAAGACGAACGGCAGCCTTCTCCATCTGCTCAAACCTCTCGGGGCGAGCGATAGTAACGGGAGCCTCCTCGATAATCTTCTGGTGGCGACGCTGGACCGAGCAGTCACGGCCGAAGAGCGAGATGGCGTTGCCGTACTGGTCGGCAATGAGCTGGACCTCGAGGTGACGGGCCGAGCCAGCGAGCTTCATGATGAAGATGGGCGAGCCGGGAACCTCGGCAGCGACGGCCTGGAAGGCACCCTTGAACTTCTCGACATCGTCAACCATACGGATGCCCTTGCCACCACCACCCTCGGAGGCCTTGATCATGACGGGCCATCCGATCTTCTCGGCGCGGTCAAGGCCCTCCTCCCACGAGTGAACGCAGGCGTCCTCGTAGGCCTTCTCGGGGACAGTGACAAAGCCCTGGGGGGACATCATGGTGTCCGAGATGCCGGTACCGGACCAGGGCATGCAGGGGACGTCGGCCGACTGGGCGACAATGGTCGACGAGATCTTGTCACCGAGCGAGCGCATGGCAGAGCCGGGGGGACCGATGAAGACAATCTTGGACTTGGCGAGGGTCTCGGGGAGACGGGGGTTCTCGGAGGCGTGACCCCAACCGGCCCACACGGCGTGGACGCCGGCACGCTCGGCGACATCAACAATGAAGTCGACGTTGGCGTAGTTGTTGTTGTTGCTACCGCCGGGAACCTCGACGTAGCGGTCGGCCATGCGAATGTACTCGGCGTTGATGCGCAAGTCCTCGGGAGTCGCCATGACCGTGAACTCGATCATGCGCTCCGAACCGAAGGTCTCGTAGGACCACTGATAGTGTGTTAGTTGCCGATCATTGTGACCCCCAAAAGCTTTCGTCGCTTCTCTCGCTGCCTAGCGCCTTGCACCGCACGCACGACTACTCCCTCCAGCTCCCAAGCATGCTCACCTTCCTAATAGAACGGATCTCCTTGACAGCGGCGATACCGTTGTTCGCAATAAGGACCTTTGAAATGTCAGCCAGCTGAAAATGCCTCAAATGTGGGGAATGTAACCGGGCACCTTGTGTGTAGATTGATATCTACAGCGGCGCCCGATTACACGCTCGCCATCGCTTATCTAGAGCAACTCACCTTGGTGATGACGGTGTGACCGCCCTGCTTCTTAACAAAGTCAGTGACTGGGCCGGCAGGAGCCGACTGGATGCTGTTGGCGCCTGGTGGAGGGGACGTTCATTACGTTGGCGGGTGGGGGTGGAGGTTGGCGCCGAGAACGTGGGGGAAGGCATTTCAAGATGGTTTTGCAATGGGGAAGCAACAGTCAGCTCACTTTCTCTGCTAGCATGCTCTAGGAAGAGCGCTAGGATCCCCCTGCTCACTTTCCACGATTGTGGAAAGCGAGGGGTGATCCACGTAGTTACTAACCGATAAACTGCTTGACACGCTCATGCGAGTAGTCGACCGGGCCGGCGGCTGGCGCACCGCTGGGAGCGACACTGGCCATGCTGGCTAGTTGAACTTGATGTAGACGCCCCGCTGGGAATGGGGTTTAGAAGGGATTGAGAGAATGAGCCTCTTGAATGCGTGGTGCTGCACAATCGTGGGGTTGGGTTTGGTGCGAGCAGCTGCGAGCTACGGTGTAGTGGAGGGATGAGCTAGCCGTTGATGGAGAGCTCGAGCAGCGGGACTGGGTTGAGAGGAGAAGGGAGGAGGAGGAGGGAGAATGCAAAGGGAGAAGAGGACCTTTGACAATGCTGAGATGTGTTGCCCTTTTGCGTTGAGCTGATAGGGGGGGAAGGAAAGGGTTGGGTTGATGGAGGAAGGTGGAGATGAAATGTACCAGGTACCTACAGTAGCACGGCAACGACCGGCGGGCCAGGACGGACGGTGCTGCTGGGCTGGGCTGGGCGGGTAGGGGCCAGCTGGGCTGGGCGGGCTGGGATCCAGGCTGCGTCACATTCAGTGTGGGGCAGCCAACGGAGGATATTTTCCCGACCGGCCTATCGAGGGCGTGTGCAACCCCACGAGAACAGCATACCACGCGCAGGGTGACGCAGGGCTCTAGGCCTCGTCGCCGCGCCCACTGCAGCCTGCTCCGTTTACCGCCGATGCAATCCCACTTCCCCAAAAATGTCACGGGGCTGCCCATTTCTCACAGTATAGTGTGCATACATCCCGACCACCCAAAGAAACAAGTACGGAACAAGGACACAACAATGAAATGGGGCATGGGGCGGCACAAGAAGGGGAAAGGGCTGGATTCACAGAGCATGAAAAGGACGTGACGTTATCGCAAACCACCCAAGACGATTAGCTGTCGGCGAACAACGGGGGCAGTCACCAGAGCCAGGCTGGGTGGTGCAGGTGGGGGCAACGAACGAGGACTGCCTCGTCAGAGATCGGAGCTCGTTTCAAACTCGGGTCAATCGACCTCCACATCGGCTCAACGTTCGGAGGCAAGGTGCCGGATGGTGGGTTGCAGGCCACACCAACTGCCATGATTGTGGCTACTAGTCACCACGTCCACGCCGTCCGCGACCCTGCGAGCCTTGAATCCTCGCCCAGTCGCTGTCGCGCTCAAGGAGCGATGCCTCCTCCATCTTCTTCATCTCGTTGAGGGCCTTGCCCAGAACCCATCCACTCTGAGCACCGGCTCCGCGCTTGCCAGAAGTCGTTGTTGGCGCTGGGGCTTGCCCAGATGCGATAGCCAGGGCTTGGCTGGTGCCTGGCGCAGCGCCCACATCCAAGTCCTTGTCGTTGGCTCGGCCACGAGGTCCACGCTTGCCAGATTGAACGTTGCTGTAGCCGTTTGTCGCTGGGGTAACCGTGAGAGAAGACGAGTTTGGCGACAGAATGTCGTCAGAGCCAATGATTGATAGCGATGGCGCCAGCATGCCGTGCATCATAATGTCCGACTTTTGGCCTTCCTGTGGACTGGACGCTCCTGATTCGGCCTGGCTGCGACCTAGATGGGCAGGTGTCGTGCTGCGAGAGACCGACCGCGGCTCCGTGACACGCATGCGGAACGCCTGTCGGCGTGGGCGGGGACGAGTCTGAGCTTCAAGCAACGATTCTGGCCGGATGTCAGCGCACACTAGTAAACCATCTCTGAGCGAACTCACCGGCCACCGGGTCACCTCCATCCTTCTCCTCGCGAAGCTTGCGCCTACGCTCCTCAATCGCCCCCAGCAGTCGCTGGCGAACCTGATCGCGCGCCTCCCAGTACATGCTCTCAATGTACTCGCGCTCGCTCTCATACATCTTCTTGGCCTGCCCTGCCCTGGATTCCCGTTAGCTCATCACGGATCCGTGCGGCAGCGTCACTTACTTGTACTCGTAGTGCGTCTGGGCTGCAGTGAGATACGCATCGCGCTCAATGGTCTTGGGGTAGAGACGTAGGAGATACTTTGAGGACGTAGGCGGCTGGGTGTTGACGGCCTTGTTCTCATTGTGGTACTCCTTGTACTGCTGGGAGAACTTTCTGAGCACGCGCGTCAGTCATCGGCTTTGGGATGAATGATGGCTGGGCAAAACATCCACCTGGGAGGTACAGGTCATGCGCATTGCTCTGGCTCGACGGATGCATGACGCGTCGCACGATGGCCAAACTCACTCGTCGCGGTTCAGCCAACTCCCATTGTGGAGTAGCTCTATCTTGTTGACAGTCTCGCGACGCTTGCGATCCCGCTTGGACTCGGCATGTTGAGGAGGCAGAATTGTTGGGATTGCCGAGGATGAGGCTACTGGATACTTGGACATGGCGGCAACGTTGTTGAAGAACTGAAGAGTAATAATGTACGTGCTGTGGTGGTCTCCTGCACGGTTAGTGATTAGCCCGTGACGAACTTCGGGCCTGATAAACACCAAAAACGACACGTCAGGCCCGGCGGTCGGCGACCGATGACGCTGGGTGAGGGCTGCGCCTACGAATTCGGCGAAGCACAGCTCCTCTTCCATCCACCACATTACTCTTGCGTCCATCACTACAAACATGTCCAGCGGTGCAGCAAGCTCCTTTCACGCCCAACTTTCAGGCTTTCGATGGGCAAATTCAGTCCAGGACGACTCAGCAGCAGCCGCACAGCCCGCAGCGTCCGCCAACCCTCTCAGCCGAGCCTGGAACAGCTTGAGTGGTTATGTGCCATTGAGAAATGAGGGGCAGAGTGCAGAGGAGGAGGCATACTTTGCATTGTCGGTGAGTCGAGCTCTGTGAAGGCCTTTACCTTGGAGGTTCGGCCGCCTCACCGTCCACTGTGATACCAAGCTACTGAACATGTCACTCACACGAGCAGCGATGGGAACGGTGAGTTCAGTGTACCTGCAAAGGCTGGTGTGCTGACTCTCTAGGTTTCTAGGCTTCATTGCGTGTATTGTCGGAGGGATGGCCTGCTTCGCGATCGCATTCTTCGTCGGCCTGCCTTTCCGTAAGGTTTGGGGCCGCACAGGTCACTGACATGTCTCAGTTGCCATCAACCCTCGAAAGTTTGCTGTCGCATTTACGCTGGGCTCAATGCTCTTCATGCTTGGTTTTGCGATTCTTCATGGCCCTATGAACCGTGAGCACGATCTTGGAAATTCCATCCTAACCTTTGAAGAGATCAAGCACATTCTCTCCCCGGAGCGCCTTCCCTTTTCGCTGGCGTACTTTGGTTCGCTGGGCCTCACCCTTTACTTTGCCATTGGCTTGAAGACCAAGATCGGTGCTCTCATCGCTGCCATCGTGCAGGTACGTCGTCGTCTAGTTGGTTGTGGAGCCTGGGTCCACCCACCCACGCAACACGGTATACGACTGCTAACCTTTACAGGTCGGTGCCTTGCTCTCTTACGTCGCTGCCTACTTCCCTGGTGGCATGCTGTCATTGCGATATGGATCGCAGATGCTGCTCCGTGGTGCTGGCAATGTCCTTCCGTTTTGAGATGGGTTGTAGGAGATGCAGGTATTTTGATTTTCACTTCGGTTGTCTCTACGTATACGATCTCTAAATCACTGCTGCCTGATCTGTGCAAGCTAGCCCGTGATGTGTTGCCTTCAATGCGCTGGAGAACAAGGAGTTCCGTCCGCACGGAAGGAGGCTCGGCGAGACCTCGATGTCTGTGCAGTGACGGGTGGCAACGTCTGAGACCGCGGTGGAGGTATTTGCTTCCGATGTGGATATGTGGAGGCAACAAAAGTTGACAACCTCGGTTGCCTAGTCACACTATTCACAACAAAACCCAACCACGCCATGCCGTCAGAGATCAAGCGTAAACGCAGTCGGACAGAGGAGGAGGGAGATTCTGTTGAAGTTGAAGCATCGATTGTTGATGAGGAGGCGGAGGAGGATGAGATGCCTAGTGCTGGTCCCTCTAAGCCTGCCACCAGCAAGACCTCGTCCAAGAAGCGCAAGACCAAGGGCACCACCCCTGGTGTTGTGTACATCTCGCGCGTTCCTCCTGGAATGACTCCTCATAAGGTGCGGCATCTTATGGCCCGCTGGGGCGATGTGGGACGAGTTTACGCGCAGAGGAAGGATGGTGAGTTTGCGCCGACCTGGAGCCTCTACTGATATCCCAGCGCCTACTGGCTACAACCCAAACCACCAGAACAAGAAGAAGGAGACCCACAAGTCGGCAAACTTTACCGAGGCTTGGGTTGAGTTTACAAGCAAGAGTGTCGCCAAGACGGTGGCTAGCATGCTCAACGCGCAAGTCATTGGTGGCAAGAAGGGCGACAGGTGAGTCTATCACCGTCCTGCTATCTTGAGCTGACAACATCTAGGTGGAGGGACGACGTGTGGACAATGAAGTATCTTTCAGGCTTCAAGTGGGAGATGCTCGGCGAGCAAGTTGGTGAGTTCACAGGCCAGTCAGAGGACGGCACTGACCCCGCCAGCGTACGAGCGCCAGGTGCACCAGTCTCGCCTTCGTGCCGAGATCACACGCTCCAAGGCCGAGCAGGGAGAGTACCTCAAGAACGTCGAACTGGCTCGTGTTCTCAAGAAGCGCGACGAGAAGCGCGCGGCAAAGGGCGAGGACGATGCACCAAAGATGGCCAAGGCTGGTGGCAGTGGAGAGACAAAGGGGAAGCGCTCGTACAAACAGCGCGAGGTCGCGGACAGAGCGCATGGGCTCGAGGCCAAGGGTATGGACAGCGTCATGGGCAGCATCTTTGGGTGATCCCCGTGTGGTCAGAGGAGAGGGAAGTGATATTCGTAGACATGCATGCGGTAATTGTCGATTTGCCGCAGTTGCGTCCCGAATTACGAGGTGGAGAGAACGGGGAGTTGGGTTCTGTCCACACGATACATACATGATGTGAACATGCTCTATAATATGTACAACTGCTAATGCAGGTTTTATGATGATGCTAAAGCCATGGTTGCCAGCCTGCGAAGGTTAGGCAAACATTCAAGGTCAGCACTTTGGAACTCACCAACAAATATCCTGGCCAGGTGATCAGGGTTTCGAGCCTCTTGAATGAGATAGTTGACAGTGTACTCGACGCTCAGTTCAGGCAATAGCTTTTCTCGGATCCGCCCAAGCACACGCTCGGCCTTGTCTTGACCAGTGGTATTTTGCTGAGGCTCGGCTTTGCCACCGCCAGCTCGCTTCAACTTGCCAGGATCACCAGTCCACGCGTACAGTGGGTCGTGTTTGAACACTTCCAGGACTGTAAGAATGAGCTCCGCATGCTCGCGCAGCACACGAAGCGTGTGCTCAGAACACTGCCTGAAAGTTCCGTCAACGCCAGTGATGCCCAGACCATCCACGATGTCGTTGGTGAGGCGGAAGGGAACCTTTTCAGGTACACGGAGCTTGCGGCCCTCCTCGAAGACGATACCAAAGTCGATGTGAACAAGCTCGCCAGTGACCTTGTCGATGAGAATGTTGGAGCAGTGCCGGTCGCCGAGACCGACCATGTAACCGACCATTGACGTGACAGCTACACTGCGCGCATAGTTGAGGCGCATCGTAAACCACGCGAGAGGCTCACGTCGTTTCTCAGTGAAGAAGTGGCGCATGACCGGGTGGAAGCTCTCCATTTGCTGCTTGAAGATATTAACCATCTTCTGGTTGCCCTCCGGGACCTGTTCCTGAATTTTGCCAATGTTGCGACGGAACATGTCACCAGTAATGTCTTGCTTGACTCGGTAGCGAACGTGTGCGTCTTTGAGCCATTCACCTATAGCCATCGTCTCGCCAACGAATTCAATGATGCCCGAACGGTTCATGAGAGGAACGACATTGTACGTGCGGAATGTCAGGTTGCGAACACTGGCGCGACGGTCCCGGCTGAGCAGTCGGTTGGTCATTTCAAAGACTTGCTCCATAACTGCGTCTTGGCGCACTTCATCGTCGCCCTTGAACTGCAACGTTAGATCTGCGTGTGCCCTTGACTCACCAGTTGAATGTGCTCGTGTCCAAGGGTATCCACAACGGTGTTGATCGATGGTCGATGGACTCCGCCGGCGACCTTGAACTTGGACCTATACCTGTTAATGGTCGGAACATTGTTGTAGGCCATTGTGTAGTCGACAGGGGGGATGACGGTCGCCACTGGGATCTTGAAATTGCGGATCTGAAGCAAGGAACAGTTACTCGGCAAGGCCGCCTCTTGGTTCGGCCTGGCTCGTTCGGCAGAAGCAGATTTGAAGTAGCACCAGGACACAGCAGCCTTTGCAAACGTAGACATTAGCTTGGCAGCTTCCGCGGCCAGTGGGCGATCTGCGTCCGCCTCAAGGCTTGCCAAGATTTCGGATGCGGCCGCTCCGCGACCCTCCTGTGATGCCGGGGTTCCAGCTCGAGACCTTCCAGCGTTGGCAGGAGCTCCATGCGCAAGAGTAATGATCTGGTAAAGAATGTGGTAAGGATGGTCGCGGGCAAGGCGCCGCATGGTATTGTTGAGATTGGCGTTGAAGGTTGTCATTTGCCCAGGAGGTCGATACAGCCTCGCAGCGAGCTGTGGGCCAAGAAAGATAAACTTGCGAGTGGGGATCAACTCGAGACTTGATGTAAACTTGCGGTTTGTATCCTCACGTGCGTGGTGCTCGAGCCACAAGGAGCACATGCGCGTCATCGAGTCGTCATAGTCGTCGCTGTCACGCAGTGCTCCCGCGTAGCTCTGAAGGGCATACACAAGGTAAACCACCATGTCGTCTTCCAGTTGCTCCTGTTTCTTGAGTTCGTCCTCCAACTCCTGGTCGGTTACCGACTTGTGCCGCGAGCTGCCTGGAGATGAGCGAATACTCTGGTCAAGACGCTGAAGTTCCCCCTTCTTGCGGTCCACAAAAGTAACAAGCCGTTCTCGTTCGGGCGACCGGGCGAGAGTCTCAAAGTACTGGTCGCAGAAGACTGCAAAGTCATGAGCGATGTGAGCCCTTTCGACAGCCTTCGACTGATCACCAAGCTGCATTGCCCGCCGGAATGAAACGCGATTCTCTGATGCAGAGCGAAGCTTGGCGAGAGCGCGCCAGTTGGACATGCGGCCGAGAAGGAGCGCGAGACGAGCGGTGGAGGCGTTGTCCTTTGGTGAATCCCAGTTCGGACTGGGATCCAAGGCCACAATGTTGCGCTCAATGTGCTGAATTGCCAAAGAGTGCTCACTCTTGGCCCAAAGCACCTGGCCAAATTCGTCCTCAGCTGCATCCGAGGGCTGATCTTGTTCGAGCTGGCGGACAGCGGTAATTGCGTTGACAGCCGCTTGCAGGTTTAATTCCTTGCGAGCCAGCTGGCTCAAACGCAACTGGCACATGCCTTCCAGCTTCACAAGACCCTCCGACTGGGTTGACATGAGATCACCCAACAGGGTTTTACTCTCCCGAGCGCGGGCGGATCGCAAGAGCGAAAGCCGAGTTGCTGACAGCCGCTCCGCGTTGGTGAACCTATTGTCAGCTGTTGTTCCTGCATGAAAACTCACTCCAGAGACGGGCTCAGGTCCACGAAGGACGACAAGCGGTGGCCTTCAAAGTCGCCCTGGTCAAGGGCATTCTGCATAGGTACAGATGTCCACCTGGCGACCTCGTGAAGGCAAACGAGATTGACGACTGTCTTCTTGACCTCAGTCATACGTTCGATGCCAGTGTGCTGCAGGCGGCTCATCTCAGCATTGATGGCAATGTCCACGGCACAGCGAGCGACCTCGCGATCCCGTTCACGATGGACAGCACGAAGAGCGGTGTAGAAGCGCCCGGTGGAGGTATCCTTCAGGTCTTCCGTCACTGGCACATCCCAATCACCCATTCGCCATGCAAGTTCGAGAAAGAACGGGTCCGTGTCTTGCTGCGTCGCGCCGTCACGTCTGATAGACTTCATGACGGTGCCTGCAAGGCTGTCGAATCCGAGATCATGCAGGTTCCGGAGCGCTGACACAAGTGCCGTCGATGTGCTTGCTGGAGATGCTTCGAAGCCAGCGAGGTTATAGCCCAGGCCCGTGAGTGGCTTGCTTTCATGGTCCAGCCTGCGATGAAGCGCGTCCATCACGTCGCTGTTCTGAATGCCGTAGAAGCCGTCCGGGTCTTCCACATTGCTGTAAATGTCGTACATGACCTGGCTTCAGCGTTGCTCGCCAAATTTACTCACCTTTTGCACTCTCGAGTTACCCAGATTGAAATTTTGGTCACCAGCGTGTTCGTCGCGATCCTTGGCCATCTCCAGAAACAGAAGGGAGCTGGCAAATGCGCCACAACGACCGGCAGCTTCACTCAGTACCAGCGGTTCAACACTCAACCAGTTGTTGTAACCCAGTTCGCTGGTAGCATCGTAAGGAGGGCGAAAGTTGCGCAAATGCAGGACAATGTTGATAACGGCCTCGACTGACGCTGGTGCTGCGCTAGGGAACTGGAGCACCTGGGTAAAGTGATTAGAGAGAATGGCCGCCCTCTGGCTTGTCTCCTCCGGGTGCTCGGTTGCACCACAAGTCAGGACAGCCTGGACGAGATAGGGCAGTAGCTCACTAGCAGCGGCGCCTTTAGCGGAGAGAACCGGTTGCAGGCACAGGTAGAAGGGATCATCGGTGGCCGCCAGAGCACCCAGGAGCAAAGCCAGGTCCTTTGTCCAAACGGGATACGTGCGTGTCTTGAATATCCAACCTGACGCTTCGTCGATGAGGACGTCGAGATGCGCTTCTTGCAACGTTGCTGGGGCGGCCATAGGGACGAGATACTCCATCGTTTCACGTAGCGCACTTGTCATACCTCCTTGGCTGGCCATCTCCTGCATAAGAGGCAACGCAGATTGCAAGACCTTGTATGCGGTGGTGCGCAACCGGCAGTCGTCCGCACCAGTCTGCTCGAAGACCTTGTCCAATACCAGTATGCGAAGAGCATTATCAGGCCGGTTCGTATGCTTTTTGGCCAGATCGGCTAGGTTGATCCGGCCTGTCAGGCGCTGGATAGCGTCCAGGGATGGAGCGTGGACATCACCGTCGACTTGGTACAGCAAGTTAAGGAAGGCATTCGCACCATCGCGATCCCACTGGGAGTTTCCGAGATTCTTCTTGATCTGCCAGAACGTGGAGGACAGGAACGTCTCCCGGTTGGTCTTGTCCTTCATGTCAGACGAGAGGTTCGCAAGCTGGTTGCACAGCGCCATCGGGTTGCTGATGTTGGGTCGATCCGCAACGGCAACGACATCGGTAAAAATAGAATCACCAATGTCAAAATGCCGAGCAAACTCTGAAGGCCAGAAGAGGATTGCGCCGGTCAAGGCTGGACGCAGGACAGGTGAGGCCTGCCAAGCCCGGGCGCTACGAGCAACAAACTCGTCCAGCTGGGTGGCGATCGATTGCAGGGTCGGCATCGATCTCAGCTTGGTACGAGCCGTGCCCAGTTTGACCAATAGGTCAGACAGATCAAGTGTTTGGATTTGAGGCTGCCTCTTGTCATGAGGGTCCCCGTCGAGCCGTTGAAACCCCCACTCGAGCATGGATAGAGCGACAGCGCCAATGTCGCTGGTAGTGAGAAGCTCAACAAGATTCTGAAGGAACAGCTTGAGGGGCACGGGAAGCGCGAATATGCCAGGGTATAATGACACAAGCAACGCCAGTGAACGAAGGTAGCGCTGCTGTTCGTTCACGAGGAACGACTCGTTGATGAGGAAGAAGAGCCGTACCATTGCGTCGAAGACTACTCGTCGCCTCGAGACCTTGAACTTGCCGCGAAAGAAGGCGTGGGCTTGCAGGATGGTCATTGCTGGGAACGATGGGTCGAGGGCGGATGGTGGGTCTTGCTCCAGCGTGCCATGAGCAACGAGAAGAAGGAAGATTTCGGCGGCGGCGCCTTGAGCAACTCCTTTCAAAAGTGCCGCCACGGCAGCGTTGCTCTCGGACAGATTGACGAGGGAAAACAGATTCGCCACAATGTACTCGCCATGCTCTGAAAGAAGCTGTTCAACAGAGAAATCGTCAGCTTCAGTGTTAAGGGAAGCCAACGCCTTGGTGGCGAGTGCTTCAACCATCGAGAGGGCATGACCAGGTTCAGAGACGGCAGCACACACTGCCAGGGCTGCGGCAATCGGCAGGTGGCGTTTTGTGGCCTGCTCCTTCTCCACATGAGCAGCGTCGCACAGCTGAGCAAAAAAGGCTGCGTTCGAAGGCCATTCCGGCTGTGACAAGAATTTGGCACCAACCACGTCTAGAGTAATAGTTGCAAACTCTCGCCGAGTGGAGCAACCGTAAACTGATGGGGGCAGACGCATGGGAAGCAGCTCGCAGGCAACCTGATTGGGGACGATGACGTAGGCATGAGCGATGAAGAGAGGCTTGAGTGATTCCAGACCCAGGCGCGAGGCAACAGCGTTGAGGCCCTGCTCCAGATTAGGAAGAAAGACTGAGAAGTGTTCGGCAACCTCGTAAACGTGAAAGATCGCTGCGGCGCGGAGGCGAGCACTAGCAATGCAAGTGTTGAGTTTCCATAGCAGATTGGTGAACATGTGATCCCAGACAAAATCGGCACTGGATTGACGGTGGACGAGTTCATAATATGCTTCAGCCTTGCATTCTGATGGCAGGTCAGGCAGATAGTGTACCGCTGCTGCATCAGAAATGGCTCGCATACGAACGCGGGCATCGGAGTCGGACATCGAGTCCAGAATGAAAGCGAGTGGTCCAAGAGGATCATGGCCAGTGCCGCCCATCTCCACATCTGCCTGCTCAGTATCACTCCACTGCAGCCATGCGGAAAAGGCCGGGTCGTAGTCGAGATATTCGTCGATAA
Organism: Prillingera fragicola; assembly: GCA_002335605.1. Taxonomy (NCBI): domain Eukaryota; kingdom Fungi; phylum Basidiomycota; class Tremellomycetes; order Trichosporonales; family Trichosporonaceae; genus Prillingera; species Prillingera fragicola. Next base: position 431,058 of record BEDY01000005.1, on the reverse strand, counting down.
ACAGGAGCAAGTGCAAGCGAGCATTCCAAGATGAAAGTGTCCCATTTTCAGCCCGCGATACGAGCGCACGAGCAAGGTGAATCGCAGTTTCGGTGAGACCACTCTGCTCAGAGAGCCACATTGTAGCCAGGCGAGCAAGGAATACGATAGCCAGCCGAAGCATCTCGCTGTCCCGCCTAAATGCGTAAGCTTCGAGGCGAATCCACAGCTCTTCGATGATTAATTCGGCTGCGTCGATGCCTAGCCTCAGACTGCCATCTGAAATGGCATCGCAGATGACGAAGCCCAAGGGCAAGAAGCGGGACCCATCCGCTGTGAGCCATGTGTTGAGGAGTGCCACGTCCCTGGTCGGACGGAGGTCTGATGTGGCAAGCATTGGCCCGCGCAGCCGAATATCAACCAGAGTCTTCAACAGCGTGGCCATGGATCGCTGGCACTCAGCAGCCTCGTACGACTGAGGCAGCTCGTTGTTGTCCGCGTTGACAATAGGTTCAAAGTCATCGTCCTCCGCTCGGTTGAAGCCATTGGTGGCACCGCCGGGAGCCCGCACTCCTTCCAACATCGACTTGCTGATGTTGATGATCTCGCCGAGTACATCTTTAGCCTAAGATAGTCAGAGTCGATAAGCGAAAAGTCCTACCTCTGGCCTGGTCCACACCACAGCGAGAATCTTGAACGAATCGTCCTGGGACTTGAGCTCCTCTGGCTCGTCTCCGTCATAACGGTTGGACGGAAGAATGTCGCGTCGGATCCCAGACGCGGCGTCCGGCTTTAGCATGATGGGCCAAATGGTCTCCTTGTGGGAGCGACCGTGGTACAACGGTGCAAAGCCACGCCACACCAGAAGTTGTGCTGGAACATTGTCTGAAGAAAGCACCCGCAGCTGAGGTACGAGAGTCTCCAGTAGAGCTACTGCTTGTCGAAGGCATCCAGAGGAATCGGGTCGAAGACCATTGATCTGGATAGCGCCTTGGAAAGTGAGAGCCAAAATTGCCAGATCAATACTCTTGCGAAGGCGCTCGGCCGTTACAAGAGACGGACGGTCGCTTGGAGCCCACTCTTGAAGAGCGTTGTCGATAGCCACCTTAAGGATGTCGGACAGCTTCCGCGGCCGACCCTCAAGAAAGGCCAAAGAGTCGACGTCCAGAGGGCGAAATTTCTCATCGGCGGTCGCCTGTGGTTGATCCTGCTCTAGAGTGGGGATTATGCCTTCCAAGATGAGCCTCCTGATGGGCTCGGTAGCAGACCGGTACACGGCACGGTTGACAATCGGACAGTCTGGAAGGTGTTCAAAAACATCAGCACTGGACATTGTGGCATTCGAAAAGCCACAGATAGTCGTAAACATGTTGAGGACATCGACAGGAGTCGCAGAGCCCATGCGCATCCGAGATCGGTTGACTCCGTCAACTGCTAGCGTCTTGCCGGCCCAGTCGAGCACCTTGTCCTCTAAGTTGGCCGAATACAGCCCAGCATCAGATCTTACTACGCTGAGGCATGTGATGAGGAGCGAGCAGGCCGTATCAACAATCACCGGCGGACCCTGGACGTCGATCGTGCGAAGGAAGCTGTGGACGTCTCGGACACAACGAGCATGGTCCACTTTGGCCGCCTTGAGCACCATGTTCACGGCGTAACAGGCCGGACGCGACACTGGACCAAGAAGTTTCAGCAGCCCGTGCTTCCAAAGCTTCTCCCAAGCGGACTGCTCTTGTTTGCGCCTGGAGGCCAATGCGGCTGGTGTGACGGGAATCTGACGAATTTGAACGGCAGCGGCTGCGTCCCCTTCGATCGCAGCCAGAAAGGACAGTCCAATAAAGCTCCAAGACTGGAGCGCTCCGTTTTCGTCGTCCAGCAGATCAAGAAACCGGTTGCGGATGAGGTCACGAGCTTCTCCGTGAATGTCGTTATAGTGCCTGTCCAAGAGGAATACTAACACCTGGCATGCGAGAAGGCGGGTCTGAGGAATGCCGCCCAGGGATGTGCTGAGAAGCTTGTCAAGGCTGCTATCCACACGTTGCCTCTTGCGTCGCTGAGTCTGGGTTGGCGCAGAAGCACTAATTGTCGAGACTGAGTCATACGTGTGAAAGCAGCAGTCGGCATAAAGCTCGATAACTGCCCAGTTGATGGCTTGAGTGGCATCAAATCCAAAACCAGGCGCGAGGGTTGCGAGACGGAACGGTTCGTGACGAGCCGACATGGAGTCGACGGCTGACATGAAGCGCAATGTGTCCAGCTCCACAGGCTTGATTGCACCTCGTGAGCCTGCCTCTTTTGGCAAGGAATCCAAGATTCTGTTTGTCGACTCCTTGATCGCATCGGCTTCCTTCGCGTTGTTGGTCGCTGCCGAGTGGGTCACGAAAGGGAGCATGATGCGCATGGCCACCAGGATGTGTTCCCTGACGGCCAAGTCCCCCTTGTTACGAGCTGTCCAAATGCTAACAAGTTTAGGAAAGAGCTTGATAGAGGCTGAAGTGAATAGGTCTTTGCAGTTGAGCTCGAGCTCGGTGAGAACAAGATTGAGGGCTCGCGCAATATCGAGCAGGATGGGCTGATCGAACTGGACGCGTGGCACGAGGTAGCGATGAATCTTGAGCAGTATCGAGTGTCCCACAGCCCGCTCGGCCGCTCCCTTCTGCGACGATGCCGGGGGCGAGGGGGGAATGAGCGGGGCGTTCGCGCTCGTGAGAAGGAGAGGAATGAGGGACGCAATCTCGTTCATGATAGAGGCCGGAAGATCAGATGGCGGCTTGAAGGCCTTGGGCTCATCCTCGTCCTCCTCTCTTTCATCCTCGTCTCCCATCGACGGCTCATCGTCCCAATCAGAATCATTGGAAACACGGTCTCCCAGTACTGCTGCCCAGCAAATGGCCATGAGGCTGCGCCAGCCTCCACGATCGAGATGTGCGAGATGTGGTGGAAAACTTAAAAGAGAACGAAGAGCCTTTGCGTAATCGACGGCAACAGGTTGGTAAATGTGGCCATCCTGCACAAGGAAGGTTGTCATGTGGGCGAACAGCGCAATGAATGGCTTGCGCGACAGCTTGCTCACGACACGCTCCGCGACAAAGCGCACTAGAGCCACGGCGTCGGTGAGCCGTCGTTCTGCTACACCTGTCAGTCATACACTCGATCGGGTTTGACTCACCCAGTGCCCGCGTCCCGGTCTTCTTACGCTGCAAGGTCTGCTTCTCCTCTTTCACGACGTGGAACAGGCACTGGAAGAAGGCAACCCAGCCTGCCCCTCCTTCACGCGAAGCAGTTTCTTGAAAGACATTGATGTTTTCCGAGTTTGAGAAGATCTCCCGGATAGACTCCAAGCCCTGTGAGCGTTCGCGTACTTTCTCAGAGTAGTAGAGCTTGACTGCGGCCTGAAGGCCGTTGACCGAGTTCATGTTGGACCATTAGGGGAATAAGAAACGGCGAAGTGGTATGGACTCTAGAAGCAGAAGACAGACTTTGAGGTGAGCCACCTTGCTCTGAGCCTCGTGTACGTGATGTGTTATCGTACAGGTCGGTCCCAGAGTGGTCGTGATTGTTGTTGTGTAATAGCCCCGGAATTGTGGACAGGCGGACGCGTTTCCGTACAGTGCGACCAACTCAGTTTGCTCCCGTCGCCGCCCCCCGTCATCACCAAAGCTGAGCTCGGACCCAGTCATTTGCAGTCATCAACACTCACTACGCGACAATGGCCCACCAAATGATGGACTACGACGACGAGCTCATGAAGGTTTGGGCTCTCGTAAATGAGCTGTCCGGTGAGCTGCGTTTAAAAGGTCGTAGGATGGACGCTAACTGCCTAGAACAACTGAACAACAATCGGGCACTCGTCCAACAGCTCAAGGCGCGCGCGGACAACGTCAAGGTGGGCGTGTTTGCTGGCATCAATCTAAGTGGAATCTAACGCGTGTGAAGGGACAAGCAGTACATGTCGGTGCTGGCTTTCCATTGAGGCGGTTCAACCTGGACATCTCGGATGGTACGCGGTACCAGCACTTACACGAGCTGACCACGCAGAGGATTTCCAGACTGAGCTCGAGGCGTTCGCGTCTCATTTGGTGCTTGAGAATCAGACACTCCAGCATGAGAACAAGCAGTTAAATGGATTGTTGAAGGAGTATGAGCAGACTCTGGAGACGGTCATGGGCAAGTTTCGAGGTGTAGCTGTGAGTCCAATACTTGCTTATTGCCGTGTCCATGGCATGCACTGACCCCTGCAGCATGCTTCGCAACAGCACGACCTTTCCTTGCATCAATACTACTCTACGCTTCTGCAACAGCTGCAGACGGCGCACAGTTCGGCACAACTGCACGACGACACGTCCCTTTCCCTCCTTCTCACGCGTTTGTCCACCCTCCTTCGTTCAGCTCTTCGCTCCGTCAATGGCGAATCCTCCGACACCGACCCCATTTCTCAATCAGGACTACTTAATCTCAGTCTCAGTGACGAGCGGGAGACGTCTCCGGAGCCGTCAAATTCGCCGCAATCCGTCTCGCCCCGCGCACATGGACGCAGCAACAGCTCGGCACGCCCGCCGTCAAGGCGCCCACAACAGTTTCCTGGGTTTGTCCCAGGATCGTCGGGCGGTTATTTTGGCACAGAGGGGCAGAGCGACTGGGCTATGGAGCGTGAGATGGAGATCCAGCGGCTCGAAGATGAGAACCGCTCTCTGCGCGAAATGCTCGGCATCGCTGAGGAGGCAACTGCTGCAGACGAACCAGGCACGCACCCTGTACACGAGGACAAGAGTCCGCTTCTCGGCCCACAACGCAGGCAAAGCTCGTTGACAGTGGAGGAGCTTGAGGCGGATGCCGAGAAGGAGGAGGCGGAGAAGGAGCGGCTCGAGGCATTGGCAGACGCAGCTATTGAAGAGGAACCATTGACTTTGGAGAGCCTTGGAGGGGAGCAGGGGCGGGCTCCCCTTGACCCGGATGTGCTTGGATTCCGTGCCGAGGCAGGCGGCAAACTCTCGCCGGAGCAGGTGTTCGATGAGACGGATGGGGAGCCTGCTGCGTAGAAGATGTATAACGACCGCTGTGACGTTTTGTAATGATTATGGCTTATGTAGTCATGTGTAACATGCTGCCCTCGGACATGTGCGTCCTGTTTTGGTGTCCATAGGGTATTAGGAGGGTGATAGCATCGATACGAGAGGGATGCAGCGGGACAAGATTAATTAAAACAAAAGCGATAAATAAACTGATCACACTCTTGATGATACCAATTTTGATGCTTGGTATTGCACATAGTGTGCATAGAAGAGGCATGATGCTAAAGTAGGCACTCAGTTCCTTTGCTGATGTATTGACAATGCTCCAGTGAGATTAGCAGTGTGTCCAGTGGAAATATGTAGTATTGCGGCCAGTAAAAATTAGCAGTTTGTACAGCCAAGCCATAAACAAAGCATGTTATTCCAAAGATTCTCTGCTTGCAACTTCAGGTCCTCAGACTCATTCGCACAGCAGCGATGATCTCACTTGGCGCTGGCCACACAGCACACGGTTAAGCCGGTGTACCATTGGACAGGCTAAACTAATGCTTGCCAACCGGAGCAAATGCTGAACATGTGGTGATTACTGTTTTGCACATCATGTTACATTCGCCGATTCTCTTTCCTAAATACTCCTACGACGTGTTATAACTGTCATAATCACTCTCCCAAGCCTCAAGCAGACTGCTCAAGGTGCTCAGTCACCATCTTGTCGTCGTGACCGCGGTCAACGAACTGGTTGACCTTCGTGCTCTTGAAGCGCCACGCCGGCACACGGCGCTCGAAAAGGATGTCCAGCTCTCCATAGGAGCGGAACTTGGTCTCGGGCAGACGGAAGAAGATGTAAACGGTGCACAGCAGAGCAGATCCGCCCCAGAAGAGACCGCTGCGGGGGCCCCAGTTCCACGACATGGGATCAAGCATTCGAGGCACTAAATGTCAGCAAAATGACCTAAAAACACTTCCTGTGATTGCCCAACAACTCCCAGACGCCCCGGACAACGCTCAGATGCTTCAGACTCACCAATGACGCCGCACGCGATGTTCATGACTTGGTATGCAATGCGAGAGAGCACCACAGACTTCTGGCGCAACCGCGTGGACGATACCTCACCGATAAGAGTGTAACAGACGGGTCCGAGCGAGCAGTTGTATACGAAGTTCAGTGCCTGTCCTGTCAGCTTTCTGCCTTTCCCAGGGGCGCTTCAAAAACCCCAGAGTTCTTAGAACACGTACAATGAGCAGAGAACCAATGGTATAGGTCACAGTGACGAAGCGCGAGTCACCGTCCTTGATGAAACCGAGACCGCCGATGACCCAGAGTACCAACGACATGACGCCCATTCCAAACATGTAGATGGTGCGACGGCCAAAGTAGGTAAGGAGAATCCAGCTGAAGAAGGTGCCAATAACGAACATGCTGTTGAGAACCATGTTCAGCGAAAAGGAGAGGTCGGTTCCAATGCCCGCGGTCTGTAGGAACTGGATACCTTGGCCGATCAAGTTTTGTCCCGAGAGGAGCTGCATTGCAAAGACTAAGAGGTCAGCTCTGTATCTTCCTCATGAACAGGGAAAGGCTTCGTATATTGGCCTCCAAGCGGCACTCATACGACACGAATAGTGGCGCAGAATAGTGGCGGAGGCATCCGGGAATTAATTTAAAGACCTCCACTCACCCATCATCACGATCTCGGTCCTCCTGCGGTCGATACCCTTGAAGCACTCGATGTAGCTGGTACCCTCCTCGATCTGACGCTCGAGTTCGTTGGTGTGGACCATCATAGCAACGGTGTTGTCCACATCCTGCTCAGAGACGTACTGGGGGTTGGTGAGGCGGCGGACAGCGTTCTTCGCATCATCAATGCGGTTCTTGCGCACAAGCCACCAAGGTGAGGTGGGCGTGAACCAGATAATGAACAGAAGAGGAGGAATCCAGACCCATTGCAGCACGAATGGAAGCCTCCAACTCCAGTCGCCATCGATCTGCAGGGTGGCCTTGACGACACCGGACGAGAGGAGGATACCGACACCCCAGCAGAGGTTGACGTAACTAGTGAGGTAGCCGCGCAGAGCGATAGGGCACACCTCAGCGGCGTACGCAGTGGTAAGTGTCTGAAACACTCCCCAAGGGATACCGCAGAAGACTTCTCCAATGACGAGCATGGTGAGCGAATTGGCAAAGACCTAGAAACATGTAAGCATGAGGCTCACACAAAGTTTCGATCACACTTACCATAATAAAAATGAAAGCAGTGAGGGCGATGGTAGAGACGAACATGACACTGCGGGGACCGTACTTGTCCGCCGCCCATCCGTTGACCATGAGACCGAGGATGCCACCGGCGGACGAACTGCAGTGTCAGACAATGCTATGTGCAGCCGGGAGCCGTGGGGCTGACGTACCCGTTGGAGAGCGCAGATTGCCACTCGGCTGGGATGCCATAACCGCCTTCCTTGGACGGCATTGGCACACCGAAACGCTTTAAGAAAGCAGGATGACCGTAAAAGGAGCCAATGACCACCACGTCGTAGCCCTCCATAATGAGAGCTCCTGAGAGAGCCATGGACCACAGAATGGCCTTGCGGTGTGACCTCCAGCCTTGGGCCGGGGTCATGCTATGTTCGGCGTCATCTGCCGCCGCAGCACCTTGGACCATTCTGTCACCAAGGTTGGTGCTGACCTTCTCCAGCTGATCCTCCACGACTTTGATGTCGGTCGGCATGGTTTAGTATGATATTGAGCCAAGGCTGAAGCAGGTGTCAAGTAGAGTGAGGGGCAACGCGGGGCTGTGGGGTGATAAGTGGACAGGGCCGGCTTCTTAAATCCAGCACGTAAAATCATTGGGACTAACCGCGCCGCTGAGAACACTGTGGACGCTGCATCTATTTGATACGTCGGCAAGATGCCGGTGAATATCTGCCTCTACAATTAGCTTTCTGGAGTTGTCGGGACCGATGGACGGAGGTGGTTTGTATGGACAAGGTCGATTCAGCAGTTGGCACTCGTCAACAATCAGGTGATCGCCCGACAAAGCCGTGTGTGCGTGGGAGGTACCATTGGAAGTGCATCCGCTTCTCCCGAGCGGCCCGGGTAGCCGGACAGCCAGATGCATGGCCTGCGGGGGCTGAAGAACAATGGACACGGGGGCCCGATGCCATTTTGTTGAGAGGAACGTACCCTTGATGAGAAGCAAAACGGCCCGATTGCTTCCAAAGCCAGCCGCCGAGGCGTCGGCCCGAGCCCTGTCCTTTCCACCGAATGACCACCCCGCCGCCGGCTCGGCGCCGATCCCCTCACTGCCCACCTGCACTCATGGGAAGCTATAGCTCGACTGAGTTCTGGTAGTACAGCGGCACACACTCTACTCCACTTCACATCCTCACGACACCAGAGAGAATGAGGTTTACAGACGGTCTGTGAGTAGCATGAGATGTTCAGCAAGACGAAGAGCTGCGCTGACATGGCCTAGTTGGAGGCGCCCAACTGGTGTGGATGTTATCGCTGGTGTCGAAGTCGTCGAAGTTCTGAAGGAGAGCAAGGATGGTCTCGAGTTCATTGTTGCACCCAGGCATGTAGCTAGCCGTGGGGCCACACTCAACAGTGAGTATCAGCGACATTGGAAGGCACAGATAAGCGCAAGTGCATGCATGCACCCAAGTGTCACTGTGCAAGCGCTTGGAGCGTTTCGTACAAATGACCGCTCGGTGCGATCGCTGCGCTGTGTCTAGACACCGCTGATCGCCCAGGCCCGCTGCTTACCGTCAACATTTCATCGCCCATGGACGATGTCCTCCGCGTTCGTTTTGACCACTTTACTGGCCTCCGGGAGCGCGGCCCCAACTTTGAGCTGTTCCCGGACGGTGCCCCCCCCGCTCCCAAGACGTCGGTCGCCCATCCCAAAGAAGACCACATCTCCTTCACATCAGGATCGCTGTCTGTTGACGTCAACGCTGCGGCTCACTCCTATGGCCTCACGTTCACAGACTCGACAGCCGGCAAGCCAGAGTTCCTCTGCGCTACTCAGCGACATGGCCAGTTTGTCGCCGATGTCCCATACCATCTCACGTTTGGCCAGCAATCGCAGGGCGGCTGCATGACGACCCTTGCGGACACGATGCCTCGCCACAACCACATTGGACTTGACACTACGCGTTCCCAGGGTCTTGTCCGCTACATGGTCAACGAGCTCACCTTGTCGATTGGCGAGACAATCTACGGCCTCGGAGAGCGCTTCGGTCCATTCATCAAGAACGGTCAGGTCGTTGGCATCTGGAACCAAGATGGCGGAACGAGTTCGGAGCAGACCTACAAGAATGTGCCTTTCTATCTCTCGTCCAAGGGCTACGGTATGTTTGTCAACCACCCCGAGGAGGTTGAGTTTGAGGTCGGCCGCGAAAAGTGCTCCAAGATTGGCGTAAGTGTCCGCGGCGAACACCTCGAGTACTTTATTGTTGGTGGCGGGTCAATGAAGAAGGCTCTGCTCAACTATGTGCGCATGACCGGTCGTCCTGCGCTTCCCCCAGCATGGACATATGGTCTCTACCTGTCGACGTCCTTCACCACCTCATACGATCAGGACACGGTCTCTGGCTTCCTGCAGCAGATGAAAGAGCGCAAGTGTCCTGTGCGCGTTCTTCACCTCGACTGCTTTTGGATGAAGCGCTACGACTGGTGCTCGTTCCAGTTTGACCCCGACTGCTTCCCAGACCCCAAGAAGTACATTGCGGATGTCAAGTCCAAGTATGGCGTCAAGGTGTGCGTGTGGATCAACCCGTACATCTCGCAGCGCGCCGTCATCTTCAGGGAGGGTGCCGACAAGGGCTATTTCATCAAGCGCACCAACGGCGACGTGTGGCAGTGGAACGAGTGGCAGCCCGGCATGGCCGTCGTCGACTTCACCAACCCCGAGGCCTGCAAGTGGTACGCCGGACTTGTTACCAAACTTCTCGACATGGGAGTCGACACGGTGAAGACCGACTTTGGAGAGCGCATCCCCTATGTCGACGTGACGTTCCACGACGGTTCTGACCCCTACAAGGCGCACAACTTCTACGCCCACGCGTACAACAAGTGCGTCTTTGAGGCAGTCACGAAGAAGTACGGCCAGCACGAGGCCGCACTCTTTGCCCGCTCCGCCACTGCCGGTGGCCAGCGCTTTCCTGTCCACTGGGGTGGTGACTGCGAGTCGACGTATGAAGCCATGGGCGAGACGCTCCGCGGCGGACTCTCTCTCGCTTCCTCGGGCTTCTCCTTCTGGTCACACGACATTGGAGGTTTCGAGGGCAGCCCAGACCCAGTCCTGTTCAGTCGCTGGGTCTCCTTTGGTCTCTTCTCCTCACACTCTCGTCTCCATGGATCAAACTCGTACCGCGTCCCCTGGAACTTTGGCGAGGAGGCCGTCCGCATCACCTCCAAGATGGTCCGCACAAAGTGCCGCCTCATGCCGTACATTTACGGCCAGAGCGTGCGCGCGCACGAGACCGGCCTCCCTCTCATGCGGGCGATGATCCTCGAGTTCCCAGAGGACCCAGCAATGGCCTTCCTCGACAAGCAGTACATGTTCGGCGACAGCCTCCTTGTAGCGCCCGTCTTCCACAACACGCGCGCCACCTTTTACATCCCGGCAGGCAAGTGGACGTGCTTCTGGACGGGCGAAGTCATCGAGGGACCCAAGTATGTCACAAAGGAGGACTATCCCCTCGACCAGATCCCCGTGTTTGTGCGCCCGGGCACCGCCCTTCTCCTGGGGCCCGAGGGCATCGAGCAGCCAGACTACGAGTATGCAAAGGTCGGCCTCGAGGTCCGCACGTACGAGCTCGACGGCCCGGTTGAAGTCCAGGTCCCCACGGGCAAGGGCGCTAAATGGGCCGGCACCGTGAAGATTGCCGCGGACGGCAAGGTCACTGCGTCTGGTGTCGCGCTCAAGAAGTAATTAGATGCTGTTCCGCGCGTAAGCATGATAGATGCATGTATGTCGTGTACATCACGGGGAGGGAGTGTGTTGCAAAGGCCTGCGCTGATGTCAACAAGCTAAGGCGTCATGTTTCAGTGCAGTGGAGTATGCCTCTCCGTTTGAGACGGTGCGAATAGAACTAACCCACACAGGAGTCGAATCAACACATTCTGAAGGGCGAAGGGTGTGTGTCCGTTTCTTCCCTTCGCCGCTGCTTGAGAGGCTGTTAGTATACGCTTAGTTTGGTCACCCTAGAACAAGAGAGCGCGGAAAGTGTACACGATACATGGCCTTTTGCATAGCCCACAGTGTCTACGCTCACTGCGCAACAGCTGCGGGCTCATGGCAAAGTCGAAGTGTATACGCGGTCATAGTGTCCAACATGATGAATGAGCTGCAACCGTTCGACGACAGCATTTGCGGAACAGAGTCCCAAGACTAGTTTCCATGACTAGGTCACAGAACGATGAAGAAATACGCCTAGGCCATGTAGGCAACCGCAGCGAAGACGGCACCAAGAGCAATGGCAACGGGAGCAGCGTGACTGCGCGAGGCAGCAGAGCTGGGAGCCTTGCCGCTGGACGAGGCGGAAGCACCAGCCGAGCCGGCGGTCTTGGAGGGAGCAGTGCCCGTGGCCGAGCCGACGGAGGGCTGGAAGGCGGTACCACTACTGCCAGTGGGGCTGCTGATAAGAGTGGTAGTGCTGTTGGACGAAGTCTCGATGTAGGCCTCGCTGTTGGGGTAGCCGAGGCACTCGACGATCGACTTCATCTTGAACATGTTCTTGGAGAGAGCAATGGGGAGGAAGTAACCGACAGCAAGGTCGACGGTCTGCTGGTAGAGGTCGTGCTCGAGAACAATAAAGCCAGTGTCAATCTTGGGAGCGTACTCGTCGAGAATGTTCTCAAACTTGGTGAGAGCCGACTCGCCGTTAGCCTGACCACCGGGAATGTTCCAGTCGGTAGTGTCGAAAGTGGTGCCGTTGTAGGCCGACCACATGATGGGAGTGAGACCCATCTGAGCAGCGATTGCACGAACACGGTCGTCAATGTCGCCATAAGGAGGGCGGAAGGTGTTGGGGGTCACGCCGACAGTGTCCTTGATTACCTTCTTAGTCCAGCCAAGCTCGGCGACAATCTGCTCGTTGGTGAGCTTGGTAAGCGAGGGGTGCGACCAGGTGTGAATCGAGAGCTGGTGTCCAGTCTGGTACTCGGCAACAACCATGTCGGGACGCGATATGACACGCGAGCCAACGACGAAGAACGTCGACTTGAGGTTGTTGGTGTTAAGGTAGTCGAGGAGGAGAGGGGTGTAAGGGGAAGGTCCGTCGTCAAACGACAGTCCCCAGGTAAGCTTGTCGGGGCAGACCGTAATGTCGGTCGGGCGAGTGCATCCACCGCAAGTCCACCAGCAGCGACCGTCAGAGGTGGCCTCGGGCGAAGTGGCACACTCGCCAGTGGTGGCCGCATACTTGGGCACCTGGTCCCAGTTGATGGCGGCGACCCAAGCCTTGACCTCTTCCGAATCCGTGGGGGGGAGGGTGTCAAGGGCGGGGTATGCAGTGTGCTGAGGGGTGGCGGGGATGGCAGGAGCGCCGGGGACGTCGGTGGGAGCGGCGGCGCCGGGACCCCACGTCTGGGTGAGCGAAGCAAGAGAGCCCGAAACGGCGTTCGAGACGATGGCCGTCAGTGAACTGAAGTAAGCTTAGGCCTACGGGTGCCCGCACAAAACCGCCGCTCCGCATAGGCTGAATCCGGCCCTGTCTGGCAGAGCGAATCGCACTAACGGACCCAGCGGGTCGCATGCAAGTTTGTGCAACTTGTATAAAGCCAGTGAACACTCTTCTCCAACATTCACTATGCAGGGGATGGGCAACTGGCAGCATGCAGCAGATACTTACGGGACAACAATGCCTTGAGGGCCAACGGGCGCAGTCTGGGGGAGGTTGGAGTTGATGGAGAGTGAAGGCGTGGCGGCAGAAGCAACAGGAGCGACGGCGACAGAGGTGGGGGCACTAGCGGAGGGAGACGCTGCCGCGTCTTGGGCGTGGGCGCCGAGAGCGAGGAGGAGAGAGAAAGCAGCCAGGGTGGCCATTGTGTTGTGGTGTTGGGGGGAGGGGATTGTGGCTGGGGTGACTGATGTTTCTAAAGAGTGTGGCGGCTTTGCCAATGATATATTGAACGAATCTCTGTAAGGTATTGGCCTTAATGAACTTGGCTGCGTGCAAAGACAAAGATGGAGAAGCAAAAGTGTGCTGTGAAAGAGAGCGAGAGGAATGAAGAAGGAGGGAGTTATGGAGCACTAGTTGTTGCACTGCCCTTTGCTGAGGCAGGCCAGTGTCCAGCTCGAGCTGCACGGGGAATCCATGGCACAGATCACAGAATTAGAACAGAGTGACTTGTCTTTCAGGGTAAAAAGGCGATATTCTTCGGTCTCACGACGCGCCAGGTTCATGATTCAGGGCACATGTCCCTGAATCATCAGGGCAAACATTCTCCCACACCACTGGTATCTTTGCACTCATCGCTGCACTGACCTGCCCAGCTGCCAACCCATGCGCTGAATGTAGCAGCTGCAACATGCACGCCTCCTCTTCACTACAGCGCTGGAACAGGCCGAGTGATGCGAAAGGCAACGGCCAAAGGCGGGGCTGCAACATGAACCCCGTTGCCAACAGATCTGCCGCACTAGTCCCTCGCAACGCATACCCTCCTGCCAGCGATTGGAAGCCCTCAGCGCCTCAGCACTGCCCGCTCCACGCGACCGGCATATCGGCATGCCGCCGTTGGCCGTTGGCAGTCTGACTTCCAGTCGGCCTACCAGAGTCCGTCCGCATCTCGGTGACGCCATGCATGCACAAGGCCAACGGCCAGCTTGCGGGAGCATGCAGCAGGGCAGCAGGGCAAGTGCAGGATCGTGCAGGAGGCGTTGCCCGTGTTCGCGCCGTACCCTCATTCTTGCCGCAGTCGCCCTTGGGCGCGCGCCGTCATGGGGCGGCCGGCGGATGGTCATCGGTGGATTTCAACCGAGTTGGAGGTGGCGATGCAGTTAGTGTGCTCTTGCTTGGCGGCTCCACTGTTGCTGCGGACTAGCGACAGCTTGTGCAAGTCTTGGCAAGTTCAGATGTGTTGCAGAGGCCAGCTCAATCCGTTGCCATCATCGCAGGTTTGAATGGTGTGGTTCCAGGCCAGGGGAAGCGGCAGTGACCGAAGCACGGGTGGTGTCCAGCTGTCAGCTGGCGGTCTGATCTACCCCTGTTAGGCGGTCGGGGCATGTCACAGCAATGGCTTCTATCCAGGCTCTTATCTGCAGATGTCCAAATAATGGAAACCCCATGCCGCCGTGATCGCCTTGCATCGCTGCTGTCAGAATCCGTAGCCAGCTCATGCAATCATCGTGTGTGTGCGCTGAACCACATGAACCACCTGGAGGCCAGCCGTTGATGGCCGCTGGGCGGTGCAGGTATGCAGTCTAAATGTAGACTAGCAGGCGTCGTAAATAGTGCTGCGCATGGGAGGAGGCGTCTCTCATGCAGAGCTTGGGCCGCTGATTGCAGAACAAAGCCATCCCGAGAGGTGCCTGGCCCTTGTTGTGTGCCGGTGTTCGCCGGCCCCCGGCGGCTGGAGCTGCTCGGCACACATTCAGAGTTTTGAGATCTTAGATGTGGCCAGTGTGGCTTGCATCAGCCCATGCCACGGAGAACAAGCTGGCGCGAATGTTGGCCACTCGGCGGCGACATTCTGATGTTTGCCACTCGGCGGCGACATTCCTGATGTTTACAGACAGTAGGATGGTCCTCTGGGAATCGATGTTGCACAGCCAAGCATGAACAGTCAGGTGGCCGTTTGCCAAGCTGCTGAGTTGCTGGCCTTTGCTGACGGCCTGACGAGAAACATCATCGCAGGAACGGAGTGTTGCACATGCACACATGCACATGCTCCCGTGTTGTGCTGAAGGACTGGTAATCTGTTAATTAGAATGGCAAAACATGACTCCCTGAGTTCACGAAGCTGTCGGCGATAATGTCATCTCCGAAAAGAGCCACTGGATATTTTCCGTATAACTCCGCTCTGAATGATCTGCAGCAGGACTGCCACCGCTGGTGGGTGGCACTGGCCGGGACAGTTGGATGGACAACTGTAGTAGCCTGCTTCCTCCTATCCGTCAAGCAGCATCCTCGGTGAGTACGACGAGCTCGACAAGTGCAAGAATCAACGCTGACCTTGCGTTCCTCCTCGACCTGCTATTGCTGTTCGCTCCATCGTCTTTTGTTTCGTCTCGCGATCTCGAATATCCCGCGCCGCTTGATTCATCCAATTTCGGTTCGCGTACTTGCACTTGCGTTTGTCCCCCTATCCTACGACCACTCCCTCTCTCTCTAGACGCAAAAATGGGTTCCACTCGCCTTTACACCAAGGGCCGCGTCCTCGGCCACAAGCGTGGAAAGCGCAACTCCAGCCCCAACCAGTCGCTCATCGCCATTGAGGGTGTCGACACCAAGGAGGCCGCCCGCTCGTACCTCGGCAAGGTGTGTAGTAGAAGTGATGGGACAGCACTGGCATGGCACGAGGATGGATGAGGGAGAGAAGGGGATGAAGAAGGGGAGGAGCGGTGCAGTGATTGTTGTCGAGAGTGACACAATCGAGACGGGGTCGGCAGAGAGTTTCGGGCATCGACCCCCAACTCCTACCCGTCCCATCTGTCGAGGTGGATGGCTAGCGTTTGGTTCTGCCCCCCGCTACCGCTCCATCCGTCTGGACATCCTGCGCGCTTCTGCCTGCCGTCCGTGCCATGTTGTCCCATCTATGCTGTCTCCTGAAAATATTTGCTGACTCTTTCAGCGTATTGCCTACGTCTACAAGGCCAAGCGCGAGATCAACGGCTCGCGTGTCCGCGTCATCTGGGGCCGCGTCTCGCGCCCCCACGGCAACTCGGGCGTCGTTAAGTCGAAGTTCACCTCGAACCTCCCCGCCAAGGTCTTCGGCGCCTCGTGCCGCATCATGCTCTTCCCCTCGACCATCTAAACGGCATTCTTCCCCCCACTGCTGGTTCATCACGGAGATGACCAGCGGCCTTGCATAGCGCAGCCCCAGGGCCTTTGATACGAGATAATGTATTAGGGTCTCGCAGATGCGGAGCGCACACTGGCGTAGTGTGCTGAGCAGCCAGGAGCAGAAAGGATGTGGCCGCAGGATCGCGTAATGGAGAGCAGATTGGCGACCTCACTAACGGGCGTGCACTGGCTTAGCTGGCTGCCGTGAGGCAGCCCAAACCCGCACCCCCGAGCCGCAGAGCTCTGCAAGTGGAGGCTGATCGCTTGCACGTACTGCCTCACGTTGCTACCACTTTACCCTCATCGTCGCTTTCGTGGGAACTGCCATTTCGTGTCACTGATCTGCCTCAAGCATAGGGGTCTAATGCCGCTTGCACAATGCGCAACACATCCATAGTAAATACATAATGCCACGCTGAAATCTATATGCAATGATCCAAATGTACACCCACACATGGTTACCTTCCCTCCCAACGAAGCTAGAACTCATGCACGCCTACAGCACACACACATTGACACCCTAAGCCTTCTTGGCCTTCTTCTTCTCAGCCTTCTTAGCGGCCTTGAGGGCGCGCTCACGATCGTCGAGGCTCAAAGGCGTCGCAGCTCCTTTGCCCTTGCCCTTTGCTCCAGCCTTTGCAGTTGGAGCCGCACTGTCCTTGGTCCCGTTCTTTGCCGCAGCCTCGGCAGCGAGTTTGGGACGCTTGGCCCCAGAGCTGTCCGCCGCACCACCCTCTGTCTCGTCGGCGTCACGCTTCTTGCCGACGGATACGCTGCGCATGCCCGAGATGGCGGCACGCATCTTGTCAGCCGCCGACTGGCCGGGTGCGGAGGCTTCAATCCGTGTACTCCCAGGCTTCTTGTTGTTGGCCGGTTTCTGCGACTTGACAGGTTTGGATTTGGGCGTCGGCTTGGACGTAGGCGGGGGCGAGAAGCCGGCGGGGCGCTTGAAGGTGCGCGACTTGGGTGCGTCCTCTGGCTCTGGAGTGCGATCGTCGCGGGCTGTACCCGGCGCCAGTCTTGACTGCTCCACAGAGTCGTCTCTCCTCTGAGAAGCTTGTCAGTACATCTCGTTCACAGGCGGGGGCAGACATACCTTGCCCTTGTCAGCAGTTACACCCTTCCGGGCCCGCACGGCCACTGGCTCTCCGTCCTCGTCCATGCTGAAATCGCTGTCGCCCGCTTCACTCTCCTCCTTCTCCTCGGCCGCTGGCTTGTCGCCAAAGCCGCCGAACGCGCGCCGTCCGCCGCTGCCTGTGACTCCATTAGGCATCTCGATCTCCTCCCCGGCCACGAAAGGGAGGTATGACGCCTCAAACTGGACGCGAGGACGAGAAGGTCCTGCCTCGTTGGAGCTTGCAGCTGGACGCTGCTTGTACTGGCGAGGGAGAACCCATTTAGCGGCCTCCTCGGCTGCGTCGACGCCCTTGGGAAGAGGAGGAGGGGCAGCAGCGGCAGCAGCCGCCTCGGCTTCAGCAGGGGTGCTTCCACCGGCCTGAGCGGCACGGGCAGCCGCCCGCTGCATAAACTTCAGATTGCGAGTGCCGAGTGAGAGCGACATGTCGAGGTGCGCGCTTCGGTTGAGAGTACAAGGCTTGGATTGGGATTGTGACCGCTGGTGACTTCATGGGTGAAATTGTTGCTGAGCCACGGAGATAGCCCGCATCTCCGCTTTCCGTGCCTACCAGACGTTCAACCACATTAGACCTCCGGCTTCCCTCTCGTGGATTCATTCACTACCTCATCGCACGACCCACTCAAGTCTCTTCGCGATGACGGCTCCTCTTTCCGACCCTCCTATACGCACCTCGCTGCTCTTGGCGCTCACAACACAATCGGCCCTGCTCACCGAACTCTTCACCGCCCTCCCAAGCGCCGTCGGCGACATCACTGGCTTGTATGGCTCGCTAGTCGCGAGTGCTACCCAGCTTGACTCACTAGCTCGCGACGCCGAGGCGCATCAACTTGCTTGGATGCGTCTGCAGGCGCAGAAACGCGAGGTCCAGGATCTGGAGGCACGAGTGCGCGGCCTAGTGCGCGAACTGGAGACGGGGCGAGTTGGATTGGAGGCCATGGTCGACGAGGGACGTCGTATCAAGGAGGGCATCGATGCTAGTGAGAAGGGTGAGTGGCTATTTATGCGTCTGAAGCTATGGCTACGGGTGAGCTGTGCGTGTACTTACACCAGCAGACCCTGTGAACGTTCCCGTACTCCTCGCACACGCGCACGCCTTGGCTCGTACCACCAGCGCGCCGGTCAGCTCCCTCCTCGCCCCCGCAGACCGCGCACAGGTAACCCCATGGCCCAACGAGATGAATATGCGCCAGGGCCTGCTCTTCCAGCTAGAGGGCAGCATGAGTGGTATCGGAGACGTTGGTGTGGTCGGAGAAGGTGAGTGCCAGCTTCAGTCTACTCGAGGCTGTCCAGAATTCCACGCGGTGGCTGACGCTGTTGCAGAGACCAAGGAGGAAGAGAAGCCCGAGCAGCGCGTGGAGGTAGTCCACGAAGACTCTGGCCGGAGGTTCGATCCTGGAGCAGTGTTCCAGCTGGATCTCAACTCGGACGAGTCTGACAGCGACTAGGCTTGCAGCGTCCATTAGTCACAAGCACCCTCCATCCGTAGAACGCTCCAAGTCAATAGACAGATTTCTCGACAACTATGTTGTATGCATGCAGGGGTATATAGAATAGAGAGAATGTGAAAATCCCGGCCCGGTTGCCAGATACATTGTGCACAGGGCAACGCACCCCGTCTAATGTGCGCCGCAGCTGCCTCGACTGCCGCCGCCTCGATGCGGGGCTTACCAGTTGTTGACCATTTCGCGTGACAGGGGCTCCGTCTCCATCTCGTACTCGACGTTGACATGGGGGCGCTTGGTGGCGCGCTTGGGTTGGCGTGCAGCCTTGCGCTTGCCACCAGGAGCAGGTGCAGCAGCGGCCTTGCCCTTGCCCTTCTTTGGTGCTTCCTCGGCGTCGCTTCCCTCGGCAGCCTCGTCGTCGCTGGCCTCCTCCTCCTCATCGGAGACCTCGAGGTCCGAAGGGAAGGCCTGTCCCTCGTCGTCCGAGTCGAACTCGTCGAACTGTAGTGATCAGCGTTATTCGTACAGGCCTACAGCCGCTCGCCATAGCACAGGAATGCCTCGGCGAATCGCCGGAGACAGTAGCTCACCTCGCTGCCAGAGTAGTCCTCCAGGTCGCCAACACTCTCGTCGTCCGAATCCTCGACAAACTCGCGCTCTCCACCCTCCCACTCCTCCTCGGCAAGCTCGCTGGTGTCGTCCTCGGCGTCCTCCAGTCCCCTGTCGAGGTCGAGCACCGCCTTCCACACATCCTCGTTGACGTTGAGAGGTGCGTCTCCGTACGCCTTGGAGCGCAGACGCTCGAGAAGCTCCTTCTCAATGCTCTTCTCGAGCTTGGCGGCGGCAAGAGCCTTACGCTCACGGGTGGCCTCACGACGCTCAAGCTTCTTCTTGATACCGACAAGCTTTGGCCTGCAAGGTCAGCGTTTAGGTCTTCAGTGCAAGGCGGAAGGCCGTGACAACCTCGCCTCAGAGCTCACTGCTGAGTCATGCTCAAACGCCTCATCTTGATCAAGTACTGCGTAATCTTGGTGAGACGCTGCTTGCACTTGTGCGTGATGAAGTTGGGCCAGTAAATGAGCTCCTTGTCGATCTGCTCCAGAGCCTTCTCGTAGTTGTTGCTGAGCTTGACACGCTCCCAGAGATTGGCGGGAGTGTGCGCACGCTCAATAGTCTTCATGTAGAGATAAAGAACGCCTGGTCGTTAGCGCTCGTCCAGATCATCAGGCAGTGGCGCATGGCCGTGTGAACTGGGCGAGGTGGATGCTTGAGCGGTTCCCCAGCCCCACAGTATCGGGGAGGATACACTCAAAGGTCCTAGATATCCAGTCCCACGCCTCACAGCCACAAGAACCGCTATGCTTACCTTCCTTCTCGCGAACGGTCGCATACCTCGAGTTGGCGAGGGGGCACGACTGGCGCGAGCAGAAACCGGTCAAGTTGTACTCATTGCGGCAGAAGTTCTGGGTCACAGTCCTAAGTAATGGGTTAGCCCGACTCTTTCAAGGCTTTCAGAGGAGCGAACAGGCTCTGCCATCTGCCGCTGTAGACCCCTGACACGCTCTCACCACTCGGAGAGGGTGTGGTGCAGGCTTGTGTGGGGTGGGTTACTCACTTGACCTTGAAGGAGCAGAACTGCTGGTTGATAACCTGCCAGATAATCTCGTCGGACTAAATGTCAGCACATCTCCCCCTTGACTTTCCCGCTTGAGCTAGATGCTTACCTGCATGGCTGGGCTGGGTGGTGTTGTGATATGGACGAGGAATGGTTTGTTCACCTGGAAATTTCAATCTGTCTACCGAGCGTCAGATTTCAGCCCACGCGACTAAGGTCACGTGATCTGTAGTGGAAGTTGGTGGCCAACTGGAGGTGGTCTTGCAACATCGGCTTGACATCTTGCCATCTTGATCAGCATCGTTGTTTGAGCAGTAGGACACAATGGTGAGCACATACATGATTATAATGGAAGCTGACAGCCGCAGTCGAAGCATCACACCGGTATGTCGAGCTAAGCCGCCTGGTAAACGGGCTCTTGCTGACAATCAGATCTCCTTATGTGCCGCCGACAGCCAGGCGTGGGTGAGTACCGTTCTTTTGTCCTATGCTCATCGGTTTATTCTCGAGAGAATGAGCTGCAATATTTACTGTGGATCAAAGCTAACGTCTCAGCTATCGGCCGCCTGTGCGAGAAGTGCGACGGTAAATGGTGCGTGCTCTCACATGTCCTAACTGCGTGCTAACATCCCGCAGCCCAGTCTGTGACTCGTACGTGCGTCCTATGACTCTTGTGCACGTTTGCGACGAATGCTCGTGTAAGTACTTTGGGTCTTGTTGCGGAGCCTTGCTGCCCGGACGAAGCTGATTAAGCAGTCGGTCATGGTGCTGGCCGTTGTATCATTTGCGCGTCGACCGCCATCTCGGATGCGTATTACTGCACAGAATGTACGTGACAGCTCTCCGCGGATAGAAAGAACGGAGAGCACATACTGACATTCATAGGTACACGCCTCGAGAAGGACCGTGACGGATGTCCCCGAATCATCAACGTAAGTGCTTCAATGCCTGTGTCTACTGACCGTATCAGCTTGGCGCATCTAGGGTGGATGCCTTTTACGAACGAAAGAAACTTGGGTACGTATCGGTGCTGGGGGGTTGTGTACAACAGAGCTGACCGTCAGACAACAAGGAGGCGGAGGTGGTTTCAAAAAGGGATAGTCCACGGAGAGGGCATGGAGAGGAGGTGTACGGGACCATGGCAATCGCGTCCACACCCTTCATGTCGCTATTTGTGAATTGGCAACTCGCATCCAAGTATGGGAATGCCGCAGAGCGCAAGCTTGCTCTGTCGTCGGATGGCCTGCGCCGCCACCCACATCCTCAATTGCTGCCATCCGAGCGGCAATGTACAATAGCTATGCATCTAATGTTTAAAATGACTATGCAACCCAACCCCAACCTTCCCTGTATCCACCTATTCCGAGTCATCGAAGAAGTCGTCCTCGTCCACCTTGGCCTCATCCTTCTGCTTCTTGACCTCTTTGCCGGTACTCGTTCCAGGAGCAATCTCCACTGCCGCCTTCTTGCGCTCAGCAACCTCGGGCTCGGAGCTGAGCTTGCCCTCCTGCATCAATCGTCGAGTCTCAATGAGCATTTCAAGACGCTTGCGGCCTGGCTTGTCGAGACTCTCGTCGTCAAGGGCGACAGACAGGTGCGCGGGAAGCTTTAGGCTCTCCTTGTCATCTCCCTTCTGAGCCTTGGCAGCTGGTGCCGAAGGGAAGAGGGCAATGTACTTTTGTGTGTTGCTGTAGGATGGTCAGCTTCAAGGCTCCAGACTACCGCAGCCCGCAGCGCCGCGACCTCCATGCAGACTCACGGGTAGTTGACGACGTAGTTCAGCATGACGCGCGTCTCCTCGAGTTCCGTCTCAGCCTTGGCCTTCTTCTTGTCACCCTTGGCACCCTCCTCAGCCTCCTTAATCTTCCGCTGGGCACGCTTGACAATGCGCATGAGCTTCTGGCGTTCAAAAAACTTGACCTAAGCAAGTCAGCTATCATGGGGAATGTGGATGTAACATCTGGTGGTGACTCTTCCATCTGGAGCATGGGCTCACGCAGCTCATCAAATCATATCAGGTAGGCCAGGTAACTCACAGCGTGATACTTGGCACCGTTCTTCTGCTCCACTCCACGCTTCTCGGCGGAGGAAAGGTCGGCCTCAAGGGCAGTCAAGCGACGCTGGGTCTGAACACGCAGAGCAGGCTCGAGGTTGTCCTGCACATGGTTAGCTATCCTAGGATTACATAGTTCTGAACCTGTCACAGAGCTAGAGATGCCACTGGACAGACAGACAGGATGGGAACATACCTTGGCCAACAGGCGCCGGGTCTGACGGAGCTGATTCTTGATCTTGTTCACACCCGGCAGTCCCTCGGGGTTGCGCTGCTCGAGGGGCAGAACCTTGCGAATCGGTCCATCAACGGCCTCTCCGGCTGGGGCCCTGGGCTTGCGGCGAGGGCGTGTACGGCGTTCGGCGGGCATGTCGATAAGGAAGATGTGGAGTATGAGTGGCGGTGAGAGATTGTTGTGACGTCCTCAAACTTTTGGACATTAGCGTGCCTGGTGTAATAGTTTGAGTCTGATTAGCGGAAGTATTTTTACATTAGCCCAGCTGGAATTGCTCGTCATGACATCTTGACTTCTCTCTACTCACTCGCCTCGCAATGGAGACCTACACGCTGTCTCAGTTCCCACCAAACGTCAACACTCTGCACTTGGTGTACTTTGAGAATGTCAAGAATGCACCTGAGATCCGCCGCCGGCTCGTGAGCGCGGCCACCATGGAGGGAGAAGAGGGCCAGCGCGCACGCGAAGCTGTCGACTTTGGATTCGTGGAGGCGACATTGGTAAGTATCTCTTGATGGGTCAGGAAGTTCCAGTACGACCATTGCTGACATGGTAGCTTGCCTCCAAAGAGCACCTCACCACCGCTGCTCTCGCCGCTCTTCTCACTTCCATGCCCAGCACTGCCCATGCTACTCTCGACGCGCCGCCGGTCCCCAAGACCCGCTCACACAACCTCCACTCTGAGATCCTGTTAGCGCTTAACCCGAACAACAACATCACAGATGCCATCAGGCGGCACGGTGTCAGTGATGCCACCACGCGGCTGGTGGTGGTCCGGTACGGCGATGACAAGCAGAGTGCCCAGGAAATCTACAACATGATTACTGCGGTTGTCGACGGAGACCTTGTCGATCTCTCTGCTCTTGATGAGGAGGGCAAGGCAGACTGGGCACGTCTGGACAAGGTGAGCTACTTCGATCAAGCTTGCTTCTCACAACTAACGTTCGCAGGTCTACAAGCTCGGTGAGATGAATCAGCTCAAGATGCCCGATCTTGTGCAGCGCAAGATCTCTGCCGTCGTCAACACTGTGGCTATCAAGCACGCCACGTAAGACGTCAGCCTCCCAACAGTCATACCCAGCATCTGTATATCCCATGCATTGTCTACGCAACAATACTAAGCAGCGGGAACCGCCGTCCAGGTTTTGCGACAGCAACGGGGCTTTTGAACTCTGAACCCACGCCAGTGCCACGACCTGTGGCCAGAGCAGGCGCGCCGAGACGCAGCAGAGCAGCTGTACGCAAGGCTTCCGCACCTCGGGAACCGGGCAACACCTCTGGGACAGTAGGCGGCAAATGTGCGGTAAGTGGGAACAGCACGACCTGCGTGCGCCGCAATGCTTCTGTCACGGTGCCCTCCAGTCCACCCTTGTACGTTTCCAAGCTCGCAGGAAGCTGGGACGTTAGCACCATGACAATGACAAGCTTTACTCACCTTGCCGAGGTACTTTTGAACAATAGCCTGAGTGGCGTTGTCTCCACCGGCCACAGCAGCCAGGAAAGCCAAATCAAGAGCGGCCTGGGCCGCACCGTCATCACTCTCAGCCTGCACATCCCATCCGTCCAAGTCCCTAGCCCCCGCTACGAACTCCTTGACGAGACGCGGAACCACGTCAAGCTTCACGCCCGGCGGCACGCCGAGGCGGCGCACTGCGACGGTCAAGTGCTCGAGGGCACTGAGGACCTGGGGTGACGCCGCAGACGGTGCTTCAGCCTGCCATGAGGCACGAACTTGCGCCGGCCCGCGGTGACTATCGAAGAGAGGAAGGAGCATGTTGGTGGCACGAGCAATAGCCGAACCTCGCCATTGAATTGTCGAGGACGCGTGGATGTCCATGAGGGCAGACTTCGTATTGTCTGCCATCGGTCAGTAACGACGTAAGGAGGATGACAAGGCAAAACATACCAAGATCGTGGCCGGTAGACCCAGTGAGATCAGACAGGAATGGACTGGTGTGCACGAGGTACAGTGCAACACGGCCAACGAACAGCTCTGCCTCCACGCTGCCGGTCGCATCGCGGTGTCCGCCAACTGCCGCAAGCACACCATTGAGGGCATGCACTAGTGCGTCAAGGGCACTGCCGAGCCGAGACTTGTAGTCGCTGTACAATGACTCGGGCAAGCCAGCAAGATCCGCCTTGAGGTCGGCTGCTGCGTGCTCCAGCACTCCCAGAACAGCGTCCAACAGAGAAGTACGATATGCCGAGCGTTTCCGTAGTGTCTCGAGGAAGGCATCGAATGCGGCCGAGCTGTGGGAACCAGATGCTGTTGACGGAAATGTAATGTCGCCGAAGATGTGGGCCTCGGGATCATTGTCATCCGTCTCTTCTCCGGCGCGGATACGTTCGCCTGCACGTTGCAGCTGTACATCCGCCGAGCTGACGAGGGCATCGAGCTTGGCGGTCCAGATGGACTGAACGCGTGCTCCCCACTCAGTCTCAAGAGCCTCGGCGATCTGAGTCTCAAAGGCAGACTGGTTAAGAGTAGAGCGCAACCGTGAGCGCACAGACCAAACGTCAGAGACACTGTGGAGGCCATCCAACCACACTGGAAGAGACTCGCGGAGGAGCTCAACGGCAGAAGCCTGCCAGGGACCAAGTTTGTCCGCTAGATTAGGCGCGGCGGAGGGTGTGATAAAGGGAGTAAAGGCCGTGATTGCTTGAGGCAAGTAACGCAGGAGGATCTGGGACGACGGCAAAGTCTGGAGGACTCGATGGGTCGAAACGGGAGGTCCGCCTGTGGCAGAGCCGACGCGTGGGGGGAGGGCAAGTGAGATGGAGGTCAGGCGTGAGGTACGGCGCTTCTGTGACGTGCGACGAATGGGCGTCGGCGCCTGTGTTGTCGCAGGGAGCTCTTCGCCTTGCTGAACCAGCCGAATGGCCTCGCCCAAAACGCTCTCACCATCGCCAGTGACTTTCCGCTTCGGCTCAAACACGCCTCGTACCAAGCCCTCTGCGTCGAGGAGGCACTTTACTGCCTCCGCAATGACCTTTCCAATGGCATCGCGCTGATGCGCCACCTCGCGCACGGCAGCGGCTGTCTCGACCTTGGACCCGCGACGGGCTCGACGAGTGTTTTCCTTCGGCTCTGGCGCGTGAGCAAGAATGTCACGCAGAGCCTTCAACCTCTGTGACAGTAACAGATCAAGCGCCTCGGGCATAGGAAGGCTGTCCAATAAGATTATCGCAAGAAGAGTGTCGCTGACGCTTTGAGGGTCCAGTTTGTCGCGCGTGCGCAGCGCAGCAGTTGCGCGTTGAACAATCTGCGCGCGGAAGGGCACAAGAACCTCCCACTGCTTCTGAAGCAGCTGCACGTAAGGTCCCTTGACATCCTCGGGCATGGCTTGCAGACCCTCTTTGACTACACGCCCGACAAGCCAGAGGAAGGCCGCGTTTAGATACGCATGGTGGGCCAGGAAGGAGTAGAGTGCTGGGTTGTTAGCTGCTGGCCAGGGGCAGTGTCTCACCTTCTGGCGCGTCAAGAAGCAGCTTGACGTGTGCAGCTACGGGAAGCATCGTTCCCACGTCCTCCTCGCCGTCTGCCTGCTCGCTCTCGTTATCCCCACCTGTCATGTCTGCCGGGTTGCTGCACGCTGCCACTACGCTCCTAAGTCCATTGCTCAGGCGCAGAGATGACTCGTGCAGAGCAGTGATTTGAGACGCGGAGGTGAGGAGATCACGATACCGCGTGCTGCAGATGTCAGCATTGCGCCAGAAGTCAAAGACGCCGCCGACGCTCACCCGACCATGGAACGCAGCTCGGACTGCTTGTTCAACGCGTCTGCTCGCATCTTGGCCTCCACGCGCTTGACCTCCAGCACGGGGAGGTGGCGGAACACATCATCGGGATCCATTGCTGCCCAATCCTGATCATCTTTAACTTCGCGCACGGGAAGACGGCGCGCCCGCGTTGCAGCACTGCTGCTGGGTGTGCTGGGCAGGATGGACGACATGTTGCTAGCGCGTCGATGCCCCGCGCCACGTGTACGGGGAGTGCTGCGCCGCGACGGGCCTTCCGATGATGGAGGCGACACGATCGTGTGCAGCGATGAGGAAGGGCGCTGCGGCGTCGCTCGTGCCGACATTGCGGTGGTAGTTGGTGTTGTTGGAAGTCGACCTTTCGAACACGTCTCATCCCAGCATGGTCGTCATCGGGGCATTCATTGGCGGTAGGCGTGCCCTGAATTTAAAACAACCGCACGCCTACGAGTCGTTTGGATCCGACGTTTGCCACCTAGCCGACGTGTTGGACATGTTGGACGTGTTGACTTGCTGTCGTTCGTTTCATCGCTCATTTCACCATGGCTAGCCTACTCTCGCAGCCCTCGACATCACGCGCAGGTGCAGCGCTCGCAAGAGGTAAGAAGCGTTGGCCCGTGTTTTGGAAGCCTGGGCAGCTCACTGACTTGCTCAGCTCTGCGCCCGGCCACCTCGGCGCTCCCTCTACGGGCCATGGCTTCCCGCTCTCGGCGCTTGCACGCGTCAAGCCGCGCGCAGGTGTCGCACTTTGACACTCAGTTGTTGGTTGAGCGCTTGCAAAAGCATGGCATGACGCGTCAACAGGCGGAGGGTGTCATGACTGTGCTGGCGGACGCCGTTGACGAGAGCGTGCACGGGATGGAGGCTGGTCTCGTTAGCAAAGCCGAGCAGGAGAAGGTGAGCCCGGCTCAGCCACGGAGAACAACTCTCATTGCTAACTTTTCAGCAACGCTACACACAGAATGTCGACTTTGCACAGCTCAAGTCCGAGTTGCAGCTGCACGAGAAGAACGACTTGACACTCATGAAGGCCGAGAACGACCGCCTCATGGCTGATGTAGAGAAGCTCAAGCAGCGTCTACGTGAGGAGATTACACGCACACAAGCTGGTGTGCGCTTGGATCTGAACTTGGAAAAGGGCCGCATCCGCGATGAGTCGGCCCAGCAAGAGCTCAAGATCAAGGAGGTGGACACTCGAATCGAGAGTGAGATCGCCGGCCTGCGCACACAGATCGAGCAGGCCAAGTTTTCGATTCTCCAGTATCTTGTCGGTGTGGCAACAGGTTCGGGAGCGCTCTTGCTCGCCTACATGCGCATGATGGTGAGTCGCGGGAAGAGAGAACGGATCCGCGGGGAGTTGCTGACCCTGGCAGATGTAGAGGTTGTTTATAGCATCGGGGATGTGTGGCATGCATGTTGTGGCTTAGCAGAGTGAAGCTTGAGGCCCCTGAGATCCACCTCGAGCAGTAAATAAGTCGACTAGTCGCGCAGACGCTACCAGACTGCAGTTTCAGTAGTGACAGAAGAACGAGAGGCACGATCGTGATCAGCAGGAATCTGAATCCGTGACGCAATCTCAACTCATCAACATCCTCCAGCAGCCACGAGCTGACATCGCTTTGTCTTCCATTGATCCTGGTCACACTTCCCAACATTACCGGATCGCAAGCATGACTGTCACATCAGAACAGCTCCGCGCCGACCTCGACGCCTTGCAATCCCTCCCGGCCGCAACCCTCGCACGGCTCATCGACACCTCGGCCCCATCCTCCGTCCCACCACCTCCAGACCTCACCACGCAGCTCGCAACCTTTGACCGCGCAGCTGCCTCCGATCCCAACCCTACACGCTCTACAACAGATGCTAGTGTTCAGCTGTCCCACGCTTACGTCAAGGACATGCGCGCGCGCGCCGCCCAGCTTAACGAGGAAACGGCTGCGGCTGGAGGCATTGGGAGCGAACGGGACGAGGAAGGTGCCAGGATTGGTGCTATCCGGGATACAGCTGAGCAGGTCAAGGGCGCTGTGGGAGATTATGCTCGTCTGACGAAGATCGGGGCCGCGCAGGAGGCGGCAGACGACGAGCTGCGATGAACTGCCATATCAGAGATGAGACCCAGCGTACCCATGCCGCTTTCCTGGGCCACCGCTGTTCTCAGCCCCTCAGATTCGCCAAGGCGCTGTGCATCTCTGCTGCCTCGTTCACGCAGAGCCTATCCGTCTCGCCAATCTGCCGTCTAGCTGTACATCGCATAGGACTATAACTCCTCTCATGCCGTAGAACCCTCCCCCCATCCAATGGGTGACGCAGGTCCCTGTCCTCCGTCGTACCGACAGCAGCACGCTAAGTGTAGCTGGCGCAGACTGTACAAAATGCATCTATCGCTTCCCCTTCTTCTTCTTCTTTCCACCTCCTGTCGTCTTAGCGGGCGTGTTGCCCTTAGCACCTGCACCCGGCGCCGCTGCGCCACCTGCCATGGGATCATCGCCCTCGACAACGTTGGGCGTGCCGGCACCGGCGCTACCACTGCGGCTCATAACGGGGGCAAGTGGAGCGCGCCTACGCGCGTTGGCTGCTGCGCTCAAAAGACGCAAGTTGAGGGCTTCGAAGCGATTAAGAATGATGGCCGAGTGCGACTTGTACATGAGACACTGCTCTGTCAGCAACATTCTTCTAGAAATTGACAATGAAAGGCCATTCCTGCCCATGCATAGGAGCACCAGGACAAGGCATGGCCACGCCATACGTCAATGTAACTCACAGTCGTGTCATCGGTGACCTTGAGAACGAGCTGCCCAGTCTTGGGAACAAACTTGACCGTGTACCTCGTCTGGTGCGTTAGCAGACTCCCCCGCGCATAGCTTCAGTCTTCGCTCACTTTCCGAGGCGACTTATTGTACAAGTCGATGGTCGCCTGAGACGTCAGCGGCGTGCACAGAGGGAAGACAGGGAACCGCCCGATGTGCAGTCTCTGGTCGTCAAAAAAGAACACTTACGGTCTCAAACTGGGTCCATGCCTTGATGTATACCATGTCGCTGCTCCCCAGTGTCGGGGCGCGCGAGAAAGGTTCGTTTAGGGTGGTCGCGTGTGCGGTGGTGTTGGTCTAGAGATGCTCATGTGGTCGAAACGTCGAGCGGCAATGGTCAATGGGTCGGAGTTGATATCAAAATGTCCACGTCATTTCGATCGATGGAGGGTCGAGCGCCGGATGTGCCGCGACGTGTCGGCGGATGAGTGCCCAGCGTGAGCTTGATCAACCCTTCCCGCCCTGGTCCTTGTCCTCGATCAGACACCCGGCCACGTCCATCCTGCATCTCTTTCTTGCTCTCTCATCAATCTCACGCTCATCGTCTCTCATCCCCACGCCATGTCCGGCTTTCTCAA
The DNA here is from genome assembly GCA_002335605.1 of Prillingera fragicola. Taxonomy (NCBI): domain Eukaryota; kingdom Fungi; phylum Basidiomycota; class Tremellomycetes; order Trichosporonales; family Trichosporonaceae; genus Prillingera; species Prillingera fragicola. Next base: position 401,433 of record BEDY01000005.1, on the reverse strand, counting down.
CTCGATTGGGTGAGTTTCTAAACCGCATTCACTGCCGTCCACTCCACTCGACCACACCGGGCTCAGGTGCGCGTTCCGCGACGCGATTTGGGGTCGTGGGGTCTGCTCCTCCCGCACACTGTCCACTAGAGCATTCAATGAGTACGCGTGCATCGCTGATCATTACAGCCGCCTGCGTGCGCCTCGCCGCTCCCCCATCCCATCAAACCTCCAGCCCGGCGGCCCGTACGGCGACCAGCCGCTGTTGTCACCTGGCGCCGAGCTGAGCGGTACCCCCCAGAGCCCTGGCGCACCAAAGCCCCTCTTCCTCTGCCAGCCCTTCATCAAGGCTGCCCTTGTCAAGGGAAGCTTCAAGACCATTGTGGCGCCGCCTAAATACGTTGACGTGAACGAGTGGGTTGCCATCAACTGTGAGTAGCTTGCACATGCGATGTGGACGCTCGAGCGGCTGGGCCTGCGATATGTCTTGAGCTGGCGACCCTTCATGGAATGCAGGACTGACAGGCAGTGTTCGACTTTTATCACAACCTTAACCACTTCTACTCGGCCCTGACCGAGTTCTGCACAATCAACAACTGCCCAACAATGTCGGCAGGCCCAACGTGAGTGGTAGGCGGTGGGCAGGGGCACGGCAACAGGCGTGACTCTGCGCACTCGCCGTCCATTGCCACTGCGCGCAGACTGCTAACCTCTCAGTCTCAACTTCCTCTGGCCCGACCAAAATCAGCGCCTCGTCTCGCTCCCTGCGCCAACGTACATTGACTTTGTCATGAGCTGGCTTCAGAAACTCCTCGAGGACGAGAATGTCTTCCCAACAAAGTCTGGTGAGTCATCGTGAACGCCCCGGCATGACTGCGTGCCGCGTCGCGTACAGGCACTACTCTGCAACGGTCGTCCAATGAAAGCATAAAGCTGACATCATAGGCCGCGACTTCCCCACGTCGTTTGCGTACACAGCCAAACACATTTACAAGCACCTCTTCCGTGTGTTTGCACACTTGTATCACGCACACTTTGAGCAGGTTGTGCATCTGTCCATTGAAGCCCACTTCAACTCGCTGTTCGCCCACTTCCTCGCCTTTGGCAAGGAGTTTGACTTGCTTGCCATGAAGGACCTCATCACTCCTCAGGGTATGGGCCAGGGTGTAGCAGAGCTCGGTGACCGCTGGCGCGAGATGGGCATCCTTGAGGTGTAGAGGCCAGAGCGGGCGAGAGGCGGCTTGGGCGACGAGGGGAATCATGGACTATGATGGAGGGGCCCATGTTATCCAAGGTGCGCGACAACGCGACCTGGACGTGGCGCCAGACGCGCATGTTGTACAGATGTGAACATAGCATTGCAGTAGACGACCTCATGAGAAGACAATTACTGTCGTGCACGCCAGCCTTTTCTGAAGCACTGACTGCAGCACACATAGTTTGATATACCATTTGCATGTACGGTAGGGCAAGCACAAGCACGCCGGTACGCCGCGGGCCTGCGCGGTAGCACGTCCGAGGAGTGATGGGAATACAGATCCAGGAAGGGTAGCTTTTCTAGCTTATTATAAAGCGGAGTTGCCTGGGGGTATAATGGAGATGGGTGTTTGGCGAATAAAACGAGATAAAAGCTCAATCGTTGGTGAGGAGCTCGATGAGCGAGGCCACCCATTTGGCCATGCTAGAGAGACTGAGGCTGATCAGCTAATGCTTACATGAAGCTTACAGTAGCAACTTACCGTTCAGGCTTGACGCCTTGGAAGGACATGTCGGCCAGACCTTTCATCCCAAGGTCCTCGAGCACCTGTTCGCGAGCAATGCCTGCACCAGGCGAGTTGCCCGAGCTGACAGAGCCCGAGTAATTTTTCTTGTGCGCAGAGTTGGCGTCGACAGTGAGGGTGTTGCTCGTTCCGGACACGGGGAAAGAGTATGACGTGTCGGACATGGCACGCTCAAAGATGCTCGTAACAGTTGCGAGAATTGAAGTTGAGACTGTAGTCGAGAGCACAGCAGTCATGCGAGGAATGAGCGAGTCATAAGCCAGGGCAACGACCTCGGGCATCTCCTGGCTCGCGTCGGCCAGGAGGCGGTAGAGTACAAGCTTCTCCGAGTCAGTGCTAGCGCTACCAAGTATGGTAACGATGAGAGTGACAAGAAGAAGAGCAGTCGAGTTGTCACTGCGATGTTAGAAATTGCGTACGAATGGAATCTTACGGTATCGACAAAAGCTCAAAGACGCTCAGGGTTGAGAGATCCCGAAGGCTCTCCTCGGCGACCTCGACGTGGGCAGAGGCAAACAACGATTTCAGGTCCGCCGTGCCGTTCGCAGCAGCAATGGGAAGAAGCGACGTCAAGAAAGCGACACTCTTGGCTCCAATAAGGGGACCATCTTCATCGGGGCCATCGGGGCGACTGACAGAGGACAATCGCAAAAGCTCCGTGAGGGCAGATATGGTGAGCTTGCGCGTGTTGGGGTGACGGACACCTTTGTAGATGATCGCCACGAGCGAGAAGCACGCGTCCACGTCAAAGTTGATTCCACATATCTGGTCGAGCTTGCGCGCTGGGTCCCCAAGGGCCTTGCGCTTGGCCGGCAGAATGTCGAACAAGGTCGTGCCATTGATAAAGAAGCCGACCTGGTCCATGTAACGGACGATGGTAATAAGCAGCTCGAGAGCAGGCGCAAACAGGGGGATGTATGCCAGTTGAAGAACACCGACAGCCAGCCAGAAGATGACCATAGGGTATGGGCTGTGAGGCGAGAGGCCGGGCACGATGCGGGCTAGACAGCGCAGAATGCTAACGCAGAGCACCACATCCGTCTCCTGGAACTGGTTCAAGCCGGTGCACAGGGCCATGAGGACCTGGTACACAAGATCGTCGTCGACCTCATCTGCGGCCAGATAGCCCAGCACAGTGAAGGCTTGAGGCTGCGTAGCAGGGTTGTGCTGGAAGGTCGAGGTTGCCACCAGTCCCATCCAACGAGCGCGCCAGGCATTGGCGCAGTCGGTGGCGACGGCACCTGCAGTGAGAACCTCGCCCAGGAATCGGGTGACGGTTTCCACCGAGTCAAGGTAAGCAATGCCTCTGGCGTCCCATTGAGGAAGGCCAGACAGCTCGAGGCTGCCAGCGCTCTGCGTGAGGCCAAAGGCGGCAATTATCTCGGGCTGTTGAGCGCGCTGCAGAAGATGCTGAAGCGAGGAAGTGTCCATGTCACCGGAGGCGCTGGCGGCCAACGACTGGATAATGTTGATCACCAGGCCGTAAACTGTCTGGCGCATAAGGACTGGCCCAACGCCAATAAGCATGACGATCGAGTGCAGTAGCTCTGGCAGGAACAGCTGAGTGTCAACCTGGTGCTGCGGGTTGAAGGCCAGCGCAAGGTTGAGGCGGGTCAAGATGCAAATCTCATTCCATGACTGGCACTCGGTGAGGCTAGAGGTCGGCTTGTGGTAGGTGTGGCCGATAGTCTTGCGCAAACGAGCAACGAGCTTGCCCTTCATCGAGGTTGAGCTAAGCGACACCAGAATGTTTGCAGCACACTCGGCCTTCTCAGAGCCCAGTCCAGCGTTGATAGCCGGCTGCAAGAGCTCGGCAAGGATGAGATCCGTGAGAGCCTCGTGAGATCCAGCCAGAGCACTCCAGACGTGCTCCTGAAGTGCGAGGTGAAGGCGTCTCGACTCTGCCACTGTCAAGAGGAACAGACTGCGGATAATCTCGGACACCTGCTTGACAGTCTCGATGCCATCGTCGCGAGAGGGCCTGGCAAACTGTTCCAGGTTGTGAAGCCAGGGCGAGATGTAGTGGAGGCATGCCGTCTTCTGAGGCAGATCTGCCTTGGTGAAGCCAATGGTCCACTCCTTGAGGAACTCGAGGGTAAGGTTGGGGGCAACCGCAGCGAGCGCTTTGCTAAGCTTGAACACGAAGGTCAGAGCGTTGCTTGGAATGATTAGACCGGCTGAGACTTGTAAGCTACATGTCTGATGCGCTGCGCGAGAGGACTCACTGGAAACCTTCATGAGGGACGAAATGTCATAGTTGAAGTAAAGGCAGAGCTCGTTGATCAAGGAGTATGCACCCATCCGCAACGTCTCGTCGCTAGAGGACAAGTTGAGGAACGCGACATTCAGCAAGGTGCCTGGCACATCACTGGGAGTCAAGGCACGGTCCTGGGAGGGTGTCTCCCTCAGCCTTCCACGCGCGACGCGAAGGATGTGCGTCATCTCATTCCGAGATCGCGAGATGAACGTGATCGACTGGTTCTGAGAATACTTGATCACGAGGTGCTCGCCAGGACCGGCGTTGAAGATTACGACGTCGTCAATGTCCTTGAGGCGAATCAAGTCCACAACATAGGCACGAAGACCCGGGGTGAGCTCCTGTTTACGCCATGAAGCGACCTGGATGCAGTCGCCTCCCAGCTTGATAACGACCGGCACCTGGTTGTCGTGGTCGCGAAGGCAAAGAAGGTGCGTAAAGACATGCTCGGCCTCGTCCGAGAGCGCCGCCGTGGCTGGTGGAAGCAGCAACTCGACGTACGGGATGACTTCGGCGATCTCTCCAGGGCTGCTGGCGCCAAAGATTTGCTTGCCGACAGGAGGGCTGACCGCAGACAGATCGGCGACGATCCTGCGCAGTCGCCTGCGAGCGTACGAGTTGGGGTTGAGAACAGCCATCGTGTGAACAAGAGGGAAGATGCCGGGAGGGCACATCTGGATGGTGCGCCGCAACCATGTGGCAGGAAGCTCGCAAGCTGGAGAAAAGTCGGTGAGGTCGATGATAATGTCAAAGAGCTCGGCGACCTTGTCCAAGACGGAGAAGATGTGGTAAGCCAGCAAATCGTAGTCGACGTACGCCACATGCTTTGCACTGAAGTAGAACATGCGACGGCCGTGGTGGTTTGCGGGGCCTTCGTAGAACGCGGCCATGACGCTCTCGACACTGCGACCAGCGTTGTGGCGCATAAAGTCATCGTACACTTGCGAGCGGGCACTAGGGCTCAAGCGCATAGGCTCCGTGGGAGGGCCGGTGGACTCCATGGCGCGGCGAAGGTTGATGAGCGTGGCGGCGCCATCCATGTCCAAGCGGCTTGCCCGCGACGACTGCGAGGGTCGTGGGCGGTAAGAAGGCGGCAGTTTGTCCAGCTGGCCTTCGAGGCGGGCAAGGTGTTTGTAAGCGAACCGGTGTAAGACTGCGTTGTCGCCGTCCAAGTCGAGTGTTCGCTCCGTCTCCTCTTGGAAAGCCTTTGTGGCAGCCCCGACCTCAGCACTCTTGGGACGCGCAGCAATGTCGGACAAGAACTGGGTGACGCGGCGGATGTTGTCAGACAAGAAGTTGTTCAGGACCTTCATGTGCGCCTCCTTGTTGCCAAAGAGCACATTGTTGGCGAGGTTCTGAATGACCTTGGTGATCAAGAGCAGCGCACGACGGCTGTCGCGAGTGTCGGGGTTGACGTCCAGCTCCACAGACTCTGGGGCGACAATAGCAGGACAGAAGAAACGCAGGAACACAAACGAACCGACAGCAGAATGGCGCGAGTCGGGGAACTTTTGCTCGACCGTCTCACCGATGTGGTGGCAGAGAGCCCGGAAGAGAGCAGGCGCGCGGGACGTCGACGAATAGATAACGTCGAGCAGCGCCTGGCACATCAAACGCAGATGCTCGGCATTGCGCTCAATGTCTTCACCCGGTGCAGCCTTGCTGGGGTCCAGCTCAAAAGAGCACTCTGGTGGCTTCTCTCCCAGTGACTTGATGAAAGGCTCAAGAGTGGCGCGGAGATAGTTGTAACCGTATGTCTTGCCAAAGGTGTTCACCATGCGAGTAGTAATCGAGTTGGCGCGGAAGAGCTCGGACTCGTGCTGCGTGATGGAGACTTCGCGCTCAATGAGAACTTTCATGAGACCAAGGAGGTTGCCCTTGGCTTCAAAGGCACGGAACATGAGAGACGAAATCTCGTCCACTTCGCTTGGCGGGCACGCCTCACAGATGGCAACCGCGAGACCGAGGTTGGGAGCTGTAAGGGCGTCAAAGTATGCCTTAGGAACAGAAGCGCCGCTTTTGATGGCCAAACCACCAAAGCGGGTGCCCTGCTGGAGAATGTTGGTGAGGAGCTGTATGAAAGCGGTGCGAATCGTCGAGTCCTCGTGATAGCCGAGCGGGAGGCAGTGTTTAAGACCCACGTCAATGTTGGCCGACAGCAGGTTGGAAAGAACAAGAATAGCCAATGTGGGATAGTTGTCGCTGCCACCGGGGCGGGTGCTCATTCCAGAGACAGACGCCGCAACTTGGGATGACTCGGACTCGAGCGTGCTGTGGCGTTCCAGGACCTTGACGAGCATTGTGTAGTAGCGGTAGAACAACCTCGACTTGACAACATTCTGGGTGTCCTCGGACTCGTCGCTTGTAGACTTGATAACCAGACCGTCGGTAACTGGAATCATTGCGCGAAGGCACGCCAAGTCCAAGTCCCTCTGAACCTTGTCGTAGGCTGAATGGAACTCGTCCTGGACACAGTTAGAAACATTACAGTCAAAGTCGCCCGGAAGACCTACTCGGAATGACTCGATGGACCACTCGGTCATCCACTCGAGCAATGCATTGCGGAGCTTGCTTGCGTTACCAAGAACGACAAACTCGGGGCGATTCAAGACAATCTCGATGAGCTGGCAGAACTTGATCTTGATCCGCGCGTAGACGTCCTCGCGTCCAAGGCGGTGCGTGTACTGGGCGATGAGGTAGAGTAGCTCACCCATGTCGACCTGGACATTCTCGTTCTTTGTTGGGGTGACGCGGTCGACCCAGAGGCGGAGAACAGCAATGGCCTGCTCCACAAAGGTTGTGAATGCCTCAGAGGGCGACACTCCAGCGGGGCTGACGGAGTGGGCCAAAAGCTTGGTCATCTGTACGACCAAGAGGCGGCAAAGGCTCAGGGGCAGTTCGTTACCCAAAGCATCCTTGATGGACTCGCGAACGTGGATTGAACTGCTGATGAGGAAGTCCACACACTTGCGAAGGAACTTTTCGACGGCGCTATGCGAGTCGGTCAATTCCTCATACTGGCGAGGCAGGACGCCTTTGCCGACAACCTCAACAATAGTCTGCGGTAACGACATCTCGTTCAGGCAAACGCTACTGGTCGCGCAAAGGAAGGAGATGAGGTTCTGCCACTCCTTGGATTCATCCTCGGTGAGGCCATCAATGTCCGCAGTGAGGTTGCGCCTCCTGAAGTCACGGTCACCTGAAGCATCATCTGCGTCGGCAGCCTCAATCTTCTTGGTCAACGTGTCAACTCGAGACGCGATGCCCAACCATACGGTGCTGAGCAGAGTTGATGGCCGAACATGGGCCTTCATCACACGGCGGATCCCGCGCTGCTGCTGCTGACGGCCAGTGGCCGGGGGGAGAGTTCCCAGCTCGTACAGCATGTTGCTGTGTCCCGTGATCTCGTCCATTTCGGTGTCGTTGGAGCTGATGGCCTGACGGACGAGGAGCATGAGCTTGCTGAGGGCCAACAGTGCAGGAGAGGCAAGGTTTGTCTGCTCGACATCGGGACCAGTCAAGCTGGTGACAGTGGCCACCTTGGCTATCAAAACGGCAGGACGAGCATTCGGTGCCTTGGTCATGATCTCGGGAAGTTTCTGAGTCGCTCGCAAAACAGCATGTACTGTCTCGCGGAAGGCACCTGCCATCAACGCCATGTCATCCACGTCACCGAGCTGAAAGTCGATAAGCAGTTGACGACTAGAGTCAATGAGAATCTGCCAAATCGAAGGCGCAGAGTTGGCAGTCAAAGCTGCTCGCGATGCGTCGTGCAAGGCAGAGTCAACCACGCTGTCCAGCAGAATAAGGTTGGTCTTTGCCGCTTGTGCGCGAATAGTCATTGGGCATGTCGCCGCAGTTAGCGACGAGATGACGACAAATAGGTGCGCCAAAGTGTCGTTGTGCTCGCCGCCAATCGACTCAAAGGCAAAGTCTGGGTCTCGTGCCATCAGATTGAGAATCTCCCAGGTAAGGTCATTCGCAGAGCTGGGAAGATCGATGCTGCTGCGGCCCCTTCGGCTGGATTGGCCGCTAATGACGCTGCCGCTCTGTTGCTTGAGAATCGAACGAACAGCAGGGGCCACTTCAGCCCGCAATCCCCTGGCGGGTGGGTGCCACGGCAGGCGCTGGCCCTCTGTGACAATAGCTGTGCACGCGCGAACGCCAACAATCTTGTTACTGTCGTTGGGGTCATTCCAGAGCTTGGGGAATAAGATGGAGGAGGTCGCAGAAGGGTTGGAACGGTAAAGGGCGACCAATCCGTTCACTAGAACGCTCGGGTCCGTGATCTCCGAGGTCAAGGGAGAGTAGAAGAGAGCGGCCTGGACAGTTAGAGCCAACTCATCACCCCATAGACTCACCTTCAGATCATTCTGGAAATCAAGAACCAGACTGCGGATACCCGAGGAGTCGAGGGTGCGGCTGCAACACATGGCAGCTCGCACAAGGTCCACGTAGCAGACACAGCACGCCTCGAAAGACTTGCTCTGGTTCAGTCCCTTGCGTAAACTCTCCATGAAGCTCAGCTTTTTCGAAAAGCCGGAGCTTCCGCGCCCTGACTCGTTCAAAGCAATGCGCTTCATGGTATCCGGCGAGAGCACCAGGAGCATTGCCATAAGTGGGTAGAAGACCTTGGCGCGCTTGTTGGTCGAGTCGGACATGGACATTAGGTTGTCAAACAGCAAGTCGGGGTTACCGTCAAGCTTGCGCGTCCCTTCAATGAGGCCGTGGTACTCGGCGGGATACACGTCTATCCAGTTCCAGATCGCATTGCGCAGCGCCCCGGCAAGCGCAGTTTGCGCGGGTCGCTTGACATGCAGAAACGGGCCTGCAACTTCGGAGAGCGCTTGCGATAGGCGTGAGGCATCGACGTTGGCCCACTCGAGCAGACGCAACTCATACAGTTCTGGGTTCTCTTCCAAAGTTGTTGACAAGTGCGCAACACGAGCCTTGACGCGTGACAAGACGAGTGGCCAGTTGGAGGCGGAGAGGAAGAAGACAATGCGCGCGGTGTGCTTTGCCATCTGATTGATGGCTGTCCCTGTTGATGACGCGGTTGGCGCCTGAAGCTTTGAGAGCTCTGCAGTGGAGGTCACCGGCGAGGACAATGAAGAGTAGGAGTGGCGTTGAATAAACTTTGCGCCCAGGGAGACCGAGCTTGTGCTTGACCTGGTTGGCCGTCCCCAGGTAGCGACGTTTGTTGAGCTGGCCGACTTGGCATCCCTGCTTGGAATTGGTGTTGCATGACCGCTGCCAACACCCGGTACCTCCTGCGACACCATACGAATGTAGATCACCAGCACACCAAGCAGATGGCGTGCGAGGTGGTCGTCGAGAGGTGCTGGGTCAGGCCAGCACTGAGGAAAGTCGGAGGCCAACGGAGCCACACTCGCTGAACTGACTCGCCATGATTCGGACAGGCAAAGCATGAGCACATGAAGCAGATACAGCTGCGAGTGGATGGTATCGAGGGGGGCTTCGATGAGCGGGGCATTGTTAGAGTACTGTTCGACGTTAACGCACGGGCCCCGTCTCGGCGGGGCTTACCTTTGAAAGCGTTTCAAGGGCAGTTGCCAATGCTTGCACAACCAGAGAGAGACGGATGCGAGAGATGCTTCGCAAGCTTTCAACAGTCTGCTTGACGCCTTCATCTATCTCCATCATGGCCAGCTTGTTGCCAGAGTTGCATGGAAGCTGGTATTCACGTTAGCGGGAACGTTGACGCGTCGCCCGATCGTCCCGCTCGCTTCGAAGCGCACGGGTCGCTTTCAAACTTACCTTGTTGACGAGCCGGGCTACTATAGCCGTGACGACTTTCTGCTCGCCCAGCGTTTCTGCTGGGCGAGAGTTCTGGTAGCTCGTAGAGCCATCGTGCAGCGAAGGGTTGTCTGTGTGCTGGATGTCAAACGAGCGGATTCGGGAATTGGCAGGCGAGCTGAAGGTGTGCTGACCCGAGGTCCGGCGGAGCGGCATCCTGGACGAGATTGCAGGATGCTGGGGCGGAGGACCTCTCGTGACTAGAGCCTCATGAGAGAGGTTGAAGAGATGACGATGAGGAGTAGGATGGAGTTGACAATGTAGTAGACGCTGTAAGGATGCGTGAGAGAAGGTAAAGGTGAACGACGGGGTGTCGGCGGTCGATGGGTGGACAATGAGCAGCGACCATCAGGAGATGAGACAGCGGGGCCTGACCCGTGGCACAGGGCACGCGCTGGAAGCTCGACATGCTCAAGGTTGCTGGAGCGCGAGTACCCTGCGCCGGGCAACCCGGCATGCTGGCTGCGCGTACCATCCAGTCAGCCAGTTTAGGCGAGGGGAAGGCCCCTGACTTGTGCCCGCGCCTACGCCTTGCCATCATCAGGGTTGCAACTTACTGGCCCGCGACTGGCCTCACACTCACAGACGCCAGCATTCAGACGACGAAGACACCCGTGGGAGACCTAGCGACCGGCCACTGTGACGCCGCTGATGACGGACTGGGTGGAAATCCACTTGGCAGCGCGTACGAGGTGTGTAGGCTTTCATCTCTCCTCATCCCCTTGACGGCCAGCGTGTTTCTACCGCGCACTTTTTCTGTCACCATGGTCTTTATAGACCAAACGGACGACTTCCGGGCGCTCATCTCCAAGGGGTCCGCACTGCCCTCGTCATCAGCGACCTCATCCAGGCCACACAGCCGCGCCCAGCATCGACGACCGGATCCAGAGGACGATGGTTTCCTCAAGGAGGCGTATCAGATTGTAAGTGGGCCGGACAAGTACTGGAAGCTTGGGACACTGACGCTTCTGGCAGTACGGCCACCTGTCTGATCTTGGACGTATGCTCAAGACGGTCCGGAAAGCCTATTTGTCGTCTGAACAACCTCCACCAATGTCGCGACGGCCACGCACTGGCTCCAAAGGGGGCGACGACGACCAGCTGAAGCGGCTTGAGGGATCAAAGTACTTGTCAGAGCGGGAGAGGGATGAGATCGAGGTGCGCGCCAAGATGGTGCTCCGTCGCTGCCGTGAGCGCGTCACAACGCTTGAGCAGGCAGAACAGTGTCAGTACCAATGGCATGGACACGGAAGGCTAGATACTGACCTGTACAGCACGGCAAGCAAAGGTGATCGCCCCGAAGTCCGCTTTCACCAACTTCTTGAATTCTCTCGCGCCCGTAGCCGAGGATCCTTCCGAGCCGTTGCTGGCTGCGCATCGACAAAGTGTCATTTGGACCTTGACAAGCAAGCTCGCCAAGCTGTCATCGATGCAGACCGACCTGCAGGAGGAACGCGCCAAGCGTCGACAGGAGCGTAGTCGAACGCTGGGCGGCGGTGCGGCCCGTGAGGCGGCACAGTTGCAGATCATGAGCGAGAGCAGGGCAGTCCCGCGCCCATCACAAATAATGCCCGTCAACCCTGCTGCTCTGACAATCGTGCCAACCGACGAGCCACCAATTGAGGAGCAGCTCTCTCCTGAGCAGCTTCAACAGTTTGAGTCTGAGAACTCGGCCCTGCTCGAGCACATGGAGAGCAAGCTCAGTTCCGTTCTCGCTGCCGAGAAGAGTCTATTGGAGATTAGTGCCATGCAGACCGAGCTTGTGCGCCATCTCGTGCAGCAGACCGAGATTACAGATCGGCTGTACGACGAGGCTGTCGGTAGCGTGGCCGAGATGGGCAAGGCAAACCAGCAGCTCAAGAAGGCAAAAGAGCGCGGCGGAGAGGCGCGTCTGTTCTTGATTGTGTTTCTCGTCGGAGCATCACTTGCCCTGCTCTTCCTGGACTGGTATGCTTAGAGCGTAAGATGCATGTTGTATGATGATTCTTTCAGAAGGACAGACACCGGTTGCGGACATAGGGAAAACTGAAGACACGGACTGACGGGCAAAATACAGGGCTATGCATATGATACAAGCATAGGATATGAGATGGTGTTCTGTGCAGCTGTTCCACGGGGCTGATCTATACACGATATTGGTTCGAGTGCCGGGGGACGAGCTCTTCCTCGACCTCCGAGTCGCTAAAGTCGCCGAGGAGGGCTCGGTGCTCGGCGGCCTCGAGGGCCTCTGCGGCAAGCTCGCCATCGCCGTTCCGGTCTAGCTTGCGCATCTGCGCAAGGGTAAGACGGTAGATTAGCATACCACTGGCGATGGAGAAAACCAGTGACAGGCCAATGGTACCGAGGTTGAGCCAGAACTTCAGAGGATCCGACTTCCTCTCTTCCCCGTCGTCGGCCATTGAACTGAGACGTGAACCGATAAGAACGTAGATGAACAGTTTGGGACAGTACAGCGCGTTGGCCAGCATGAACTGCCAAAATTGAACGCCCTCGATGGCAGCAAAGAGCCCGTTGCCAATGGCCCATGGGAGTGGACACCATCGGATCATGGCGACGAGCGGCCATCCTTGCTCCCGCATGACACGACCGAACGCATCGAACTGCTTGTTCTCGCGGGCCTTGTGGCGCATCCAGTCAAGGAAGAAGTACTAACGTGTCAGTCGAGGCACTCTGCATCAATCATTCATTGAACTCACTCGGACAGACCAGTACGCAATGCCAGCTCCTGATAGTGCCGCACTGAATGCAATCAACGCACCCAGTCCCAATCCCCAACAGAAGCCAATCATGGTCATGGAGCCCTGCCATCAGCAACGCCATCTCTGCAACGTCAGAATCAACTCACTGAGAATCCAAAGAGCGGCGGATGCGAGGAAATCACTGGTCATGTCAGTGGCCAGCATCGGCGTGCGATGACGCATGTCCACTCACGAACGGCGCATACAAGGATCAGCATTCCCTTCCAGCCCATATCGCGGAGCTTTAGGGAGAGCCTGTTAAAGAAATGACCGATGCGCGTTGGGGTGATGATGATTACCAGCGCGAGTGCGATAAAATGTCCAGCGACAATCATCCACAGCGTCATCTGCGGTCGTGAGCTCGCGCCACCGCTTGTTTAGCCAACGAGGATTAGCTCACCTTGCTCCTCTTGCTGAGCTTTCGATATGAATTTACAGTCTTATTTCCCCAGGCTTGCGCCTTGTTGCTTATCGTAGACATGGCTGGCAAAATCATGGTAGTGGTTGTGGAGTGAACGTTTCTAAGGTCTGGATGGAGGTGGCTAGACAGTGACAAGCCTCGCCGTGCCTGAAACGTATCATTGACGATTAGGCTCCGCTCGGCATCAATCATCGGTGTTTTCTTACATGTTACATCCCGATGTATACAACACCAATGCTATCTAGTCCACAAGAGCGAGCCACTCGTTAGAGAGTGAATGTACAAGGTCCAGAGATTCCGACGCCGTATAAATCAGCACCAGGTTGTGGGCAGCTTCCCAGGCCAACGACGTCTCGCGGATGTGCCGCCTTTCGTCCTCCTCGGCCTCCGCCATGCGTGTTCGCACAGACGTCAACACGCGCTCATAGTGCGTGGCTGCCAAGTGAGTGATACCTGAAACGGTGAGTGTCAATTTCGAGTGCCTTCAGCGAGAACGTACCCAGACTGTGGAAAGACCGCCCGTAGTTGTACTCGACCTCCTCTTGGGCTTGAGGATTCTGGGGGCTAAGCTGGCGGTAGCGAGCCAAGAAAGCCAGGCCCTGCCCATGTCAGTACACGCCTTTTGGGATACGCACCTGTGCGACTTGAAAGTTGCGGTTGTCAGACTGGCGATTCAGAGAGCGACCAAAAAATGCCTGGGCAATGAGGAAGCACAGGAACGGGTCGTACTCGTTGGTCTCGTAAGCGCGCAGGAAATAGACTCCTTGTCAGTTACGAACGGGGCGCCACACGTACACAGTGCGCTTTGATAGCTCTTGGTGGTAAGCATGTTCTGGCCGTACAACGTGTTGAACACTGGCGAGTGCTTGGTAGGCTTGGGGCAGTCGTGCTCTTCGACAAGGCCAGATGCTTCTGTCGATTCATTCTCTTCCATGTCTTCGTCCTCGCCATCCCCTGCCCCATCGAGTTCAACACTTCGTTTCGTGGGCGACGATCCTGGCTCAGTAATGTCGTCCACAAGATCTCCCAGTCGACGAGACTGCCCAGGATTCAAGATCTGAGCCCAGCGTTGATGCCTAACGTTGAAGCGCAACTTGACGCCGGTCACGGCCTCATCGTAGATGCGCACTTCGCGATGCAGGAACTTTTGGAACGCCAGGTTGTGCCAAGCAGCCTGCTGCTTGTGACCGCCACCCAAGGTCGCGAGCATGAGCAGAAGTGGTTCCGGTCGGAACTGGTGCATTTGCGAGAGGCGTTTGCAGTTGTCCGTAATTCGGTCGTACAACTTCAGGCGCATCGCGCATGCTATGGGATCAGAATACTCCCAATGCTGGACTCTCACCGATGATTGTCAAACGCAAAGCAATCTCACAGCGACGACTGTTGAACAGCCCAGACCACACGACGTGCTCCAGGATATCCATAGCCACGTCTTCCTCGCTCTTGACCATTAAGACACAACAGTACTACTCGTGAGCCCTTCTCACCACACGCTACGCACCTTGATTGTCAGTGAAAGCCAGCCTTCCACTTCGATTCCGTAGAAGGAAGTTTGGCGAATAACCTCATAATCCTTGGTGGTGGGATCTATAGGAGTCTCGTCCTCAAATCCAAGGGTGCGCTCGAGCCGGTCTTGCATGGCGATTGCTTGAGAAGCCAGGTCATTCTTAGAGCCATACTTGCGCTTCTTTGCCACACGTGTGATGCCCTGTGATGATTAGACACAGAATCGCAACAAGTAACAAACCCTATTCTTCGTGAAATTGCTCTTGGCAAGGCGGAACGTCTCGATCATCGTGCCAGCCGCGTGGATGAACTTGTCCAGGGCCCATGGTTCGCCGTCGTTGATTCCCTCCTCCGCGATCTGAACGTCATCCCAAAGCGAGTTCATTGTCGAGGCAGCTTGGGCCTCCAAAACACGCTTGTTCAGACGCTGAACGGAGGCACGTTCGCCCTTGCTCTGACCGGGTCCAACACCTCGTCCTTCTCCTGAGCGAATCACTGATGTCAGTCCGTGCGCTGAAGGAACTCTCACCTTCGGATACGATCTCGAGCGCTTCCGTCTTCTTTCCCATGTCTTCAAGCACGGAGGCAAGGACAAGGCGAGCTTCAGTGTTGTCGCGGTCCATGTCGACCACTGTCAAGGTCAGAGTTGCGCCCTCCCACTAGTCAGAGTTACGTACCCCATTTGAGACTTTCCAGGGCCTCGGCGTTACGCTTCAGGTGATGTTGGCAGACACCGAGTTTAAAGATGACCGCGGGCTCGTCTTCGATCTCGTTGTCAGCTGTGTCAACGACAATCACTCACATTCCTATCGTGCAGCAGAGCCCAGCATTCGAGTGCCGTGTCCCACAGTTGGCGCTTCATCAAGGCCTCGCCCATCTCCTTGAACATTTCTCCGTGGATCATGGCATCGAGTTGCAAAATAAAGTTGACGTGAATCTGGGGTTAGAATTCAGACAATTAGCAGAACTCACCATTGCTTCATCATCTTGACCTAGGCGCAATCGAGCGATGGCGAGACGGTAGCGAAGTTGGTTGTCCAAGTCACACCCTCCATTGCCCCCGTCGTCACCTTCTCCGCCTTCCTCTCGAGGATGATATTCACTGTCGTCGTCCATTGCGTCCCATCCCTTCTCATCCTTGCGTCCTTGAAGCCATCGCTGTCCCCGGTGAATAACGCCAATGGCAGTTTCGGGGTCGCCGGACTTGAGAAGATAGTCCACATAGATGACAATGTGCTCAATTGTCATCGTATTCTTCTCCTCTCCTGAGCCTGGGTCTTCGGGCGAATCAAACGTGGCGAAGTGGAACGTGAACGCATCTCCATAAACAGTCGCACCAAAGGCATATTGCTTCGTTTCTGCGATGAGCGGGTGAATCTCCATGACCATGTTAAAGTCTCGCAGATACGACGGGTCGGCGCGATGAATCTTGCGGAACGCTTCAACGGCCTTGTTCCTCTGCCCTGTCATTCGATAGATGTCCACGAGCTGCCAGATGACATCGAGACGCGATCCGTCCATCTTGAGAGCCTTGCGTAGACAGTATAACGCTTGAGTAGGGTTGTCATCGACACTAATGGTCAGCGTGTGACTGTTCCAACTACGTACCGAAACTCAAGGGCCAGCTCGCACCACGAATCGACGTCCTCGTCAATGTGAGCGGAGCAGAATCGCATCTGACGGCTCATTTCCTTGTCGCCCATCTCATCGTAGATTGTGGCAAGAGTTTTCCACGCTGACTGAACGTTGGGGTCGTGTCGGATAACCTCTAGAAACAGATTCACAGCCTCAGTTTGGTTTTGGGTGATGTACGCCATGTTGGCTCGTCCGAGAATCTGTTGCACCTCGTAGGTCGGGCGGTGGGCACGGTGGAGCTCCTTGTCAGCGACATTTCTGACCCTTCACGTACACGACGCCGAGCTGGACGTTTTGACATCTGGGGCAACTCTTCATCGTCCAGAACAGCCAGATCTTGCTGAAACGACGCCCCTCCAACACGGCCGGCACTTCCTCCTCCGGGCGGGGCATTGGACATGTACCCAGCGATACGCCTGGGCAAGTTAGCTCGGCATCCAAATGAAGTACTTACTGAAAAAGGAGATCGTATGGATCCTGGGGTGTTGGCTCGACGGCCACCGAGGCTACACCTTCCTCATCCTCTTCGCGGTAGTCATCCCCGCTTCCGTCGTCGTCAAGGCCGCTCGATTCTGAGCCCCTAGATTCCTCATCGCCAGAATCACCCTCCACGGGCGGCCGGTCATCAACGTCAACATCCATAGGTATGGTCTGGCGCGAGGCTGAGGCAGGTGTGTGTGTGGATTCAGACATTGCGGGTCGGCGGCACGTAGCTCGGTGGCAAGAGGTATGGCCTGGCAGTAACGTTGTAATCTAACGTCGAGAGTGACCGCAGTGCGTACACCAAAAGACAGCCTTCCCAACACTCCTCTACCCTTGTGCGTTGAAGACTTGAGTTGTGGTAAAGTGTAATCTTGGACTGCCTGTGAGAGACGCCTGGATGTCGTTGGTGCGAGACAACATTCCTGCATTTGTTATGATGGTCGGTCAATGAGAGTGCCAGGAACAATGGGGCCCCTAAAAACAACGGGAACAAATAATATCGCCGCCTGTGGCACGCTGAAGAGCCGGGCAGTCTTTGAGATCGAGCAGCACCACTTCAACTTGTCTCAACCCAACCCATCTCAATTCATTGTATCTCGTCGACAGGCTTGATACGGTTCTGCGAGACAGGAAGACCCGGCATCGATCCACAAAGGGCAGCTCAAGCCACCCCCGGAGCAATTAAAGTCGCCACAGCTTCCAGACCTGGCTTTGTCTTCAAGTTCGAACAATCATGGGTGTCCCGGCTCTCTGTAAGTATTTCGGGTGGGTGGAAAGCGATTTCAGCTGACTAGTAAGTTCGATGGCTGTCTAAGAAGTACCCTAAAGTTGTGTCTCGCGTGGTCGAGGACACGCCCACCAAAGTTCGTCAGGATGGTGGCGACATTGTCGAAATCCCTGTGCAGTACGAGTCTGAGAACCCAAATGGGTTTGAGATTGACAACCTGTATTGTGAGCAAACAGATTGACTGTGAAAGAGCAAAACCTAACGCGAACAGTGGATATGAACGGAATCGTACATCCCTGTACACATCCGGAAGGCCGCCCCGCGCCGGAGACCGAGGCTGAGATGATGATCGAGGTCTTCCGTTACACGGAGCGCGTTGTCAATATGGCTCGACCTCGCAAGGTGCTGATCATGGCTATTGATGGAGTTGCTCCTCGTGCCAAGATGAACCAGCAGCGTTCGCGTCGTTTCCGTGCAGCGCAGGAGGCGGCGGAGAAGGAGGACGCGCATCAGGAGAGCATTCGCCTCTTCGAAGCCATGGGCCAGACCGTATCCGACGAGACCAAGAACAAGAAGGCCTGGGACTCGAATGCCATTACTCCCGGAACTCCGTTCATGGACCTCCTCTCGGCCAGTCTCAAGTACTGGGTGGCAAACAAGCTTACGAATGATCCCGGATGGAAGGATGTGAGTTCTTAGAACGCTGGACACGTTGCTGACAAACAGCTCAAAGTCATCATTTCGGACGCATCGGTTCCTGGAGAAGGAGAGCACAAGATTGTGGACTGGATTAGGCGGCAGCGCGCTTGCCCCGACTGGGACCCTAACACTAGCCACGCGATCTACGGACTTGTCAGTGCAGTGAGGCAACCCAGCGCTGACGAAACAGGATGCAGACCTGATCATGCTGGCCTTGGCGACCCACGAGCCTCACTTCCGCGTTCTTCGTGAGGATGTCTTCTTCCAAGGCCAGAAGGGGCCAAATGTGTGCAGCAATTGTGGCAAGCCCGGTCACATCAAGGCCAACTGCTTGGGCCAGAAGGCTGAGCCGGATCCCAATGTCGTTGAAAAGGCTAAACCTGTCGACCCCAAGCCGTTCATCTGGCTGGACGTGTCTTGCTTGCGCGAGTATCTCGCTGTTGAACTCAATGTGCCTGGAGTGCCGTTCTTTGACGCGGAGCTGGCTATTGACGATTGGGTCATGTTGATCTTCTTCGTTGGCAACGATTTCTTGCCTCATCTCCCGTCTCTCGAGATTCGCGAGGGAGCGATTGACGTGCTCTTGAAGATCTGGCGCGCCGAACTTGGCCGCATGGGTGGTTACCTCACCAACAACGGCAAGGTCAACCTCGACCGTGCCCAGATTATCTTGGAGGGTGTTGCTTCCCGTGAAGATGAGATCTTCCAGAAGCGCAAGGATGACGAGGATCGTCAAAACGCCAACCAGAAGCGCCGTCGCATTGATGAGCATCGGCGACAGGAGCGCGAGGGCGCATTTGCCAGTGGCGAGAGCACTCCTGCAGCACCTACACCAGGAAGCATGCAGATGAACGGTCAAGATTATGTTGCCGTCACGCCTACCAACACCTCCCGTGGGGACAAGCTTCACCCATCACTTCCCACCCGCCCTGGCTTCGACATTGCTACCCAGGACGGAGCTCAGGCGGCCCCAAAGCCCGGCAAGAAGTTGACTTATGCTCAGCAGGCCCAGTCATTGAAGGCCGGTCTGGCCGCTATGGAGGGTTCCAACGCAGATGTTGTCAAGAACCGCAAGGCTATCCGAATGGCCAACATGTCAGCTGCCCAGGCGCTCAAGGCTGAGTTGGAGGGTGGTGAAGGCCAGCCCACCGAGGGAGACGAGGCTATGGACGGAACCGAGGACGCCGAGCAGGACGACGCCGACGACAAGATGAACGGAAGCGATAGCGAGACCCAGGATGTGGACGATGGAGACGATGAGGAGGAGGGAGACGACGAGGAGACACCCAAGGGCAAGAAGCGCAAGGCAGACGACGACGATGACGATGACGACGTCCAGGAGAGCAATAGCGACGTGGCGCCTGCCAGCAGGCCCGAGAACGAGGCTGTGCCTAAGAAAAAGCTCAAGGTTAACCCAGACGGCACTGTCGACTATGAGGACACTGTGCGCCTCTGGGAGCCTGGGTACCGGGACCGCTACTACCGGAGCAAGTTTGGCATTGAGGTGTCAGACACCGAGTACATCAGGGGCATTACCCGCTCTTATCTTGAGGGCCTGTGCTGGGTGCTGGAATATTACTACCAGGGTGTTCCTGCGTGGGACTGGTACTACCCGTACCATTACGCTCCCTTTGCCCAAGACTTCAAGAACTCGGGCAAGGAGAAAATTGACTTCAAGTCCAGCAAGCCTTTCACGCCATACGCCCAGCTTCTTGGCGTCTTCCCTGCGGCCAGTCGTATTCACCTTCCCGAGCCTCTGCAGCAGCTCATGATCCAAGAAGACTCGCCAATCATCGACTTCTACCCCTCAGACTTTGAAATTGACATGAACGGCAAGAAGATGGCCTGGCAGGGTGTGGCATTGCTTCCGTTTATTGACCAGCATCGACTGCTCGCTGCTCTGAAGAGCAAGGAGCCCGAGTTGTCAGACGACGAAAAGCGCCGCAACACCTGGGGCAACATGATCATGTTCATCGCCGAAGCCAACAAGTTGTTCGACTCATTCTGCAAGCTCTACGGTGTCAAGTCTGACGGCAAGGTCGCACCAATGGACACGAAAATGTCCCTTGGTGTCAGCGGCAGCATTCGTCGCGACCCCAAGTGCGTTCCCAACTCGACAATGGAGACGCCCATCCCATCGATTGACGAGTGTCCCGACCTCGAGACCAACACATCGCTGTCTGTCGAATATTTCTTCCCTCCTCGTGTCAACCACCGTTCCGTGCTGCTCCGCGGCTACAAGCCTCAGTCGGCAATGCTCACCGAGTCGGACAAGGACTGGGTGCGTCGTGGTGGCCACAATGAAGGTGGCCGTGGCGGTAGGGGTGGCAGGCGTGGAGGTAGGCGGTCGGATGGTCACGATGGTGGGCGTCACGGTGGTCATGGCGGCCACAACTCTGCGCCTCGCTCCAACGCCTACTCTGGCGCTCCAGAGCACTACTCTGCTCCGCCCAGGAACCCATACGGCGGTGCTGCCGGAGGTGCCGCCTATCCCCCTCCCCGAAACCCTTACGGCGGCGGAGCTGGTGGCTACGGCGGCGGTGGTGGTCGCAATCCTTACGGCGCTCCGGCGCCTACTGCAGCCTATCCCAGCTATGGAGGGTACAACGGCGGTGGTGGTGGTGGATATGGTACGTGACGCGTCTACTCCTTGGATAATGATTTGCTGACATGCTTTTAGGTGGCGGTGGTGGCAACTATGGTGCAGCTCGTGGAGGTTACAACGCACCTCCTGCGAATTCATATGGCGCTCCTCCAGCAAGCTACGGGCGTGGCCCTCCCGGCGGCGCCCCAGCAGCCTACGGTGGTGGTGGCGGCCGAGGAGGCCGCGGCGGGCATAACCCGTACGCGCAGGGTGGTGGCCGCGGTGCCCCCCCTCGTCGTTACTGATCTGAGCTTTGGTGTATGTATCATTTGCACAGTGTACTCAGTTAAAGTTTATCGCGACCTATGCAGCTTTGCAATGAACCTTTGACAATTGACAGGTCAAGTGAGCAGGAGGCGTTGACAGAGATTAAACGACCTCGAACCACGTGCGGTTACGTAAAGCTCCTCGGGTGTATTTGCGATGACGGACGCGCGGCGTCTCCTCTACGACAAGTGACACTCACAAGTCGTGTTCAACCTTCACCTTCGTCAACCAGCATTCGACCTCGGAGAACCTCGCCGTCAGCTGCAACGACGACACGCGGGAAAGGATAATCTTCAACTTTTCAATCGCTTCATCTCATCTCCCTTTACCTATTCTAGCGTTGTTTCAACATGGACACTCTTGTCGCCAGCCTCCAGCCTGCTCGTCAGGAGCACGACGAGGAGGGCTCTTCGCGCAACCCCTCAGAGTGGGGAAGTATGGCGGGCTTTGGAAACCTCGACCGTACAGGTGCTGTTGACAGCATGCTCGTCCCCGGCGTCCCCGATGTGAGTGGCTTTGGTACCTGCGGTCTGCTGCAGCTAGCCTCCACATTGTCATCACTTTGCTGACCGTCCTAGCCTCTTGCCTTCCTCTCGCTCCACACTGACTCCATGTCAACCAACCCCGAGGCCAAGATCAAGCTTGCTCACGGTACTACCACGCTCGCGTTCCGCTTCAAGGGAGGCATTATCGTCGCTGTCGACTCTCGTGCTACCGCAGGAAGTTACATTGGTGCGTGCAACGTTTGCTCAAGCGATGTTGTGCTTACGATTCAGCTTCGGGTACTGTCAAGAAGGTGATCGAGATTAACCCCTATCTCCTTGGTACC
This sequence comes from Prillingera fragicola, assembly GCA_002335605.1. Classification (NCBI taxonomy): domain Eukaryota; kingdom Fungi; phylum Basidiomycota; class Tremellomycetes; order Trichosporonales; family Trichosporonaceae; genus Prillingera; species Prillingera fragicola. The sequence goes on along the minus strand of BEDY01000005.1, from coordinate 379,650 downwards.
ATGGCAGGTGGTGCTGCCGACTGCCAGTACTGGTGTGTTGAATGTTATCAGGAATGATCAACTGGCTGACCGTTCCAGGGAGACCTACCTCGGCATGCAGTGCCGTCTGCACGAGCTTCGTAACAAGGAGCGCATTTCCGTTGCTGCTGCGTCCAAGATTCTCTCCAACATTGTGTACCAGTACAAAGGCATGGGCTTGAGCATGGGTACCATGATCTGTGGCTGGGACAAGACTGTACGTCATTCACCTGCATTTCACACTTGAGCTAACCGTGTAGGGGCCTGCACTCTTCTACGTCGACTCGGATGGGCAGCGTCTGAAGGGTGACTTGTTCTCTGTGGGCTCGGGAAGCACGTACGCGTACGGTGTGCTTGACCAGGGCTACTCTTACGATCTTTCCGACGAAGATGCTCAGGAGCTCGGCCGCAGGGCTATCGTTGCCGCAGGACACCGTGACGCCTACTCGGGTAACACTGTTAACTTGTTCCATGTTCGTGAGGACGGCTGGGAGTTCATCAAGAACTACGACCTTAGTGAATTGTGGTACAAATATGAGGAGGAGAAGGCGGCAAAGTTGGCTGCTTCGCGTGACTCTGCGATGGCTGTCGAGTAGATAGGAGCGTAGTGTATGCATACGACTGGAAGATAGACGCGGAATCGTACATGGCCAAGTCAGTGCGACGCTGGCCAGGCAAAGCTTTGTGGACAAGTTGGTGCAACGAAGATGTATCTCAGGAACGGGAGCAATTCTGAATCTACAAGTTCGTTGTCACTCATACCGAACAAGTTGTCGCCTTCCATTGTCCGTCACAACGTACATTAAGCGCTGGTATTTGGCAGCTCCAAACATTTGGCCAGGCTCCTCCGTTCCTCATTGCTACCATGTCGGCCACCACTTCGGCACCGCCGTTTTCTCCAGGTGCGTCATCAGTTGCGCGACCTCTTCCATCTAACTGAATCCCTCAGATTCGTTGAACCGCTTCCGTATGGCGCACCCGGACCGCGAGCTGCGTTCTCTTATTCGTCGTCTCACTCGTCTTCCTTGTCTTGCGGACCATCGTCAGGCAACTGAAGAGGGCGCGCCGCCTGTGGATCACGCACAGGAGTTGGAGTATGAGAATGAGCTCGCACGTCTCGAGATCCAAAAGTGGCGTCTGGGTATCGAACGCCAGGTTGCCAGTGTCAGCAATCTTGAGAGGCAACGTGCGGTATACCTTCGCAAGGCTGAAGAGACAGGTATGGTGTTGGTACGGACTGAAGCTAATAGGCAGCCTCGCGAACGGCGTCATTGAAACAGACACTCTCCGAGGAGAAGGCGATGCTCGTTAAGCGACAAGCGGAGCGTGATCACCGGGTCAAGTGCGATGATGTGGCCAAGAAGATCTTGGCCCGCGGCAGGACACGCAGGGAACTGGATGAGTAAGTGGGCTGTAACATAACGTGGTCTGACAGATAGGCAAATCGAGACTCTGCAAGCGTCGATCGTCGAGAGCCGTGCCGCCTACGAGGAGGTCCTGGGTGTCGCACAGACTCGGGCTGATGCTTTCTCGCACATCACTGCTCTTGTTGAGGAGTGTCGCGCCCTCAAGTTGCCTGCGTCCGCTTCAGCGGACAATGAGCCAGTCGAGGTGGTTGAAGTTGAGACCTCTGCACCAACTGCATCGTCTTCCAATTCGACCCGTCTGAGTGCACAGTCGCTGCCGTTCCAGCCCACTCCTTCGGGTTCATCGTCGCGCTCAGGCGCCGGTTTGTCTTCTTCTGCTCCCAACTCGCGCCAACAATCGCCAGCTCCCGCTCATTCGCTTCCCTCTCGCCCAGGCCGCGGCTCCTCGCGGTATACCGCTGCTGGAGGACGTGGAACATCTGGCCTCCCTGCTCGTCCCAGTCAACTGCGGACGATAACGAGTGCAAGCAGCCTTGAGGAGGGAGAAGTTGGCGGAGACGAGGAAGGGGAGGTCAAGGACAGTGGCAACAAGCGCAAGGCAGACGGAGGTTCTGACGGCAGGAGTACGCGTTCCAGAGCCAAGTAGTGTTGTATTCTATACGCATCTGTCACCCAAATCTTTGGATGGCTGCAAGGTTAACATTTTCCTCACGGACACTGCTACGTATTGACAGGAAGACGTGACCTGGAGCCCCCGTGCCTGGCCCCTTCAACGTGTTGGCGTTGAATCGCGGTTGATGACCAAACGTCCACTCTCTGTCCATGACCATAACGAAACCACGCACATCAAAAGGTGCCAAGCTACCAATCATGTCGTCCGAAGACGTGATCACGGCGGTGAACCTGCCAGTGTCACGGCGCCTGCTGGTGATGCTGTGTTTTCCCCTCTTCATCGTCCTCGCGCTTCCATTTTGGTCCTACACGACATCTATCGAGCGCCTTCCCCTCCCTAAAGAGCGCATCGCAGCGCTCGAGAAAGCAAGAGTGAGCTGACGATCCCAAGTCGTTGCAGAGACAACTGGCGGGGCCTGTGTGATAGCGGCTTGCTGACACTTACAGGACGCCGACATTGTAACGTCCGTCCTCTTCACAGCCGACGATGCTGCGTTTCCGCAGCCGCCGCCTGGGAAGGCTGTATTTACAAAGCGCGCAAAGCTTGAGTCACTGGCAGAGGAGGTGATCAAGGGAGTTGATGGGATTCTGGCACGCTCGCGCCCTGCGGAACGCGGTGAACGCCGTTGGAAGTTTGAGTATGAAGGCGACAAGAGTCAGTCTCCCGGGGCTCTGCGGCATCATGACTGGAGCTGACCTTCCAGAACGACGGGCACCCCTTCGCGTCCACATTGCTGTGTCACAGACGGCCAACGCATCGTTCCCTCTTGAGCCATACATTCAAGCGCCCTGGGCGGCCTCTCCTGAGGTTCCAACGGGTACTTTGGTCATTCCTGTGCACCCGAGTCTCATCTCAGATCGCAATTTGAAGCGTACGTGCTCTACAATTGTATGTATGCTAACATCACAAGGGCATTACAAGATTGCACTGGTCGCTGCCATTCACAACCTCTTGCCCCCCCATCTGCCCGGCGTGCCTCCACGAGCTCTGGCATACAAACCGAACGTGACGCTCAGCTTTGTCCTGTTGAATGAGGACGCGGCGGAAGGAAATTATGTCGATGGATGGGACATTGAGGATGCCATTCGCGGTAAGCATATTGTATAACCAGTGTGCCGGCGGCTGACCAAGCAGATCACTTCTTGCCGCATCTCGAGCCTCTCGAGCCTGTGTTCAACTTCTTCATTGAGTCGCAAGTCTTGTACCACGCTCCATTGACATTTGAGCCTGCGCACGTCGGGCCTGAGCCGGCAGCTGAGAGTGATACTTCGATTATCTCCCAGTCCGACCGAGGGGCCTGGATTATTGACGACGACGGAATGAAGGTGTTCGTCTCGGAACGCTGGAGTCTCGGTTAGTGCTAATCGCCCTTCTGTATGACAAGCTAACGTCACTCAGACTCGGGCAGTACCAACAACCCTGTGCTCAAATTCCTTGTCTTTGTCCCCTCGGCCAAGCATCGCCCCATGCACCTTGGTATCAGGGGTAAGTGCTTGTCCCAATGCATCTGCTAACCGGCAGATTCGGCCGACTCCTTCCTCATCCCCCAGTTTGGATCGGTTGTCCTTCTCAACCCTCCATCCTCAGTGACTGCGGACTCGTCCTATCATTTGGGCCTTTCGGCTCTTGACGCCACCTTTATTCAGTTCCGCGAACACCTCTACAAGCTTCTCGCCATCCCTCCTCTGCCTGCGCAGCTGCACTCGTGCCCTGACGAGAGTGGAGCTCGGCCACTGGTCGCCCGTGGCCTCGCTGACCCACTGTCGCCGTGGCAGCTGGACCAGGTTCTGCGCTCGCGTCTTGCAGAGAATGCTGCGGAAGCCCGCCAGACACTAGCAGGTATTGTGCGCCTCGTTGACAAAATTGAGGAGATGCAACTCGGTGAAGGCGTGCGGTCCCTGGTCCTGGGAGCGGTGCGGCGTCTCGAGGGCCTCCCCGCCGCCTCGCGCTCCCCTTCGCCACTGCCAGGATTCGTGCTTGCGCGCGACGCTGTGGTCCTTGCCAACAAGGCATTCTTTGACCCGTCCATGATGGGTTTACTCTATTTCGTGAGTGTCTCGGCTCCCAAAGAATCTGCCACTAACACAACACAGCCTGACCAGCACAAGTTTGCCGTGTATATGCCCCTGTTTGCGCCGGTTGGTGTAGCCCTTGTCATTGGCATGCTTCGTGAACTAGTGGCTTTGAAGCGCAGGCGCAAGAAGGCTGCCGAGCAGGCCAAGACTGGCTCTGAACCCGCCGCAGACACCGAGCCAGTCGATGTCGTCCCACCGGCCTCAGCGGGTGAGCCCGTTGCGGACGCGCTGGTGACCTCTTCTCGCGTTACTCGGTCAGCACACCAGCGCACAGCGACTTCTGCAACAACGGAGTAGAATGTACAGTGTTCAGATAGAGACCCAATGCATATCGTGCGGCCAATAGCACGGGTGTTTTGACAAAATTTCTTATTCGGGACAAACGGGACAAGCGGTAGATAGTAGACAGGCGGACGTCTCTTTGTCCGCTTTTTGTTTCACTTTGATAGGTTATGCTTTTTTCTTAACTTGATTGGGTGTAGGGGGCGATATTGGGGGAGGGATGGGAGGGGGAAGGGGGATGATGTTGAATGCTGTGTTGTTGTTTCTTCGATGTCCTCGTCGGCGTCGTCCTCGGTCCTGGTCCTCGCTCCACTCTGCTGCAGCCGCTCTTCTTTGGGGGAGCGTGTCTTAGATTTGCAAGGGAGCCATCTCAGTGCCACGCTGCTTGCGTGCCTTGCGGCGCTCCTTGCGGCTCAGAGTCTCTGGATCCTCGTACTCGGCGCCAGAGAGAGGGGCGAGAAGAGGAGAGATGAGCATCCTGCTTGCCGGGTGAGCAAGTGGCCCTGCGAGCGTGCCAGTGAGGCCGATACCATTTGTACCACGGCCAATAGGCGACGAATAAGCGTGGTACACGGAGTTGTGCGAAGGAGTGAGGCTCGGGTCGGCGGCACGACTCTTGCTTGCAGAGGAGTTGAAGTTGCGACGCATGTACATGGACACTGGCACCTTGTCGAAACGGAAGAGATGCCTCAGCTCGTCCTGCTCGCCGGAGGGGTTGGACGCAGAGGCCTCGAGGTCGTTCATGCGCAACACTGATGCGTCAAGCATGTCCTCGAGGGAGAAGGCAGTCTCGTCCTCCTCGGAAGGTGTGGTCTCGCGCTCGTCGACAATGTTCTGTGCAGCCCGGCGCGCGGCGAGGAAGCGCGGGTGTCCTGGGATTGACGAGTAGCGGCTCTTCTTGGTGACAGGCGAAAAGGGGTCCAAGGTAGACGTTGAGCCCATACGGCTGCGGCGCTTGGAAGACGACGCAACCGAGGCGGTGTCGCAAGGCTTTGAGCGGCGACGACGTGTGAAGGGCGACTTTGTAGTAGTCTTGGAGCCGTCAATTACAGCGTGGGCGCATGGCTCCTCGTTGACAGCAAACGAGCCCATAACGGGGAGGGGGATGGGAGTGCCGGGCAATATGTTTGCGGCGGGTGTGGTCGCAGCACTGTCAAGACCGGCAGTGGGTCCGTTGGAAGTGGAACTTGTTGTCGACAGGGCAGGGGTTTCGGCTGCAGTGTCCGTCACAACAATTGTGGGGTTGATTGGGTCCTCAAGAAGACTGGGCATGGGAGTAGGGAAGGTGTAGCCCGTAAGCTGCTGTCCAATGATCTCATCCAAAGCGGGGCTGTCGAGCACGGGCATGTCCTCCTCTGCCATTGAGTCAGTGGTGTCACCACCGTCATCATCGCCGTCGAGACCCGACCAGTCACTGCTGTCGGTGTCGTCGTCGGCGTCAGCGTCAATGACGAGTTGCTGCTCGCCAGCCGACATGGACGTGCTCTCTCCGACCGAGCCTGCAGTACGAGACCCACGGTCGCCACGGTGGCGAGAGCGGGGACGCTCGTGGCGGGGCTGAACGAGAACAAAATGGCCATCCCAGTTCTCCATAAGAATGAGAGGAGCATCAGAGCTGGTCTGCTCCGTGGTTTGAGTGAAGGGCAATGGGAACCCGAACTCGTCTGTGGTGTCATCCGCGTCAGACGACGCGGTAGAATCGGTCATGGGGTCATCAGACTCGGAATGCACTGAAGACTGCGATTGCAAGCCCTCAATGTCGGATCCGCTGAGCGCAGCGATAAAGTCCTGCTGGGTGAGCGGGGGGGTTTTGGGCTCAGAGTGTGATGTGCTCACCTCGTCTTCGTCCTGCTCCTGCCACCACTCCTGCTCTGCCTCCTCCTCCATACCTGAGTCTGGCAAGCCTGCGCCGTACGCGAGATCCTCTATCTCCTGTCCGGCAAATGCCTCCGGAAGGCCGCCCATGACTTCATCCTCGGTCTCGTCCCCATCCTGGGACAAGGTCTCGCGCTCAGACTCATCATCACCGTAAGAAGAGGTCGAGTCCGAATCGAGGAGGGGATTTGTGATGCGCTGGGCTGGCGTCTGCGTAAAGGTCAGGGACAAGGTTCCGGGTCCGAACAACGTTGCCACTCACGATGCCACTAAAGCGGTCTCCACCAAACCCAAACTTGTCGTCACGAGCACGTCTGCGCGCTACTTCGCCAAGCTTGATCACGCGCTTCCTGTCCCTGCCGCCTGGTCCCACAGCTGAGGGCCGCTTGGGGGTAGACAAGTCGTCGTGTGCAGTGTTGATAGTCCTTGTGTTTTGAGGAGAAATGGCTTTTGCCTTGCCCTTGTCCTTGGCAACGGCGGCGGTGCCAATCGACTCGCGCTTCTTGCCTTTACTCCTTGGAACGATTGGAGGAAAGTCCTCTTCGTCGTCGTCGTCTTCAGGTGGCGTGAGGTCAGACGAGCTGCTGTCCGAAAATATTCCGCCACGTTGGTTGCTTGCCACGGAGCGTGGCCGTGATGAGGAGCTCGCGCGACTCATCTTGGGGGTTGCCCGGAGGCTGAGTTTGATTTTGGGGAGGGGAGAGGTGCATGTCGGAGGGGAGTGGATCGACTGGGTGGGGGAGGTTGGGCCTGCGGGGGGTCGTGTGAGCGCCTCCTTTGGTGACAACAAGCATGGCAGACAATGCGTCGGGGGACGCTGCACTGCTCTCTTGGGTGCTGTATGGAGCCTAGCCAAGGGCTGCGTAGACATGGAGCACTACCTAGAAGCCGTGCAACGTCTGGGAATCCTGGGAGACTTACCTCGTTTGCCCTTCCTCCCCGCGTGGTTGTTCATCGTGATGGACATGCGGTATGTGCCCGGTGCGTGCCGCTTAGCACTGGGCTATCTTGTAGTGGTTTTGGCTGTGAAAGAAGTGTAGGTAAGGCCTTGGGCGAGTAAGCCGAGTGGCAAGAGGGTGGCTGTTGGTGCTTGGAAGGTCGTGCGAAGTGTGGTTTGTGTTGAGAGAGAAGGTTGCCGACATGGACGGACGCGGTGGGATGTGGGGGGTTCCAAAGGGAGGTGAACCAAGAGGTCCAGGTTGTTGCTGGGGTAGTTGCCCAGTGTAGTAGAGCTCAAGTAGGCAGAGTGGAGCCTGAGTGGATATGGTACGGGATAGAGGCAAGTGAAAGTGCTATGGTGGTATAACACGAGGTTGCAATGCTTGTGTGTGGTGAAGAACTGCCAGGCTCGGCGGTCTAGCGGGCGGGCGAAAACGTTAATTCTGAGCTTGCCAGGGGGGACACCCGATTAAGAAATGCTAATATGATACGGGACCCTGAAACTACCACAGGGTTTAAAAAAAGTCTGCAAGACTGTACTGGCCGTACTGGCTGGGCATGCTGGGCGGCATGCTAGGCGGCAGAATGGGCTAGCCTAGCAGGAGCGGGACTCTTGCCTGCCGTGGTGCTCGCTGCCCCTGGGGCCTGACTCCTGACGCCTTCCAGCATTGATGTCAGCTGCAAAAGAGCCCTTGTGATACCCTGATCCCCCCCTCAATATTGACGCCAATCGCACCATTAGAGATGTACCCCCCACCAGAACGGCCACACTTAAGACTCTATGGCGCCCTCCACTTGATGCCTTGCAGATCCGCTCCACGTCCATCCTGCTCCAGACTCCGGAGACTCCACCTGTTACCCACAAACCTAACCTGGCGGTAGCACGTCGTTGGACTGCTCCAGTGCGCACTGCTGCTGCAGAATGACAACCCATCATTGCGAGTGTTGACGCCACCATGGTTAGGGCAAGCGGCATCTGATCATTGTTCAAAATCTTTGTGTACGACGCTATACGGTGTCAGGTCCGGATCAACCTAGTCGCCGCCCAGTTCGCAATGTCACGGAAAAACACCGAAACACGCGTCTTGGTGCGTCATTAGTCCCACCATGTCAGACGACCTGCAATGGGTGTCCTTTGTCCTCTACTGTGCTGCTCCTGCGTGATCCTGCATGGCGCCTTTAGAATTGTTACACCATCTCGGCGCTTCCATGCACCTTCCATCGTCCTTCCACGCAGTCATGCTGTGCCAGGCCCTTGGCTCGCCACCGCATTTGCCACCCCCGACTTGAGCGGCCTAGACAGGTCATTCTCACTGAACCATGCAATCCAGCTTGCGGACGCGGCCAGCTCATTGGGCATATCGTCTTATACCCTGGTGACCTGCAAGGAGATGGTTAAGGACGCGTCAACCAGAGTCACGTTTCATCTTGGTTTGGCTGTGGCCGACACACGCTCGCAAACTCAAACTCGATGGACACTTGATGAATTGGCCCGCTGTCGACAACGACGCGTCGTGGGATTGTGGGACCTGTAACGCCATCAGACACTCCTTGAACCATGAAACGGTGAATGTCCAATGGTTGCACAGTACCAAGTCCAGACACAAATGGCCATGTGCCACATCCTGTTCCTGCTTCTTACTTTATTAACGTCAACTGTATGGCCAAAACCTGCAGCCATTTTGGCTTGAATATTGAATAGCATGGCGCGTCGGAGCAGAACGGACAGTTGGGTGGGTGATTATTGCCCCTGACACGCGTTCCGTTTCGTAACATGGCGCCAACACCGAGCCTGCTAGGTGGTGTGCATGTGCAGCATCCAATCCGACACGCGCTGGCTGACCTCACAGTCGGCGTATGCGGGGCAACGAAGATTCGCGGACTTGCCGTGTACCGCTTAGCTGCAGGTCGTCGGCTGATCCAAGGGGCAGACAGTCAAAAATCGCCACAATACAAACGCGGCTTTGTCGCCAAACATGTGAACGGGCTCCGATAGAGATAAGTCTATTTGTGACTGTGCACGTGATGCCAGGTACAGTGACGCGGAAACGTTGCTATGTGAGAATCAACCATGAATAAAATCGAGTGATCATCTTGCATGCAGACGACGGGACGACGGTGTAGGTGTTGCAGACATGTAGATATATAGTCATGCAGTACTCAGTAACCCTGCTAAGTCAGTTTCCGACGAGGATCGCTGCTCCGATGCTTCTTGAGCTACCAATGTCCCTGTGTGCGCGCCAATACGTCGATGGCGGTCGGTCGGCGCAACCGGTTCGTCCCGGTATACAGTTCACGAGAGTTAGGAGACTGGCGTCAGCCATGATCCAATCGAGAGCAAGAACAGAATGCTCCAATAATGGTGGCAAAATGGCAAAATCGGAACGGGCGTTTCCGCTGCTTTGCTCGCTGCGGCGCTGGGCTGGATGGAGCCTTATCTTAAATCTGAGCTGGGCCCCACGGGATCCGGGTGAATCATCCAATCAGGTTGGCCTGTGAGTGTGTGATGCCGTTGTTGCCAGTGGCCGACAAACGACTCTGCTCAGGGAAGGTGGCCAGGGCACGGTGGGTCGGGTCGACAGGCCTCTGAATACCCAGATGCGTCAAGCGTCCTCGCCGATCAGACCGTGGCAGCCTGCCCCGTGCCACCAACCCCGGCAACAAGAGGAGCGGGGCAGACCAAAAACCATCACGCCCAATCTTCCCTCCTACTTTCTCATCGCTACTCCATACACCTAACACGAAGAACCAAGGGCCATAGTTGCCCACAAATATAGAAAGAGCTTTACATCTAGACTAGTGTATCCTTGGGGCAATAAGCCTCAGTGCCCAGTTTCATCCTTTACAGTGAGCTCATCGCTATCGGAGCGGCCAACGCTCGCCAGCGCGTCTCCGACTTTTTGCTAACCGTGCGCAAAGAAACCGTTCCTCGCCGCTACACTGTAGAATGTGTGGTGTCGGGTTCATCTGTCACATCAAAGGCCATGGCAATCACAAGATTGTGAGCGATGCGCGTAGCATTCTGTGCAACATGACCCATCGTGGTGCCAGTGAGTGCCGGAAAGATAAGGTCGCAAACGGACATTGGGCGCTGACGAGCGTAAAGCTGGTGCCGATGCCCGCGACGGCGACGGTGCTGGTGTCATGACTGGTATCCCCCACGAGTTCTTTGTGCGTGAGGCCCCCCACTCCTTCACCGCCAAGATTCCCGAGGAAGGCCACTACGCCGTCGGAAACGTCTTCCTCTCCAAGACTGGGTACGAGGCCCAGCAGGCAGAGTTTGAGACCATTGCACGCGACCTCGGCCTCCGCACTCTCGGATGGCGTCTTGTGCCTACCGACAACTCGATTCTCGGCCCCGCTGCCGGCGGCAGGGAGCCTCGCATCATGCAGCCCTTTGTCGTCCTCGCCGACCACTATGGAACCGGCGACGAGTCTGCCGAGGGCATCTTTGACGAGCGCCAGTTCCTCCGCCAGCTCTATGTTCTCCGCAAGCGGGCCACGCACAAGATGTGAGTACCTTAAATGCGTATCAGCATTGACAAACAGTGGCCTCCCCTCGGGCTTTTACATCTGCTCGCTGACCCCGAGCAACATTGTCTACAAAGGTCAGCTTTCGCCTGTCCAGGTCTACAACTACTTCCATGACTTGAACCACGCGCTTTACGCCTCGCACTTTGCTCTTGTGCACTCGCGTTTCTCTACCAACACTTTCCCCTCGTGGGACCGCGCCCAGCCTATGCGATGGGCCGCCCACAACGGTGAGATCAACACTGTTCGTGGTAACAAGAACTGGATGCGTGCCCGTGAGGGTCACCTCAAGTCGGAGCGCTTTGGCGACGAGCTTGAACTCATGTACCCCATTGTTGAGAACGGTGGTTCCGACTCGGCCGCGTTCGACAACGTTCTCGAGCTTCTCGTCGTCAACGGCGTGCTCACCCTCCCCGAGGCCGTCATGATGATGGTGCCCGAGGCCTGGCAGAACAACGAGCTCATGGAGCCAGAGAAGAAGGCATTCTACGAGTGGTCTGGTTCGCTCATGGAGCCATGGGACGGCCCTGCCCTCTTCACATTCTCGGACGGCCGCTTCTGTGGCGCCAACCTCGACCGAAACGGTCTTCGCCCTTGTCGCTACGTTGTCACCAATGACGACATTATGGTCTGTGCCTCTGAAGTTGGTACTATTACCATTGAACCCGAGCGCATCATTCAAAAGGGACGTCTCAAGCCCGGCCGCATGCTACTCGTCGACACCAAGGAGGGTCGCATTGTCGACGATCGCGAGCTCAAGCTGAACACGGCTCGTCGCCAGCCCTTTGCCTCGTGGATTCAGTCCCAGGTCATGCGCCTCCCCGAGGTCGTTCGTCGCGTTGAGCGTCACCAGGAGCTCTCTGTCAAACTTGACGAGTACACCCTGCGCAATGACCCCAAGCTCCTCGCCTTTGGCTTTACTCTGGAGCAGCTCTCTATGCTTTTGTTGCCCATGGTGCAAGAGGGCCATGAGGCTCTAGGCTCTATGGGCAATGACGCGGCTCTTGCCTGCGTCTCGACCACTCCTCGTACCGTGTACGACTACTTCCGCCAGCTCTTTGCCCAGGTCACCAACCCTCCCATCGACCCTATCCGCGAGTCTATCGTCATGTCTCTCGAGACCATGGTCGGCAAGGAGGGCAACCTCCTTGAGATGGGCCCTAACCAGTGCCACCGTCTCCACCTCAAGTCGCCCATCCTCACCCTGCAGGAGATGGCAGCCATGAAGCACTTCGAGATCTCGCACGCTGACTGGAACTCTGTTGTCATCGACATTACCTTTGACAAGGGCGAGGGTCTCCCGGGATACCGCAACGCTCTCGAGCGTGTTCGCCAGGAGGCTCTCGAGGCCACCAACAACGGCATCAAGATTCTCATTCTCTCGGACCGTGCCACCGGTCCTGACCGCGTTGCTCTCTCGGCGATCCTCGCCACTGGTGGTGTTCACCACTACCTCGTCAAGCAGAAGAAGCGTTCCGACGTCGCCATCATGGTTGAGACTGCCGAGGCTCGTGAGGTTCACCACATGTGTGTTCTTGTGGGTTACGGTGCCGACGCCATCAACCCTTGGCTGTTTATGGAGACCATTTACAAGCTTGAGCGCGAGGGTCTCGCCAAGGATGAGCAGACTGCCGAGCAGCTGGTCGAAAACTTCCGCAAGGCCACCGACGAGGGTATCCTCAAGGTCCTGTCCAAGATGGGTGTGTCCACCCTTGCCTCGTATAAGGGTGCCCAGCTCTTCGAGGCGCTCGGTATCCACGAGGAGGTCATCAACGACTGCTTCGTCGGCACCGCCTCGCGCGTCCAGGGAGCTACCTACGAGCTTCTTGCCATGGACGCGTTCGAGTTCCACGAGCGTGCTTGGCCCAGCCGCTCGACTATCAAGATTCCCGGTCTGCCCGAGGCAGGTGACTACCACTACCGTAACGGCTCGGAGAAGCGCATCAACGACCCCGAGTCCATTGCCATGCTCCAGGACGCTGTGCGCCAGAAGAACCAACGTGCTTACGACACGTACGCGAAGAACTCGCACGAGTCGATCAAGCGTGCTACCCTCCGTGGTCTGCTCGAGTTTGACTTTGCGAATGCTACCCCCGTTCCCATCGACCAGGTCGAGCCCTGGAACGAGATTGTGCGCCGCTGTGTCACCGGTGCCATGTCGTACGGCTCCATTTCGATGGAGTCGCACACCACCCTTGCCATTGCCATGAACCGCCTTGGCGGCAAGTCGAACACTGGTGAGGGTGGCGAGGACGCTGAGCGTTCTATTCCCATTCCCGGCCCCGGTGCCGGTGAGAACAACGGTGGCTACACCCATGCCATGGACCTTCTCCCCGCTACCGACTCGCGTCGTTCGTCCATCAAGCAGGTTGCCTCTGGCCGTTTCGGTGTGACCTCCAACTACCTCGCCGACTCGGACGAGCTCCAGATCAAGATGGCCCAGGGTGCCAAGCCTGGAGAGGGTGGTGAACTGCCCGGCCACAAGGTCTCGGCCTCCATTGGTCGCACGCGTCACTCAACCCCGGGTGTCACTCTCGTGTCGCCTCCTCCTCACCACGACATTTACTCGATCGAGGACTTGAAGCAGCTTATTTACGACCTCAAGTCGTCCAACCCCCGCGCCCGTATCTCGGTCAAGCTCGTGTCCGAGGTTGGCGTTGGAATTGTCGCTTCGGGTGTGGCCAAGGCCAAGGCCGACCACATTGTCATTTCTGGCCACGACGGCGGAACTGGTGCCGCCAAGTGGACCTCCATCAAGTACGCTGGTCTCCCCTGGGAGCTTGGTCTTGCCGAGACCCACCAGACACTCGTTCTCAACGACCTCCGTGGCCGTGTCACTGTCCAGACCGACGGCCAGATCCGCACGGGTCGTGACATTGCCATTGCCACCCTTCTCGGCGCCGAGGAGTGGGGATTCGCTACTACCCCTCTCATTGCCATGGGCTGCATTATGATGAAGGCCTGTCACAAGAACACTTGCCCCGTGGGCATTGCTACTCAGGACCCCATCCTTCGTGCCAAGTTTGCCGGCCAGCCCGAGCAGGTCATCAACTTCTTCTACTACATTATCGAGGAGCTCCGTGGTATCATGGCCAAACTCGGTATCCGTACCATCAACGAGATGGTTGGTCGCGCCGAGATGCTCAAGGTCGACGAGACCCTGCGCACTCCCAAGACAACGCACCTCGACCTGTCGCCGATCCTCAAACCCGCGCATCTCATGCGCAAGGACGTCGCCACCTACCGCGTCCGCCCCCAGGACCACAAGCTCTATGTCCGTCTCGACAACAAGTTTATCGACGAGGCGGAGCCTGCTCTCACCAAGGGTCTTCCCGTTGAGATTGACTGCGACGTTGTCAACACTGACCGTGCCCTCGGCACCACACTGTCGTACCGCGTTTCCAAGAGGTACGGAGAGGCTGGTCTTCCACGCGACACTATTCGCATCAACATGAAGGGCTCAGCTGGTCAGTCGATGGGTGCCTTCCTGGCCCCCGGTGTGACCATCGAGCTTGAGGGTGATGCCAACGACTATGTCGGCAAGGGTCTGTCTGGTGGCCGCATTATTGCCTACCCTCCCAAGAAGTCGAGCTTCAAGGCCGAGGAGAACATTATCATCGGCAACGTGTGTTTCTTCGGCGCGACCGGTGGCCAAGCCTTCATCCGCGGTGTCGCTGCTGAGCGTTTCGCTGTTCGTAACTCGGGCGCCACCCTCGTTGTTGAGGGCACTGGCGACCACGGTTGCGAGTACATGACTGGTGGCCGTGTCGTCGTCCTCGGCCTCACAGGCCGCAACTTTGCCGCCGGTATGTCTGGTGGTACCGCCTACGTCCTCGACATGGCCCACTCGTTCGCTCCCAAGGTCAACATGGGTACTATCGAGCTTGGCAAGGTCCAGGACCCCCAGGAGATTGCCGAGCTCCGCTCACTTATCGAGGAGCACCGCCACTACACTGGTTCGGAGATTGCCGACCGTGTGCTGCGCAACTTCCACCACTTCCTCCCCATGTTTGTGCGCGTCATGCCACTCGACTACAAGCGTGTTCTTGAGGAGCAGGCTGCGGCTGCTGCCGAGGAGAAGAAGAAGATGAGTCACATCGACCTCATCCCGTCTCAGACTGCGTCGCAGATCGATCTGGTAGCCACTGGCTTCGACCCCGTGCTTCCTCGCTCTACCAGCGCTCTGACCATCTCCACTCCCAGGGCGATGCTTACAGCGCCTTCATCGCCCAAGGGCGAGCACGCCGTTCTGGACATGGAGGATGCCATTCCCGACGAGGAGCTGGCCAAGACTCGCCAGGTCAAGTTTGACAAGGTGCGCGGCTTCATGAAGTACAAGCGTCTCAATGAGGCCTACCGTCCCCCTCGCAAGCGTGTCAAGGACTGGAAGGAGTTCAGCAACCGTCTCAGCGAGCAGGAGCTCAAGCAGCAGACCTCGCGCTGCATGGACTGCGGTATTCCGTTCTGCTCGTCTGGCGGCGACATTTCAGGCGGCGGTGGATGCCCCATTGCCAACGTCATCCCCAAGTTCAACTCGCTCGTGTTCGAGGACAAGTGGTACGACGCTTTCCTGCGTCTCCGCATGACCAACAACTTTGCCGAATTCACTGGCCGTGTCTGCCCGGCCCCTTGCGAGTCTTCATGTGTGCTCGGCATCAACGAGCTTCCTGTCGGCATCAAGTCGATCGAGTGTGCCATCATTGACAAGGCATGGGAGCAGGGATGGATGAAGCCCGAGCCTCCTCTTGTCCGCACCGGCAAGACTGTAGCCATCATTGGCTCTGGACCCGCTGGTCTTGCCGCAGCTGACCAGCTCAATAAGGCTGGCCACACCGTGACCGTCTTCGAGAGGAACGACCGCATCGGTGGTCTCCTCATGTACGGCATTCCCAACATGAAGCTCGACAAGGAGATTGTCCAGCGTCGCGTGGACCTCATGGCTGACGAGGGTGTCAAGTTTGTTTGCAACGCCGACATCGGTGTCAATATGGACGCCAAGCAGATTCAGTCGGATCACGACGCCGTCATCCTTGCCACGGGTGCTACGTGGCCTCGCGACCTCAAGATTCCCGGCCGTGAGCTTGTTAATGATGATGTCCACTTTGCCGTCGACTTCCTCAAGAGCAACACTTCGAGTTTGCTCAACTCAAACCACCAGGACGGCCTCTACACCTCTGCCAAGGGCAAGGACGTCGTCGTCATTGGTGGTGGTGACAGTGGTTGTGACGCCCTGGGCACTTCGGTCCGCCACGGTGCCAAGTCGGTTACCAACTTTGAGCTCTTGCCCGAAGCTCCCGTCACTCGTGCCAAGGGTAACGAGTGGCCCCAGTACGCCCGTATTCGCAAGAACGACTACGGCCACACTGAGGTTGCTGCTCTTTACCACAAGGACCCCCGCGAGTACTGCATCTCGACCAAGCGCTTTGTCACCGAGGAGAAGCCTGGTGGTGGCCACCGTCTCAAGGGCGTCGACACTGTCCGCGTCGAGTGGACCTCGGTTGGCGGCCAGTGGAAGATGGAGGAGGTCAAGGGCAGTGAGCAGTTCTTCCCTGCCGACCTCGTCGTGCTTGCCCTCGGTTTCCTTGGACCAGAGAAGACTTTGGTCGAGGCTCTTGGCGTCAAGCAGGACCCTCGTACCAACATTGTCACCCCCACCGGCCAGTACTCGACCAACGTTCCTGGCGTCTTTGCCGCCGGTGATTGCCGCCGTGGTCAGTCTCTCATCGTCTGGGGTATCCGTGAGGGTCGCCAGGTCGCTGAGGAGGTCGACCTGTTCCTCACCAAGACGACTCGACTTGCTCACCAGGGTGGTATTCTTGCCCGGTCATGGATTGCACCTGTCTCCAAGGCCAAGGCCAACGGGGACGTTCACATTACCATCTCGTCTGCTGGCTCGTCCGATACTGAGACAGACGAGCTCTCGGTCGCTACACCCGAGCCCGTCGAGATTGTCGAGGCGATTGCCGCGTAGATGGACCCCACAACCGCACAGGTGCAAGAGAAACAAGACGCGCAGTCAGCTGCCATCTCAGATGAAGCGCTGAAGGACAAGCTACAGTCACCAAGTTTGTGTATCGCTCAAGAGTCGGAAGGATAGACATGGAAGGAGTGTATCGGTTGTAATATGCAAGCGCTAAGAATCGTAACGTTGCATTCTGAACTGAACGGGCAGGCGCTACACGTACTAAAGGCTCCATCTGCAGCCACTAGGAGGCCACAGAAGGCTGCTGCCACTCCATCCCGTGTCGAGGTTAGACGTCCGGTCCCACTAGATGTGGTGGATCGAATGTCACCCACAGAAGGGATTCCTGGCGGGTGGATATCTGGCTCAGTGCTCGACTTGCTGGCCCCTCGCGCTTGCTAATGCAGCGGCAACTAGCTCCCGAGAGTCGAACATCGGGGAACGGAGCATGTGTGATGGCCTGGTGCGTCTCAACTCGCACGGCTCATCCCTGCAGGTCGATTAGTCTTCGAGCCTCCCGATTGCTGGAGGCTGTGCCAGACGTATCTGGGATCCCTTCACAAAGTGGAGGTACATATTGGCCACCTCGCTAACCAGGTGGGTAAGGCGATGCAACCCACGGTGAGCAGGGGTTGATGGTAGGTGAGAAGTGTCACTTAACTGTGCCAGACTCTGCGACCATGGCTGCCAGTGTCTCTGAGCTTCTCCTATGTATCCTGTATACAGTGGAGAGGGCGTGCAACTAGTTGGGTGCCTCGTCCTGACATTGGGGGGGAACCACACCTGCTCAGACAATGGCTTGGTTCAGAATTGGATGGTGCCTGATTACCACAAAGAGAGGCCACCCACATCTTTGGAGGCTTTCGTCATGCAGAGCCGGCTGCATACATACCGGTTCCGAGGAAAACGCGGTGGCGGGCGGCCATGCGGCCATCGCTTGGAGGTTTCTCGGAGTAGGCGTTTCCATGAACGAACATCAGTGGGGCAGGGTTTGTGCGAGATCGACTCCCACACATTCCGAGGGTCGTCATGGTGAAGACCTCAAAAGTACACGCCCAAGACCAGCCGAAGATCAATGAGGACCTGCCAGCTGACACGTGGAGAAGCGGTCTCAATGCCAGTATCGATAATCTGCAAACAATTGCCTCTAAATCATCGCCGATACCAAGTATGATATTACGAACTGCCAAACTGCCCTATGCGCCACAAGCTCGGACTTCTCCACCTAACACCCCAGTCGCTGAGGAAGCCACGGGGCTATAGAGCGCGGCGGAGTCCACATTCCAGGATACGATCTGTCCGGCACCATCTGATAACGCCGAAGAAGGGGAGTCGTACTGTCCAATGATCAATGACCTCAGATCAGGCTTACACATACAGCAGGGCGATTTGTTACGGTTCCAACGGTCTGGGCCGGTTCTATCAGATACTTTGGAGCCGATGTCGCACACAGCACACAGTAGATTGCCTGGCCAGACCGTGAGGGTAGAAGAGGGTGGGTGCCCTTCAAGTATACAAACGAAGGTTGGGGAATAATAGGGTACAGTCCTGCGGATTAGTCCAGGAGCTCGGAAGCAATTGTAGTGGTATAGTTCCAGACATTGAGGGGTGTAAATGACGGCGCATTCAGGAGAGCAGCCCAAACAGAATACTAGGCAAGCTGTAGAGGCTGTATTGTCGCACTCAAACTGCAAAGAGAAAAGGACCATTCGCCACGTCAAGTTGACGTGCGCACGTTAGTGCAGAATGGATGTACAAATGATTGAGCCTGGATGTCCGTGGACGCGCAGGCCGAGAAGGGCAATTTTGCACTGTTTGCACCCGTCGTTTAGGCCGAAATATGTCTAACGTAAGTCCGTCCCAGGATCCTGACTCTTAATCAGTGCCTGGACACTCACGCGACGCGACCGCATTGCCCAAGGTCTGTGTATTGCGCAGAGCACCATCCTCCCGCCTAGGAACAAAGGCATTGCTGCGGTCAAGCCCACTCATGCATGTCCCTCCTGAGCAACTCATGTATGATGACTGCGAACATTACACAAGGGGGTGGCCTCACTACCGTACGCTCAAAAAAGTTGAACTGTTTGGGCCATTCATATCGTTGGAGATGCGAGGCATCCCAACTAGGTTGAGAGTGTCTCCCATTCACGTGTCCACGCGTTCTAAATTGCGTGACTACATGGAACATCTTGCCCAAGGCCCAAGGGCATATTGGGCTGATCAATTGCCTGCGCCAGTCACTTCTCGGCCCACGTCCCGACACACGCTGATACGTCAACTCGGCCCCACGTCGCACTCGCTCGGCGGCATCGAGCGCTCGGTCGCTTCGTCGCTCGGACGCGTGCAGACAATCTCCAGCGCTCAGCGGAAAGTGTGCCTTGCGGCGCGCATCCACCCAGGTACTCCCTGCACAACACACATGGGCCTGAGCCCACATGAGATGCGGTATCTAAAACGAGGGGACTGTCAGCTTTCTTTTCCCGGCGGATTAACCCCCTCCCGGCGGTCTACCCATCTACCCGCACGGTGTTATTGCTTTACCGCCATCTCGCGTGCCCGAGAACTTGGTACACCCTGTAGCGAATAACATTGGGGTTACTATGAGACTGCTAATAGCCACTTCACATGGCTGACTGTGAGTGGGGGGCACACGTTACTTGACGCGACGACGCGACCCGTCGGTCTTACACGTTCGACTGTGGCGTTACATACGTCCCTGATCGCTTCTTGATTGTTGCAAAAGGTCAAGAAAGGGTGGACAGCGCCCCGGGCTTGAAAGACATGGGTCTGTGAGCTAGATCATGGGAGGAGCATACACGGTATTCAGTCAGCTGCAGTTAGTTCGCATGCCATCCGAGATGCAAGGATACCCGCAGAATATGGGGCACGGGATTCGACGTGTGCTCAGGCACAGTACATTACTTTTGCTCGTATAGCCATGAACATAGCCTTGATACCAAGCGGCCGTGTGCTGAGCCTCACTACGTGCTCAAGCGTGCTCCTTTGCTGAGTCTTCCACCCAAGCCAGCCACACAGTTCTTTAGCCGTTGCCAGATGATGGACGTTCAAAAACGGGGGTCGCAGCCACGGCGAGGCTTTAGGGTGCAACCGTTTGCCTAATGTTGCCGTACTTCGGGCCGCTACTGGCGGGGCCTGGCCCATGCCCGCCATGCATACCTCTCGGGCCCACGGGTTGATTTACGGCACTTGCCCGCCTCCATTTTTTTGGACTGTGGAAAAGCTTCTGCTCTGATGCCGTGCTTTGTGTTCAGGAACCAAAGATTCCCAACTTTCTTCTGGGCCGCCAGTTCAGCCGTTCGGGTCCGGAGAAAACAGACTGGTGAACTGATGTGTGTGGCCCTGGGACTCTGGGATCCTGGGGAGATCGTCTGCGCGGTGAAGGATGCGAGGAACCCTGTGGCGCACGCTGCCCACAATCACATCTGGGGGTGTCCCGTGCGCGTGAACGGGCTGTGAGCGCGACCGAGACGCGAATCATGTCTGAAGTGCTTCTACGCGCCGATTCCACTCCCCTTGTGCCCTGTTCTTCTCTGCCCTCCTCACCGACTCACACCAGGCTCCCTGTGCCAGCGTCCAGGAACTTTCAAGGCCCAAGCTTGTCCCTCGTTCAGGACCAGCCCATCCAAATGTCCAGACAATTGGGCGGCAGACTACTGCACCTCTTTTCCACGACACTCACTCCCTGTGATCCCTCCCTCTCCCGCCCGCGCATGACTGATGGAGTGCACCCACCCCAATGTGCCAAGCCACTTTGTGATCCAAGCCTACCCAAGCAGCGATACCACTATTTATAGTGCGCAGTGCTGCCCTCTCTTACCTCCTCACCCACACTTCTTTCAACTCACCCATTCTTTCTGGCAGGCTCAGTCGCTGGCGACCCACCCCACTGTACACATTCACAACCACGGTCTTTCAACCAAACCCAAAAATCAACCAACATGTTCACCAAGCAGATCGCTCTCTTCACCCTTCTCGCCGCCACCGTGGTCGCTGCCCCCGTCGCCTCGGAGGAGCAGGCCCTTGAGGCCCGTCACGGCAAGTGGCGCGGCAACTCGAAGGGTTACCACGGCCACAAGTGGAACGGCAAGGGCCGTGGCAAGGGCCGCAACGGCAAGCAGCAGGCTGCCACCACCGAGGAGTCTGCCTCCACCCAGGAGTCGACCGTCTCTGACGACTCGGCCGCCAAGCAGGACTCGTCCAACCAGGAGGAGACCCCTGCCGCCGCCGCCCCCGCTTCGTCGGCTTCGCACTCGGGCGAGCAGTTCTCGGGCATTGCCTCGTTCTACTCGGTCGTCAACCCCGCTGAGAACCACGGCTACGCTCCCGGCACCGTCTCGTGCTCGGACCAGCTCTACTCGAACTCGGACCTCATCGTTGCCATGAACGACGGCCAGTACGACTCGTCCAGCCCTTGCGGCAAGAAGGTCCTCATTACCGACAAGTCGACTGGCAACAGCCAGGAGGCTACCGTTGTTGACCGCTGCGCCGGCTGCGCTTGGGGCCAGCTCGACCTCACCGAGGGCCTCTGGAACGCTCTCCACAACGGCAAGACCTCGGACGGTCTCTTCGACATCACCTGGAGCTACATCTAAGTGTCCTAGCGACACGTTGGAGTTGGTGAGCGCATCTCCTGGTGGGATACGCAAACCTCTCTAAACAATCTACTCTTCCATCAACGATTACACCTGCCTGTTCTATAGCACCCTCCCTAGATGGGAATTTGCGCGCGCACGCTCTAGATGAGAGTGCGTTCGTTGCGCACAAGTTGTATTGGCTCTCCGACTGGAATCGGGTTTCATGTCATTATTGTGCAAAAATACTACATTACTCTTGGCTGCAGCTGCATAACTCTGATCTCTGAGAGTACACCACTGACTGGTGGACGTTGTTTAAAGTTGCATGAAAATAAAGGCCCTAAAAAGGCACATAAATGGGGGACCGATTTCAGAAGGTCCTTGTCAACGCCGTCCGCAGATCTACTGCGATGCAGCACCCCCCAGCACCCCCGAATGATCACGCGGGGAGAGCCAGCTCTCTCACGTCGCGCGCAAAGTGGTCGGTCCGCCAGTTCATGACAGCCACATAGCCCCATGTCACCCAATCTACCACGACAGCGCCAAGCCAACTACGAGACGTAGGTGTGGCGTTCCACCGTGTGATGCTCTCTTTGTACGACGTATCGACGTCTGAACGGCGAAGCCTCTCATAATCGGCAAACAGTTGCTGTGCTGTGCGGGTTTCACGACGTGAAAGAACATGTGCAAATAAAACGCCATCTTCGATAGCGATCCCAGTGCTTTCACCTAGAGGTGGCATCTGTACACAGCATCAACGGTTGTTTGTGCCAAATCTACTCACTCCATGTGCGGCGTCACCCAACAGAATGGCTCGTCCCTTAGCCCACACTCCACCTGGTGGGAGCATGTAGACTGGATAAAATGAAAACTCCTGGCAGGCTTCAACAGCCTCGCTCAGTGGTCCATCCATCCTTCCGCCACTAAACATGTCGGCAATGTTCCGTTTCAGCCCCGCCTTGTCCTTGCCATGCACTGCCCATCCGGCACGCGTCGATCCTGTGTCGTCCGCCACAGCCTCGGGGCGTGGCATGACCACAGCGAGGTACAGATGCTCATCATCGGGAAGATAGTAGGAGAGCAGGATGGACGCTGCTCCCGTCGACACGAGTGACGTGTCTGTAACGAGTGGACTGCCGTCTGAGCGGAGCCACGACCTAGCAGCGGCAGGTGACACGGTCGCGTACCCATTGGCCACGCACTTGCCAGAGTACGTCTCCTTGCGTGCCGGATCCACTAGCTGGGAGCGTACCTGTGAGTGCAACCCGTCGCAACCGACGAGCATTTCGGCGGTTGCTACCAGCGCTTGGTGCCCCACGCGGTAGGTGACAGACACGCTGTTGTCGTCGTCATCATCCATGACCGTCACTTTGGCACCAAAGACAACCGAAATCTGTGCACACTCGCGCACCTCATCCAGTAGAGCCTGTGTGAGTGCGAGGCGCTGGACGCGCAGCGCGTCGACGTTGGGCCACAGTCGCCCCAGCAGCCCTCCTGTGCGGTGCGAGACTAACTCGATTGCGCTCACTGTGCGGCCGTTTGGGCGGAGGCGTGCGCCGGCGCCGATCGCGTCGAGGTAACGCATCGCCAGAGGAGTGAGGTTTACTGCACCGCCTGGACCGCTCAGTGTCTCGTGTTCCCCGCGCACCTCGAGAACTGTGATCTGATACGGGTGGGAGGCCGATTGGGTGCTTGTCGCCAGGGACAGTGCTGTAGCAAGGCCAGCGGGGCCGGCGCCCATGATAATGACTCGGTAGGGATTACACGAAGTCATGGTGCATGTAGCAACGGTGGCAAGAGGGATGTCGTGCACAACAGAGGCTTCTTATGGTCTCATGTGGCCAAAACTCTTCACAACGCGTCACGAGGAGGACGCCGAAGGAGATTGTTGGCAACGGTTCCCAAATCGGCATCGGGCGACACTGGCGGACCGGGTGGAGAACCGGTCCTTCTATTCTGTCGCGCTGTCGCAATCAACGTGCACCCACAGAGCCACGCCACAGCCCACACACCGTCCCTCTTTCTACTCTTGCAGTAGTCATAATCCATATCACCAAGAGCCAAAGGCGGGCCATCATTTGGACACGTGGCGACCAGTCAGTTGGACACAAGGTCTCCTCACATATCAGCTGACATTCTGCTAATGATCCCGCCGCCAACGTGGCTATAACTGCTATGCATGCATACACGATAAGATATGTGACCCACACTGAACACGGGAGGTGATGCAATGAGGGAGTGATGGAGTGTGGGGCAGGGTGACTGGGGAAGAGGCTGCGTTCATACGTCTGGCGACAGGCTGCCAGTGTAAGGGCCGCGCCATCTAAGGACCACGAGACGTGGCGTACGCTGCTGGCGCACTAGACCCTTGAGGGTACATGCGACGGTCGGCTGGCGGCGCATAATTGCTCGTGTAGTACGGAGGACGGCCAGCCGACGAACCGCTCCACTCGTTGAACTCTGGACCTCCGCGCCAGTCTCGTCCCCAGAACTGTTGCTGCGGCGGCTCCCGCGCTGCCCCATAATCGTACGGTCGTTCAGCGCCGCCAGGAGGGGGCAGGCGACGCGATGCTGGCTCCCGTGGTGGAGGTGGCAAGGAATCTCTCTGAGGACCCAATAGTTGCATGGCAGCCTTATGGCGCTGCTCTTCCACTTCTGCCGCATGCGCAGGGCTCATACCCCACCATGAGCGATCGCTAGGGTGGGACGGAGCGCCTGAGCCCGCCTGGCCCGGCACCGGGGGGCGGAGGTCTGCTCGAGGATCACCGCGAGCATCCCGTGGATCAGCGCGAGAGTGGGCTCGAGGGTCCATACGCGGATCGGCGCGAGGGTCGACGCGGGGGTCGGCGCGGGGGTCTGCACGAGGGTCCACGCGAGGATCCATGCGTGGGTCACGGGGGTCAGCACGGGGATCGCGAGGGTCGGGTCGCCACTCGTAAGGGTTACGTGGGTGTCCACGGTAGTCGCGCGGCGGTACCTCGCGCTCAGGCTCACGAGGATACTCGTCGCGTGGAGGAGGCGCGAGGTCTCGTGATTTGGGCGCCTCAACTACAGCTACCGGGCGTGGCGCTGGCGCACGGAACCCTCCAGTTATCGGCCTTCCAAAGTGGTCATACTCGTGCGCAAGGGCTTGCGCTGAGCTGGCCGCCACCCGCGAGGGCTCCTTGTAGGCGGAGTCACTATATGCAGGTTCCTTGAACGCAGGCTGAGGACGCGGAGCTGGCGCCGGAACGGGGACAGGTGCTGCTCGAGGCGACTGCTTCACAGGGATGGGCACTGGCTCCGGTTCCGGCTCGGGGCTAGATTCTGGTGAAGGTGTTGGAGGAACAGAGGGCTCTCGCAAGCCCATGTCGACGAGATCGTCCTTTAGTTGGCTGTCATTCGCGCCTTCAATGCCAAGGGGAATGCGACGACGCTCACGCAATTCGTCTCCCACCTTGACAAGGATAGTTTGACCCTCACCGGTGGACAACAGTCCGCTGAAAGCAGGGCGCCATCCACCTGCACCGCGGCCGTCTCCCAAGGTGGGCATGTTTGTGTATTTACGCTTGGTTGATACCCTGTCCTGGTCAAGGAACGTCTTTTCAGCCTCAAGACGCGACAGGTTGCGGCGGCTCTCAAACGTCATTTGTGTGGACAGAGACTCGCAGTCGGTCTGAAAGCAATGGTTAGCCAGCCCGCTTTTTGCTCGCAAACATACCTTGAACTGGAAACGAATCTGCTCGAGCTCGCCCTTCCGTAGCAAGTTGAGCTCGCTCATGTCGGCATTAAACTTTGCTTCATTCCACCGCAGTCTGGTTTCGCGTCGCTGCTCCAGATCCTCCCACAACTCTATGAGTTGCGCGTGGGTGCCATCGCGGATGAGTTGCTCTTGCTCGTCCAGGGCCGCAATGGCGGCGTCGATCATTGCATGCCGAGCCTTTTGCGCGGCAACAGCTTCGAGATCGTCTGGGTCAACCTCACCTCGCCGAAGCCACCGTTTGCGCTGACGCTTGCGAGGGGCGCGCTTGCCCTTTTCTTCCTCAGCAGCTACTTGGGCGGCAAGAGCCGCGTCATTGGTAGTGTCGTTACCTTGAGAGGTTGGTTCGACGATGACGGAAGCAGATGACTCAGGGACGGCTGGTTCAGGGGCGGCTGTGTCGTCTGCTGCAATAGAAGTAGGCAGGTCGGTAGCAATGTCTGTTGCGGTGTGGTCTATGGAAGGAGCATCGGCAGCAGCCGCTGGAGACTTGGGCATAGGTGATGCTGCAGGCGATTGCAGTTCAGACGAAACATTGGTGATTTCATCGTCGGCCTTGCGTTTCCGGCCAATGACAAGCATTATGCGTTGCGTTTTGGCAGGTTCGCTCGGATCGTCGAGGTTGTCACCGTCTTCGACTTCCAGCGGATCCAACTCGGGTTCACCCTCAGTGTCGCGCATTGGGTCGTCGTCGTCTTCACCGTCATCGTTGTGGCCGTCGTGAGCGACGTTGACAATGTCTACGGGTGTTTGAGAGGGCGAGTCGCCGGAAGCCTCGACAGGGGCGGGGGCCAGAGACATTTTCTCCGGCGAAGGCTCTTTGCTTGTTGTGTGGCTACGTCGAGAACGGGTGGATAGGGTGCCGGCTGGTCGGGTAGGAGAGACACTACCGTTGCTCGATGTCTGTCGCGCGGATCGAGCGCGTGGGTAGCGTGTCTTGGACAATGTGGCCGAATCGGTGGATGTAGTGGCAGGAAGGCTAGTCGGCGTTGGATGTGGTGAATAGATGGCGGACGTCGACATGTTAGGAGAGACTGGATAAAGGGGGAGAGGTAATCAGCGCTCTGCCTTGACTGGAGCAGACAGAGAACGGGCGGTGGCGGCGTGCATGGTGGAAAGGGATGGGTGTACGAGGGAGGGAAAGTGTTGTGTGGTCTGGTGCATGCAGATGCAGTTGGTGATGGAAGGGCCCGCGTTGCCGCTGCCAGGCCGCTGGCCGCTGGGTCACGCCGGCGCACACGGCGCGGAGGCATGTGGACCCAGGGCCAGGAGCTACGACAAAACGCAAAAGTTGCTGATTGTGACTGTCAAGCAGGTTACGTAATAGATCAGGATACGCTTGGCAGTGTGGATGCGGAGACCCCAGGTCCGAGATGTTCTCGTGCGGCCCGGCTCCCCCCTGCGCCAACTCCGGGCGGCACGCCCACGAGTGGGCCAGAGCCAGGTGGGGGGAATCAACGACGGAGCCAATTTAGGCTACGAATGACGACTCAGGGCATGCTGCGCTGCAGAGGACATGAAACGCACCGTACCAGGCGAGCCCGCTTGGATGGGTACAGGCGTGCATGCGCGCATGCGTGCTCGACTGCTGCCAGCCAACAGCGTCGGCGGCGGCGTAGTCTGTACCCGATGCCGGTTCGCCGACTGGTCTAGTGCAAAGACTAGCGTGCGGCCAGGGCCTTGCTGATACCACTCCGGCTCCGGTGAATCAATGCTGCGGTCACGGCAGATGATATCGCAAGAGCCGTGCGCAGACGCCACCGCTTGGCCCGTCGCGTCACTGCGCCGGGCATACTCTGGCCCCACGCATGCACCATCAACGGCCATGATGCAAAATAGGATGCACAGAGTGATTGGAATGAAGCCCCAGATGGATGCACGGCATAGTGGAGGCCGTTCCGTGCCAGAGAGGAAGGGGGATATCAGGGGGCTGCGCAGATCGAGGGAGAAACAGGTGGAGAAAACGAAGCGGCCGCCAGAAGATGAAAGTGTATGGTGGTGGGAGGCACATTGCACCTGCACTACAGCCTGGCCGTGCAATAGTCAAGCCAGGATGCAATGCAGGTATAATCGCGAGAGATGCAAAGAAGGCAGGGATGCAGCATGGGGCCAGGGGGGTGGGACGACAACTGCCTTGGTGCAGGAGTAGTGCCCGAACGAGCGGCGCGGATGGGTTGTGTCGGTTGGTGTTGGCCCGTTGAAAGACTACAGCCGACGACCACCAACGGACGCCACCCGCATCCACATGCCAACTAGTACATGCACGCAACCATCAAGGATCAACGGATGGTAGACCCCAAAGGAAGAGACTTGTGGTGGATGACTACCAATCAGGCCGGGAAACAGGGCTCTCACAAACGGCACCACGGCACACGGAAGGAATACAAGACGTGGAAACGACAGTGACAAACTGAACCGAGAACGAAACGACCAGCCTGATTCACGAGAGATGGGGGAGAGAAACGGGCGGAGAGGAGACTCACCGAGTTACGTTGGAAGAAACCCGTACGTCCTCACGCGATCCGATTAAACTTGCGAGAGATGACAGGCGGTGTGTGCTGGACGAAAGAGAGTAGGGTCGGCCGAGCGGATCAAAAGAAGTGCAGTGACGGATTGAGTGTTGTGGTATGTGGATGTGGGGCGATTGCGTGGGTTGGAGGTAATGAGGGTTGAGGAATGGGATGGTGATTGTCACCAGGATGAATGCAGGAATAGCACCTTTGCTCGAGAATGGTAGACACTTTGACGAGAAGTGCTGGGAGGGCAAAAGGCAACAAAGGTCCGAAAGGATAATGGACCATGACCAAAGCCCTGGAACTGGCTGGTAACTGGTCACCATCGCCCTCCTAGACGTTTGGGTGCGCCCCGACGCTATGCGTAGGTGATCTTCGGCCGCCCCATCCCTGGGTCTGTTCTGCTGTTCTGCGGTCCTCCACCGTCGGCTGGCGCATGGTATCTCGGACACCGCAGGCTTGCTCACCCTCTGTTTGCCCCCACTCCCTGCCCTGCCCTGGCCACCAGCTCTGCTCGGCCTGGCTCTACCCTGAGATCAGGGCTCACCGAAGTGACGCCCCCGACTCGCTCACTGGGGACGCCCAAGCCCAAAACCCGAGACCAGCCCATGTGCGCCCCTGACACTCAAAAGTCAGTTCCAGCTGTACCTAAACCGATCCTCCGTCCTCTTGCCCCTTGCTCGCTGAGTGGAGGACGTCCACTGGCCACTGGATTAAATGCAATCAAACTATGTACGCAATAGATACCGCATACCGCATACCGCCCGTCGCCCACCCCTATCAATCCGCCACCCAACCTCCTTGCCTCCTGTTACTACTGCTGCATTCCAGGACCATAGCCACCACGGTCCACCTGCCCCTGCGGCGTCACCATCGCATCAAAGTCAAAGCCGTTAAGCATGTCCGGGTTGCCACCAGGTCCTGCAGCAAGGTTGAACGCCATGGACAGGTCGGGTGGATTCTCCATGTTTCCATGCGCGCCCCCACCACCGCTTTGCCACAGGGCATTGAACCAGTTGGCACCGTAGTCTGCAGCAGCTTGTGGGAGATGATGAACATTGGGAAAGTTGTGTGGGTCCATGGGAACGAGGTGTTCGACATATTGAGCGCCGTTGGGGTGGTGCTGCTCACTAAACCCGGGGCTGGATTGAGCGCCGGGATGGTACGCAGCTGCGAGGAATGGCGGCTCGTCCTTGACCTGAGGTGATACGCTTGGTGACGACGAAGCAGTGCCAAGGCGGCGAATCAGTTTTGGAGCAGAGTTGAGGTGGCTCAGATCAATGGCCGTCGCGGCGTCCGTGCTGCCCCGGGTACGGGCACGGGCTGCAGCTTCTGTCAAAACCTCTTGAGCACGTTGACGGAGGCGCATCATCTGCGGCAGCCCCGTTTTGGCACGGCAGCCATCGCGCGAGGCCTGTGCAATGTCACAGACAATGGACAAGCCGTTAAAAGCGGGCGTGGCAAAGGCACAGCTAGGTGTAAAGATGGAAATTGCTCCGCTATAAGTGTCAGTGATAGTTTGTCGCCTAATGACCTACAGGCACATAGAAGCAGTGAATGCGTGGAACCAAAAGAACCACCAGCGTGCGATGAGGGACGGATGGTAGATGACCAGCCGCTTGACAACCTGTACAATCTCCTGAGCGCTCGTGTATGTCGCAAGGAAGCCTTCCCGGTACTTTGATTCGGCAGGATCATCGGGGTTGTCCTTGAGTGCACGAACGAGATAAGGGCGGTTAAGTAAGAGCCGGGTCTGTGCGACTAGAAGCCGAATACCAAGGCGATGGATCACGACGTGGGCCGGGATCAATCGGTCTAGAGGCAGCTTTTGAATGTCTTCCTTTGGGAGCAGAGTCTCTGGAAGTGACTCGCGGACTGAAACGTTAGCACAAAGCCGCCATCGCGCACGTACATTCAACCAACTCCGCGTCTAGCTTGCAAACATTACTATAGGACACGGGCGTTGTTTGAGTTTGCTTACGTCAGCAAGGTTCCAGTCAGCCAACTCACGATATCAATGACACTCTCCATCATAAACATGAGGCGGTATTTGGAGCGGTGGACTGTTCGTTAGTTTGTCTGGCCAGAACCGAAACCTACATCCATCAGGGTCAGGAAGAATAGACTGGTCCTCTGGGAACTTTGCGTCTATCGAGCGATTGTTGCAAGCACTAGGGCGACCGAAGCACATGGCTTGAAGGCGGTCATACGTGAGAATTTCCCAATGCACCTGGCGGCGCTCCTCAACCTCAAACGGCGACAGCCCAAAACTTGTGCCATCACGGTGAAGGCCAATCTGACATGGTTAGTGACCCACTCTTGTGCAGAAAACGTACGCTTTGCGCAACCTTGACAGCGCTACCAAGGATGGGCCAAAAGACATCGGCGCCATTGCCTGAACGATCGTTGAGAATATATGTGCCCATCACATGAAACGCCTGCACCGTCGCAGGACTTGCGTTCTCAAGGCCAATCAAGCCCATGCACGCGCGACCCAGGAGGAAGAGGCGCTCGCCACGAGAGTCCCAAGGTTGACGGTTGAGATCAAACATAACACCGACAGCCATGACGAGGAACACACAAGCGAGCTTGTGTGCGTGAAGCTTTGAGGAGGGATCGTATGCTGCGGCAAGGTGGTCACGCTCGAACATGGCTCGAGACAGGACAGGATACATCCAGTCCACGTTCTCGTAGTAGCTGTCGACAAGCCCGCGACCCTCTTCGTTCCAGTCGGGTAGCTCATGTCGCAGAGCTTCGATGTCGTGGAATGCTGCGCCACCCCCCGCGATGAATGCGTCCTGCAATTTGACAGCGCCTTCCGAATAGGCAGCTCGAGGGGGTGCTGCCGCAGGTGGCACCGACCCAGAGTGGTCTTGCTCGTACGGTGTACTTGCCCCTGATGGAGTGTCCTCTTCGCCGCGGAGGTACTCGCTTCCAGCGAACGATCCAACGAAGTGCGACTCGCCCTCATTCCTGATTGTGAGGGTGCCGAACGCAGCAGTGGGCGTGTCATCCGCTTCCCCGCCATCGGCCTCGATCTTGAAGTCATAGTTTTCCTGAAGCAGAGGATGAGGAGTGCTCGACATTTTTGCGTGGGCTTGAGAAAGTGCCAGCTCGAGACGCTCAATTCGCTCGTGCAGTTGCTCCGTGTTGGCGAGAATTAGACTGCTCGTCAGCAAGAGCCCTTTGGCACATGCTGCCTCACCGTTTGCCCTTTCCTGAGCGCATCTCCCCTTGTGGACAAATTTGGGCACATCCGCGTTTCTCGCACATTGTACAGGGGAAGACGCGTGAACATTTCAGCTTCAGGCTACAGTCGTCAGTTCAAAGACAATAAGCTGATCAAGCAGGGCCACATCGCTACTTACCGCTTACACTCAGCGCAACTGTAGGTCTGTCGTGCAGACTTTGCATCCTCTGGGCGGATGTTGCGCTTCGCTGGGGGTTTCTTGACTGGCCGCGTTGACATGGCGGACAGGATGCGGTGAGGATGGGTGTGGTGGAGGTGGCGGCGATAGAAGTGGGCAGACGTTGAGCTCGGCTAAACGTTGTTGGGGACCGCTCAGTATAGTACAAGCGAGTCCCCAGAAAGTGATTGACTGTGCGTGTGGATGGGTAGATGCCGACACTTCTTGCAGCGGACGGTGTCGCCTCTGTGATGGCGAGGGAGGCGGATGAGAACCTGCCGCAAGCCCAAGCTGAATGTCGTCAATGCAGGATTTCTGCAGGATAAGCTGCTGTTGCTTGGTTGTTGATCCCAATAGTTGCCGGGCTACGGTGCTGTTGCAGTGCAGCAAATTGCCGATTATTGGTGAAATGCAAGAACAATAGACAAAGGAGGAAGAGGGCTCTCTCGGATATCGAGTGTAGCAGTGTGTTCAGCCCAAGTTTTGATAAGCAAGGATTTGTAATATGTCACGGTCGCCATATACAAAACACCATTCAACTCGGACTTGACCGTGCCTAAGGCTCCTAATGCAGCTCTCTATTGAGAGCAGTAAAGCAGTACCGGTTCTGTGCCGAGCTACACTCATGTGCTTCAAGGTTGCACCTCCCTGCTGTACCAGATCGCACCAGCTCGAAGTCGCAGACTGTATCCTGCACCCAGATATCCGGGCACCCTGGCTCAAGGGCCTTGGCTGGGTGTTCTCTGCTGTTACGGGACTAGGCTGACTTCTTCTCCCTGGAAACCTGCCTTACGCTTGAATCTCAGATCCACAAGGGCCCACGCGGCTTGTGTGCTATCCGCAGGCTTCATGAGTGCATGCACGAAAAACTTGCTCGATATGCGGATAACTCGGGAGCGTCTACTGCCAGCTGTGCGGCCAGAAAGGGTCAGACGACGCCGAAGCCACTTAAATTAACCCGCTTTATGTCACAAGGTTGATGAATTTCAATCTGGCATCACGGTACATCTGCTGTGGTACGCCACCACAGATGCGACAGGCCATGGCCGCCTGCACATGACGATGCAGTTGAGTGTGTTCAGTTGTGAAGACTCAAGTCCATAGCTCCTAAGCTTGCTGCCACGGGAAATATTTACACGGAGCTAACGCAGGGGTATGTGCGGCGCCGAGGCCGAGGGAGTACGTACTTCTGTTTGCAGTGGAGGTACTGGTGGAGGTGGAGGGAGGTTTGCGTCACCATCCCATGACAATATCTAGCCTTCGGCCATCTGTGCATGCAGCTTCTGCTAATGGCATATGAACTGGTAGGGCACTGGCACAAGAGTGGAGATGTGGTGGGGTATCGAGGCCGAAGGACATTAAGGCCACCCGAGGCTGTGGCCGAGGTAGCACCTCATATAAACAGCTGGCGAACCTACATTTGACGACCATTGAAGCGACTTACCTCCAGTTCTCCTAGTGGCACGTTCTAAAAAGTCACCATCACAAGTTCACCACCAACTGTGGGCAGCCCAAAAGCACGCAGCTGACTCTTAGACAATGAAGGTCTTCATCACCGGTGCCTCAGGCTACTGTGGCCGCGAGATTGTTCGCGAACTCGTCCACCGTGGACATACTGTCCGTGGCTTGTCGCGCAGTGAGGACGGATGCACCAAGGTCAAGGCCGATGGTGGAGTGCCCGTTCTGGGTGATTCCAATGATCTTGATCTTATCAAGGAGGAGGCGGCAGCGGCCGGCGCCACGATCCACTGCGCATTCGACCACTCTTTCACGGATCTTCCCGGCGCCTGCAAGAAGGAACAAGCTGTCATCGACACCGTCTGCGCTCTTTACGAAGGCACTCCGAAGATCCTGGTCTTCACCTCCGGTACAGGCTTCGGCGGTAATATCCCCAACTTTAACGAGGACTCTGAGTGCCCCGTGAGGGAGTGGAACCCCCGAGTCGCGGCTGAGCACCTGGCGGCCAAGTGGCGCACCAAGGGCGTGCACGTCGTCGGTGTCCGCCTCCCAATCATACACGGCGGCGAAATGGGACCGGGCAACTTTTGGCTTACCCCCGTCAACGCCCACATGAAGGCGGGCTACGCCGCAATCGTCAATGGTGGGAGGAATGCCCACGTCTCGTGCCACGTCCGCGATGCAGCCAGGCTGTACGCCGATGTTGTCGAAAACCCCGACGCTTCTGGAATCGTCCACGCCGTCGCCGAGAACGAAAGTGTTGGCGAGCTCTACACTGCCGCTGCGAAAACCCTAGGCATCCCGACAAAAGAGATTACTGCTGAGGAGGCACCCGCTCACTTTGGCTGGTTTGCCATGTTTACGCAAGTCGACGCACCCGCGGATGCCAAGAAGACAACGGAGCGGCTGGGATGGATGCCTAAGGAGAAGACAATCCTTCAAGCTGTTACCGACGGCGACAAGGAGTATTTCCGTAAAGTTGACACGTAGTTGCTCCCCAGGAAGCATAGAACAATGTTTAGACACTCCCTGCCTGGTACATACACTTTATCAGTCCGCTTCGACTCCTCGCTGCGACAGTCACTTGTGCATAACAAATCACGTTCTCGCAATGAAGTAGTGACTCACGAAACCCCAGCTCAGCAGACTCGCTCAAGCCATTAGTCTCTTTTACTGATTCTGGGGCGTGCCAAGTAGGCGATGCAAGGGAACTTCTACGACGAAGTACCGTTGGCGGCAGGAGTGGGCGTCGCAGAGGCCGAAGCTGAGGCTGCGACGCTGGCCGCAGCTATAGCGGAGACGCTGGGGGCAGCGGGAGCCGCAGCGCCGGCAGTGGTGCTGGGCGTACCCGAGCGCGACCCACGGGCAGCCGCGTTAGCCTGGCTTGACCTTCCGAGGGTTTGGAGGTTGGCATAGCCTGAAGGATTCTGCGTTTTCTAGCTCAAGTCAGTATCAATGTAGCGCAGAGCGGCTTGGTACCCACCCATTCGGGGCGAATGACAACATCCAGCTCCTCAGCCACCTTTTTGCAGATCCTGGTCAATTAGCAGCAGTCCAATTCAACTAGCTCACAGTTTGATAGTAGACTCGGAGACGCCCGCAACGTCTGCAATCTCCTTTGACGTTGTAGGCTTGCCAAACAGGATGCAGGTGAAGTACAAGACGCCAGCCGCAATGGACAGCGGGCTGCGACCATCAATGGCAGACTTGGCCACGGCCATGCTAGAGATATGCTTGGCAGCGTTGAGAATGGTCTGACCGAGATCGAGATAGTTGACAAATCGGCCAAGAAGACCTTCAGAAGATTGGTTGGCGCTACTCAAACCCATGCTCTGGTTGCCGCCATGACCAGAGTTGGTAATGGCCGTTTTTAGAACGTTGAACACACGTCCCAGTTCGGACTTGGACACCTTGGTGACCTTGCAAACTTCACGGAACGAACGATCAGCGCCGGCAAGACGTGTGGCGTAAATGATCGTGGCAGCAATGAGAGCGTCATCGTTCCTGCCGCGCGAGATGCGAGCCTCGTCTCCAATCTTGTAAGCGTGATGAGCACGCTCAGCGACGGCTCGGGGCAACTGCATGGCGTCACAAAACTCTGTGATCCTACCAAAGGCTGCCTGCAGCTGTGGAACACTGGTGCCCGTTGGCCCCATGGTCTGCTGGTTCGCGCGGTTCTGGGCGCGCTGAAGGTCGCGCGACATGCCGGTTCGCCCATCACGAGCGGAAATGTTGGTGTCCAGAGTGGCGTTACCCAAAAGCGGGTTACTAGGACCGCCAACACGCGACGGGTCGTCTCCACCCTCGTCTCCAGCAAAAGTACGCCCTGGAGGTCAGTATGTCAAGGACCAGGAATACTTACACTCGGAACGAGTGTCCACAATGCGGTCACCTAGAATAGTGCCGCAGTCACCGCACACGAGGTCGCCGTGGCTGTATTCTTCCACAATGTTGGGTGGGTCTATCTGACAGTTTGGACACAGGTGACGGACTGCAAGATTGGGAGCGATCGGTTGGCCGTACTTGCCCGGGGGGGCTTTTGGGCCTGCGACTCCGAGCATTGTGGAAACTCTACGTCCTTCGAGCTTGTTGAGCTCTGTGAAAGACCGGTTGAACGGTTTCTACCACGCGGACGATTTTAGAAGGTGTTACGCCGACGCTGGATAGCAGACAACGACGTGACATGAGCGGTCGTAGACAATAAGATGGGTGGCAAAACACACAAGGGGGAAGCTATGTCAGCATTCGCTCCAAACGGCAAGACGTGGTCTACAGTTGTGGGACACCCCAGACAAGCTAAATTACATGGACAGACATGCTCCAACGTTTCCAGATAGTATATGAATACCTGGAAACGCTCAAACGCTGCGGGGGTGGGGTGTTGCACGTCTGGGAAGCAATTGGTAACACTCTACTCACCCAAGCCGGCCCACCAAACGTGACTCCCCAGAAGGCGATTGCGCTCCAATATAGGAGTAGCACCACGTCGTATGGATGACGTTTTCTCGATAGAGATGCGATCTGGGACACGCAGGGGGATTGGTTGGGGTGGCCGCTGTGTCTCTGATGAATGAGAGAAACAGCAAGAAGACATCACACCTCTGCAAGGTTAACACAGTTGGTTACACCGTTGAATCAGCCGCCACCCAATGAAACGCCGCTATTGCCGCCACGAGTCTGGCTTTCGTTGAGCAGTTGTTAATGAACCAGTCAACTCATACGATACCGTCCCCTACCAACAACACAGGCTGGAACCTCGACGTGCACGACAGTAGCCCGTGCCGACGAGAGAACGCAGCTCTCAATTCCGAAAACCACCTACGCGGTGCGACACAGTCTCGATCAAGCCGAACCGGCACCACTTTGAAGCCTAAACGCAAAGACTAGAAAGAGACAACATGGTATGTGTTGAGCATTCATGTCGTGCCCATGGTACAATTGGTACGACGACAGAGGGAGAACGTTGGCCAGGTCTGGAGAGTGGATTTGTTGATGGGGAGCGGCGAATGTTGATGATCGGCCACCTTGAACATCACCAACACGCCACAAGTATCTCCGCGGCGCTGGCAATTCTAACCTGTCAACGACTGCCGGGAAACGCCTCCATCCGCTTCTAAATGCGACGACAGCTGGAGCGTGCAGAATGCGCGTAACCAGTTGTCCGAGAGAACACTACCAACAACAACACAACCTGCCATCTTTTGCTAACCACTGCAGCCTCCTCCCAAGGCCAAGCACTCGAAGATGGTGATGTTGATTCACTACCGCCTCAAAGTTACTTTGTGAGTAGCTCTGAGAACGACCAGAGTTGCTGCTGACTGTTCAGGAACGACGGTCGTGCTCTCGTCGGCCAGATGCTCGCGTACGACAAGCACATGAACTTTGTTCTCGCCGAATGCGAGGAGTTCCGGACTGTCAAGGGAAAGAAGACGAAGGGGGCACCCGAAGGCGAGCCAACGCCCACCGTGCAGCAGAAGCGTACCCTCGGCCTTGTCATTCTGCGTGGCGAGACCATTGTCTCGGTCTCCGTCGAGGGACCTCCCCCGTCCGCCCCCGATGGCCCCGGCATTGCTGCTGGTCCCGGCCGCGGTGTCCCTGCCGGCCGTGGAATGCCTCTTGGTGGTGGTGCGCCTGCCATGGCTGCCCGTCCCATGCCCTATGCTCGCCCACCACCTGGTTTCCCTCCCGGTATGCCCGGTCTTCCCCCTGGGATGCCCCCCGGATTCCCTGGCGGCCTTCCACCTGGTATGCCTCCTCCTGTTGGTATGCCTCCTGGTTTCCGTCCCCCCGGCGCTCCCGGAGCACCCCCTGGCTTCCCTCCTGGGTGAGTGACTATCGCAAATACCTGTGCTAGCAGGTGAGACATGAACTGCCGCTGACCTGAGCAGATTCCCCCCTCGCCCGCCCGCATAGAGGTAGTGTCTGTTCAGTTTGTTCGTAGGTTAGTGGCGATAGCGGCAAAGCATGCATCGCATCGTGTATACACAGCTACAGCTCGGCAGTCTTATAAGAGGAAGGACGGGATCGAAGCCATGCTTGACGCGTAGACTTCCTGCTGGACTGAAAGGCGTGGCAGGAACAATCTGCATCCAGAAGTGGCTGATAATATCCATACCACCAATATGATTTACTACTTCTTAAACTTGCCAAAGAATCCCTTCTTCTTGGGTTCAGCCGCCGCCGACGACCCAGCCTGTGCCGATCCCGAGGCGGCATCCGGAGGTGGCGGCGGCAATGGCCTCGAGCCAGAACCGATCATCGACAGCCTGTTCATGCCCGACGTGATCGCTGCCGTTGCCCGCGCAGGAGCCCGGGGAGGAGCTCGTTCATCTTCAGGTTTGAGGCCAAATCCTGTCTGGATTCCCCAGTAGATGAGCTGGAGGATGGCGTACCGAATGGGAGACCAGCTTTCTCTTTTGCCAGCCTGACCGTGCTCTTTGGCCTCGACGGGGATGCAGATCGATTGGCCATCAGGGAAGGCGACACGAATTTCCATGCGAACTGTCCCCGTTGCACGGTCCTCCTCATCCATGGGCATGGCTCTCGGTATAACGTTGGGCCAGTCTGCTACGCTTGCCGTGTACGTGGTCGGCGCCAACTGACTGAGCGTGTACTGTGGCCGATATGCCGGAGTTGGCACGGCCATTTCCGGCACAGACAATTTCAAGACCTTGTTGAACAGCTCCCAAGCGCCAATATAGTCATTGAGCATGTGCGTTGCAAGATGCCGCAGCTCCGCTACTCGCCATGTTGGAGTCGCTGCTGGGTATTCGAGCACGCGCTCCGCAGTGAAGAAGCGCACTGGGCCATGCCATGGCGGGGTCGGACCCAAGGGCGCTGGAACAGAAATGTCCCAGACATTGTGCGCCACGATCTGCATGTCCATCTTGGGCACAAACGAGAGAGCTGGCGGTGGCGTGGAAGGTGGGCGACCACTGACCCAGCCTTCATACCCCCTTCTCAAGGCTGCTTCAATGTGCGAGGGAATGGCGTTACCTCGGCCAACGATGCGGGTAAGGCCGTGACGCAACGATTCAATGGTGGACTTTGGCAGTGCCCACTGCGACGAGTCAATCACGGCCGCGTACCCTGGCGTGATCTCAACGCCCATGGGCACAAGCAGAGGCGAGTCGAGTCCCACGTCGTGGTGCACGGAGTACTGGTTTGGTTGGGCACAGCGGATGAGAGTGACTGGGTACTCAGGACCCAATACCACCTCGTCCTCTGACGAGAAATCGACCACAAAACGCTGCATGTTGGGCGGCGCGCCAGTTCCAAGTTGATCGTTTAGAAGCAAGGCGCTTTCCAGGTCGACGCCAGGCATCGAGAAGATCAGAGTTCGAACGGTGTACTGTCTCTGGCGCAACAGGGAGGGGTAGGAATGAATAGCTAGCATCAGCAGCGCGCGTCGAATCTTATCGTCCACACCATCATAGGGAATGTCGACGTACATGCCGGTTTGGACGATGTTGATTTTAGCCTCCATGGCGCCAACTATTCGTTCCCAACCGGCCTGACCTTTGAGGGCTAGTGTGTAGGATTGAAAGTCTGTCTGATCGAATTTGAAGACCGGTTTACCATCACATGCAGCAACACCGAGCACGTGGAGAGCATCCATGTTGAGAGGATATGACTTGGAGGGCTCCCACCACTTGTCTGTCTTGAACTCGACTGGTGTGATAAGGTCCGCGTCGATGGAATCCAACACTCGCCCCAGCGCATCCGTCTGGGCACCTGTCCAGGACAGCGCATCTCCGCTAAGATCAACACCGTTCTCATCCAGCGTCACCAAGGCCAAGCTGGACGAGCCGTCCTCGCGTTTGTAGTCGAGGCGGAATGAACTTTCGCCGAGGACATCGAGCGCCGGTTCGGGGACAGAGCCCTCGAGAATGTCCTGAGCTGTCCCGATACGTGTTGCGCGGGCGTGAGATTGAACGGCAGGGTGCAGTTGCAGGCCCGCGGCCAGATCCTCGTCTGTTCGATCCCAGAACGAGATTACATCGGCATACAGACTCAGTTCGCGCAGGAGATTGTAAGGGGTACGTGGATCAGCCGAGTAATGCACCTCGCCAAGCCCTGTGAGCATGAAGATGGCGGGCTCGAGATGCTCATGGCTGGGGAACATGACTGCAAAGGCACCTGGAGCGATAGGGTGGAAACCAGGAGTTGGTGCATTGGGGTCGGCCGCAATGATGGTTTCGAGCTTGGCGAGGTGGTCAAACTGCTCTGCGATGAGCACCTTGTTCTCGTCGCCATCCTTGTTGAGCGCCACACGAAAGTGCAGACGAGTGGCCATGGCAGTCGAGTATTGATTGCAATGAAGAAGAGGAACGATCACAATGCAGCTGTCTTGGGCTGGACGGCCATAATGATGGTTTGATGGTGTGGCAGTGCCCAGTGATGCATGAGCAATGGTTGTGATGGCGATGTGACGTTGGGCGGCCATGCCAAGCCGCGGGCCAGCCAGCTCGTGCGCTCGTGACCACAACAACAACCGGTTCCTGACCTCTGCCAGCACTCGGATCCCTCGGACGTTGTGCCTCAGGCCGCGCCAGGAGCATGCTTCACACACTGCTTCCTCTTCATCCCCAGCCGTTCCAGCCGACGGCGCCTCGAGTCATCTCCCAGTGGGCGGTGATGATAAGGCAACTTGTGCCAGCTGCTTCACACTACTGTTGCTCACTTTTCAATATGGCCGCAGCAGGCCAGCATTACCCAATCTCAAACCCCTCTCCACCTTTTGCCGCAGCGAGTGAGCGCCTCGGGCAACTCCGCGACGTTTATGATGCTGTTCTGTTCGGTTACGGTTGGCACGACACGAACAAGCTGCCAGCCCGGGATCCCCCACGAGCTCGGCATGCGTTGCGATATTACGTCGAGCCGGCCATGAACGCACGAGAGCCTGGGTCAGTGCCCCGATCTAAACAATCTGAAATGATGGTCACGTACGTCAATGTGTTTCGTGAGATTCACGGCCACAAGCAACGCATCTTGGTAGGCTCCCGGAACAGAGACCCTCAAGCCGTGACAGACGCCATCACCAAGCTTCACACTCTCACCTCCATCGACTCGCGTATGCGTGGGTTTCTCGCCAACGCATCAAGACAGAAGACGAGCCCAGATCCGGGGTCTGTATGCGTCAACTGCCGAGCATCTTTGGCGCAAGCGTCACAGATTCGTCGGGGACCTTGCGGCCACGAAATGCACATGCTCTGCTCCGTAAGTCAGCATCGCTGACGTAGCGCTTACGGCGACAGGGCGGAGAGGAGGGCCAATCGAAAGAGCGATGTGCAGCGTGCACTCAAGACCCAGTGCTGTGCACGCTCCTGTGGCTGCCACTCTCCGCCATCAAGTTTGGCGACCCCTCGGTTGCCTCGACAATCTGGGATATGGTCAAGTCTGCTCCAGAATATGCGGCCCGGTCACGACCAGCGGTCTCTGTTGAACCTGAACCTGCCACCGCAAAGGGAATCAATCTGCGACAAGTTCGCGAAGCGTGGCATTTACGTGTTCGCGCGGCGTATTATGAGAGTGTCATGATGCCCGAACAAGCCGCCCTGCGCGTCAAAGCCGATTTGGCCCTCTTATGCGCGCGCCATTCGAGGGGCTTGAAAGGATGTGGCGACGACCTGAGCACCATCCTTGAGCGCATTGTCCGTGCTGTTGATGACGTCGATCGAGTTTTCGCCGCGGTGCCCAAATGGATGCGGGTACTCTTGTCGCCAACCGTACATCTCGCGCTCGTGACCTTGACACCCGGCGAGGTCACACGTGTGCACTGCGGCTCATGTAAAGGGTCGTTCCGGGCGGGCGACCAAGCGATGATCCTTCCCTGCGATCACCCAGTCCATTCGTCATGCCTATCCGTGAGTTTTGAGACCACAGTTAAACAATGGCTAACACATTACAGCAATTCATAATCGAGGACGGCCAGTCTTGCTCCACCTGTGGGGGCATTTCTGCCGTCGTTGACAGAGTCGGTGCCATGTTGGACATCAAACCGGCGTCGGGAGAGGACGTCCTCTTGCTGGCAGTGTGGAAGGTGCAAGCGGCCAAGCGGTTGCCGCAATGAGCAAAGCAGTTTCAGCCCGTGCAATGGTTGTTCATATCAATTGCAGGACATTGATGCGT
The DNA here is from genome assembly GCA_002335605.1 of Prillingera fragicola. NCBI lineage: Eukaryota > Fungi > Basidiomycota > Tremellomycetes > Trichosporonales > Trichosporonaceae > Prillingera > Prillingera fragicola. Next base: position 338,585 of record BEDY01000005.1, on the reverse strand, counting down.
GATCAGGCAATGGTGCATATATATTTGTCGGAGCGGTAACAGGGTGGGAGCGGTAACAGGTTGGGTGGCTTTCTCACCCGACAGGCCATTGACCTCGAAAATCGAATGGATGAGGGACCTTGGCAACTCACCTATGACAGTGTGTGACTTTAGTATGTGCTTGCACACCCTAGTCAGCCTCTCTCAAGGCTAACTCTTTATGCACTGGACGGGCACCCAGCCTTTTCGCGCAATACGCCGAACTGACACGGCGAAATGACTGATTACTGCTGCAACCGACTTGCACCACGACTTAATTCCGGCAGCCGCAAAACGAGCCATGGTGACCTCGGCCTCGTGTGTTGGCGGCAAGGTATCGGCCTCAGCAGTGCCAAGGGCTGATGCTCGAGCCATGGAGCAGAATGGACTTGCACCAGGCGCATGCGTCTGTGCTGCCAAGAACCTTCAGCGAAGGGACGACACCAGTTCCTTGTCAGCGCTTGACGGTCAGGTTTCTGCATGTAAAGCACTAGTGGCAGCAGCTCTTGTGTGGATGGTAAAGCAAAGGACGGGTTCCGTGCCAAGGTCACCTCGCTCAAATGGCCATTTGAGCCAGATACAGCAGGAAGAAACGGGGAAGCAGGACAGGACAGTGGCTCTTACGTGAATCAATTCAGGGGCAGTTAGATAGACACGAGTAAGTCCCCGAGCAGACTCTTGCTTGCCGAGTTACCCATTGTATGGCGGTTCTATAAACCATTCGAGGCCACATGCGTGTAGAGAATGTATGCGTTTGTCTTAATCTAGCGTCGGTTCCAGTAGCTTGAAAACATTGGCATGCCCCTCGAAAAAATCGTCGGCCGACTCGTCCTATCGCTTTTCTTTGGCGGGTGGCTGCGCGTTGTCGCGTTGTCGCGGTGCGACCCCCCGTACGATGACTGATCTGGATTGGCTATTACATGCGGCCACGCACTAATTGTCACGGCCCACGGAGCAACGTGCTTGAACACGCCGCGGAGTGACAAGGACGTGTCCCGCCACGACCCATCACTGAGGTTTGTTACGTGGAAGAGTCAGCTGGATACGCAATCCGGTTGCTGGACGTGCATCTCTTGTTAGACTGCCGGTTACCACGCCGCTTCCGGCCGCTGCCACGCTAGTGGTGAGCCTACGCGAGATACTGTGGGTCTTGAGGCAGCTAGGTAGCGCTTCGTGCTGCCTCGTAGATCGTATAAAGTTAAAAGGTCTGCGTGCCACAACCCCTGGGCCGGCGTTTGTTCTTGGGTGTGGCGTTGACGACGAGGGCAGAGAAGAGCAGCGGTCCTTGCCATCACTCCAGGGCGATTGGAACATGCAGCGACGTCGAAAATGATCTAAACTGCTGAGCCGCTGATCATAGAAACTGTTGGATGCATGTGCACGCTTTGTTCTGTCGATCCCTCTGATCCCTGTGGGCCAAGGCGCAGACTGAAATGAACATTCCCCACTACTAATAAGCTGCCCCTGCACGTGCCTGTACTGTCGCAACGGGCGCGTATGAGCAACCTTTGGGTATGGTACCACTGACATGGCTTCATGGGCTGCCCGAGCCCTCTCAAGACTCCGGACAGCAAAGTCGCCTGAGGGGATGGCACCCAGAGGAGACTGGATTTGGAGGATTCGGCGTTGACGGCGTTTGCTGAGATTCCTGCCATTGGCTATAACCTGCATTCAGTATGTGTCCGCAGTACAGCGACGGCGGGTGATGCGATGGTTGACACTGAGGATGGGGTCCAGTCGCCACCCAGCTTGGGAGGGTGTGACGCGTTTCTGACTTTGTTCGGATTAAACGGAGGCAAACCTGCCTGGGGTGGGTGGGCTGAGCAGTGTGGGCTGTCGTCGTCGGCTGGGCGGCAGGTGGGGTGGGTTCTGCCTGCAGCTTCGTAGGTACCACCACCACCTGCACATGCAGTCGCCAGCTTGCCTCTGCTCACATCGACCCATCCTATCCTCACAAAAGCTATCCCTGGACTCCCACACGGCACATCCCCACCATCCCTTTCCCTCCCACCGCACACACACACCCACTGCAACTTCCTTTGCATCGTGCATCTCAATCCCGCAAACGTCGACAGCGACCGCACCCCACGCCACGTCGTCAACGCCACCGCCGGTGGATCGCCAGCAGCACTCGCAATCGCAGCTGCCGCGCTCTTCCCGCCGACGCCTTGTCCGACTGGTGTAGACGCCGCCTGTGATACTCCGCTAGCGCAAAGCGGCGTGGGAACGCGCAGGCGCGGGCCTGTCGCGCGCGCCCGAGAGTGATCATCGCTCCGCTCGCGCCGCGTGCTCGTAACGCTCACGGACTCCAACGGCGGACACCACTCTTCCTTTGCACTCTCCCTGCACACTCGCGACGTGTCATCGAGCTTACACAAACGTGGCCTCGTCACTTGCGTCACAGTCTCTTATTGTCGATTGCCATCGCATTGTATCTCTCGCTCGAACCCTTTCTCGACGGCAGCAGTCCTCTATCTACCTTCCCACCGACAGCAACCTCCCACGAGCAGCGCCCAACCTTGAAGCAACTAGCCAACACCAGCATCTTAAACCTCACAGACGCCGAATGGGCCAACAGACATGGCAACAATGGCTTCCTTGCGTAACCGTCCCAACGGTGCACGCCGTCGGGCCATAGCTCCAGGGCTCTTTGTAGTCAACCCAGACAACTCTGACAGCGACGAGCCCAGCTCTTCTTCTCGCTCTCCACATCCGCGAACTTCACCTGTTCGCGAGTCGCGCGAGTCGCCAGTGAGCTCATCGCCTGCCCGTGCCTCTCCAATAGGTGCTGCTGGCAGCGGGTTGGGCGCTGGAGGCCCTCCTCGCAACCCGAGCTTGACAGGTGCAACATTGTCCAACCTGCAATCAAACTCGCCAAATGGCCAGCGCGGTCCCATGCCTCTACCTATCCCTCCAAATAATTCTACCCCACCAACGTCTGCCCTTTACTCGACAAGTGCTCCATATGCTTCACCGCCCATTGCGACAGAGCTACCAAGGCGCGAGTTGCCTCCTCAGCCGTCGCAACCACCGCAGCCGCCGCCCCAGCCAGAAAGACATCTCAAACGTGCCTTGACCACTCCGACAACGGACACTCCAAGGCTTCAGCTAGAGCCTCGCTCTGCCACTGGCAACTTTCGGGACCCCCCGTCCTCACCCTCGCGTGCCCTGCCTCCTTTGCCACCCATGAAGGCGCAATCGGTCCCCTCTCCATCAGTTCCCTCTACTTCTTTGCACTATCCCACAATGTCGCCACCGATTCTGGCTCCGTCGACGCCCTTGTCAGCAGGCTCTGGCTCATCGTTGAACACTGGAAACGGCCAGCGTGTGGCGAGTCCGTCAGGGGACCTGTCCGCTGCACGGGCCCGGTCCAACTCGACGCAAAAGATGCTCCTCCAGGTGACCACGGACAACTACCAGTTTCGCGTCGTCGACATTACTGGCGTTCACACGGCCGATGGTATCCGGGAGAGAATCTTTTCTGGGCTGCGATTCCGTGACGACGATTATGATACTTTGTCTATTTTCCAGACCGACATTGGCGAGGCTCCGGACTCGGTACCATTAGCTCCTTCCGCATTATTGCAAGTGTGCCAAAGCAAGGGAGACTCTCGAGCGAGCCTCAAGTTTCTCGTCATGCAGACTGGAATTCCTGGATTCTCCTCTGCCGTTGTCCCACCTGCCAACGAGACGAGGACACGCCGTGGCGTGCCACCAATCATGACCGATGTTGCCCCACCGTACACTCCCCACCCCAACAGCAGTCGCCATTCAAAGGACGGGAGTCTGGACAGCGCTACAGGCGAATCCATGAACCGCCATGGAAGTCGGATGAGCAGTGGGGAGCTTGAGCAGCCACGGAGCTCTACCAATAGCCGCTCGCCCAACGCGGACCCACCTCCGTCGAGCCTCTCAACCCAGTTCCACCTTAATCCTCATCAAAGTGTAGCATCTCCCAACGTTCCCACTTCCGAGCTTCCCTATCAGCCACCAGATGACGAGGGAACTTTCCGAGCATCCGCGGTGGCGTCCAGCTCGAGTGCGGGTGCCAGCAGTGCCAGCATAGCAGCAGGGCTGGGGCTGAACATCGATTACTTGACGGAAGTTGATCCCGACTCAGCAGCAGCTATCCTCAAGACCCTCCGTGAAGACATGGAGGCTGCGCGCGACGAAGAGGAGCGCATCAAGGCAGACGAGCGTATGGCCCTCGAGGCGCAGGAGAGCGAGCGCGAAGTCTGGAAGATGATGCAGCAGCTGCAGCTGCAAGAGCGAGATAGGATAGACGAGCAAGTCCGTCGCGACGAAGCCCAAGCAGTAAGTGTCCCCGCGGGGTCTATTTCTGATCATTCACAGCGGCATGTCGATGCCCAGGTCAACGGCGTTGCAACACCAACTGGCGGCGGGGATTGGGACGAGGGACGAGGAGCCATGTTTTCTCAAGAACGTCGCGATCGTCGGTTCGGCATTCAAAACCAAGGCATTGCCGACTGGCAGCACGGTGGCGGCAATGCTCAAGCATTGCAGCCACAATTCGCTGGCAACCGCCGCACCTCGGACTCGCAGCCCGATCGTCTCCACACTCCAATACACCCATTGCCAGGGTACACATCTCCGACATCGCCGTATCCGCCGTCACCATATCAAAGTCAGCCACCAAACTACTCTCAGGCTCTTTCCGATCGCCACCCTATGCCCATGGGTGACCCTCGTCGCGTGCCAATCAGCAGCCGCCAGCGTCGCCCATCCAACCATCCTCAGCCGCAAATCTACACGAACTTTGACGACGCCGGCACTGTGCATTCACTGCAGTCTGCTCAGTCGGTGGACAACCTGAGGCCGTACGACAGCTCTGCCCCTACACCCCCGGCACGGCCATCCTACCCGCCAGCCAGTTCATACTCTCAGAGACAGGACCGCATGTCTGATGGGAGGTACCCAGACCCCGCGGCTGCATCATCCCACGCGTACGACGGCATTCTACCTTTCCCTTCACCCCGCCCGTTCCCAGACGCAGCATCCCCTCCACGTCCCCAGCACGGGCAATCGTCAGTGTCGTCTCATGACGGCCGGAGGCCCAGCACGTTGTACAACGAAGCGTCCCAGTCGCACAGCGAGTATCTCGTTGCTGGCTCGCAAAACCCGCGACCGCGCAGCGGCTCGGAATCTCGCATGCAGCATACGCCGCATCTCGAGCACCGACAGGCCAGCGTCCCAAACACCCACTCGCCGATGCCTTATTCACACTCGCGGACAGGCTGGCTCTCCCCACCAACGCGGCGAGAGACGGGCGACTCTATAGACACGGCCTCGCTGTCAGGAACGACCATCTCGGACACGACAACTATCCGCGGAGGGCAGTCCTTTTTGGATGAGAGCGGCACCGAGGATTCGAACGCGACAGCCAGGGCTGAAGACTGGCGCCGTCGTCTGGAGAACAGTATTAACCATGGCCAGCCCATGCAAAATGCCGAACACTTTCTCGACTCAGACGAGGCAACCATCTTTATCGAGAAATCGAACCGACGACCGTCAAGGGGCTCGCCGTCCAAGCCAAACCTCACCGTCAACACTGTCGCAGCGCAGCGTCAAGGGCAGCGCTTGCCTCGCCCGCCGTCAACCTCGGACTCGGATAGCGACGGACATGGCCTCTTCGAAGTTCGTCCCGACCCTGACCAGCTGTACGACAACCTCCAGGACTTCTTCCCAAAGATTGATCTGGACAAACCCATCGTCGACCCATCCGTGTCCTCAACCCCCAGTACCCCTTCGTCCGAGTCACCCAGGACTACAATCGAGCTCTCTCGTCCGCCAACCCATCCTACTCGGCAACAGTCAGGGGCTACGTCTCTCAAGGACGAAGGACCATCAAAAGGCCCTCAGAATCCTGCGCGTTCTGTTGCCAACGTGGCCAATGCTGCCTTGCAATCGGTTACTTCGGCGCTGAACAGGCTGGAGAATCGCAAGTCGATCCGTCACGTGGCTGATCACCGCAAAAAATCGCTGCAACGCAGTCGCGAGGCTCGCAACTTTGAAGATATTTCGCAGGCTGATGATCGGCGAATCAAGCGGAGCTCAAGCATGTGGGGCCACAAGCTCGTGGAGGTCACGCCTTCGCGCATGTCAACCGAGCTTCCTGCGGCTATACCAGAGTCGCCTTCTGCCGATGGCAAGCCTGGTGAGTACTGGCGTGGCACCAAGGTTTGTGAAAGCAACTAACTTTGCAGCAACTCTGAACTGGGTCAAGGGCGAGCGCATTGGCAAGGGATCTTACGGTTCGGTCTACATTGCTCTCAACGTGACGACGGGAGATATGATGGCTGTCAAACAGGTCGACCTGCCCGTCACAGAAGAGGACCGCAACGACAAGCGCCAAATCAGCACCATTGAGGCTCTGGAGCGCGAGATTCAGCTTCTCAAGGACATGTATCACCCCAACATTGTCGCTTACCTGGGCTGTGAAGCGAGTCCGAAGTATCTTTCCGTCTTCCTCGAGTATGTCCCAGGTGGAACCATTGCTTCTATATATCGCATGGCCAACCAGCCGCCGTTCGAGGAGCAGCTCATCAAGTTCTTTACGGCGCAGATCCTCGAAGGACTGGCCTACTTGCATGACAAGGATATCTGGCACAGGGTAAGTGCACTCTTCCCGTCCATGCGGCGACCTGCTAACGTACCAAGGACTTGAAGGGCGACAATATCCTCGTAGATAAGCAAGGCATGTGCAAGATCTCAGACTTTGGCATTTCAAAGCAAACAGAAAATGCCTACGACTCGTTTGGCAACGCGACTGCCATGAGGGGCTCCGTGTTCTGGATGGCTCCCGAGGTCATCCACTCGGACGCGGGTGCCTACTCGGGCAAGGTCGACATCTGGTCGCTGGGTTGTGTTGTGCTCGAAATGTGGTCGAGTGACCGCCCATGGGCGGGCACCGGCCAAATGGCAGCGATCTACAACGTACGTGTTGTTTGTGAATCCATCTTCCGTTCCATGCTGACCGTCCATCAGCTGCTACACAAGCGAGCTCCGCCGCCCATCCCCGAAAACGTAAAGGTGACCCGGGAGGCGTACGAGTTCATGTACACTCTGTGCATGAACGAGAACCCGCACAATCGACCAGAGGCTCAAGAGCTGCTCGAACACGACTTTATAAAGCGAATCGACCGCAGCTGGACATTCTCAGACAGCGACATTGGCAAGGCGGTCATGAACCGTAAGGGACCCAAGGCTATTCGCAGCAACCCTGTACCAGGCGCATAAGTAGTAGAGGAGAGAGGTCGTGCACAGGTGCACGACTTAGAAGGGAGTAGTCGAAGGGGATTGAACTTGTTTACACCCCACCACCCCACCTTGATATGTTTTTGGGCACGAGACGATGCGCATCTGGCATGTATCTGGTGCATTAATCTAGTGACTGCGCTCGTTCTCTCCTGCTCGTGAAACATGGTACTTGTGCATACACCTCACGTCGATCGTTCCACTACAAACATCAAGCTAATCTCGTATCATGAGGAAATCAAGTAATCCCAACGCCCTAAACTCTTGACGACGAATTAACCGCGCGCGTCAAACGCCCAAAGTCCACGGCCGAGGCGCGCGACAGCCGCCTCCCGACGAGGAAGGGGTACACTGCCGTGCTGCTCAGCCTCCCACGGCTTGGCACCAGCTCCCGACGAGACCGACGCCGGAGGGCGCTCGTGGCCAGGACGTTCGTGCTGGCGCTCCCGCTCCCTCTCTGACGCGCTCACATTTGACGATGTCGAGGCGCCGAGTCCAGCAGGGCGAGACGATGCTCCGTTAGGAGGCGAGGCAGCAGTCATGCGGCCACGGTTGGCCATGAGCAGGTCGCGGTTGCGGTCCGCCTCCGCCTTGGACGCCGGCGCGCCGGGGCGGCCGCGGAAGTTGTCGCGGTCGTAGAGGCTGCTGTGGAGCTCGCGCTCACGTTCTTCACGCTCGCGTGCATGCTGTTGGGCAGCAGCAGCGGCGGCCTGCTTCTCACGCCCTGCACGCTCCTTGTCGCGGCGCTCCTTCTCTTGCCTGTCACGTACAGCCTCCTCCTCCAAGCGCTGAAACTCGGCTTGCCTCTTCCTCTCACGCTCCTCAAACTCCCAGTCGTCGGTACCATGGCGAGGAGCAGGTGCAGCACTAGTCGCTGGCGACGCCGCGCCGGCTGCCGCAGGGGTAGGGGCAGAGGCGTGGCTGTCGGTGGCGAGAGCCATCTTGTTCTCAACCATTGACAAAAGCTTCTCCGTCTTGGTGAGCATGCCCTCGAGCCAACGCTTGCCCTCGCGAAGCTGCTCGCGGTGCTCGGTGAGCTCGCGGCGGCCCATGCTGTAGTGACCATAAGTCGACGACGAAAGAGCGGCCGAGTTGGCGCCGCCGAGACCTCCAGCAGCAGCAGCAGCAGCACCGGCACCGGCACCTGCACCAGCGTAGAAGCGCGAACCGGCCGTAGGCTCAGGCGACGGGCGACGAGGAGGAGACAATTGAGTCGACTTGGGGGCGGCAGAGGCCGGGGACCCGCCTGTCGAGCCATTGTTAGCCTGCAAGTCGCGGCGGCCAAAGGAGAAGTTGCCGTAGCGGTTGTTTCCAATACTCGACCATGGCGACGTGAGGACACCTCCTGGGTCACGGGGATTGGGGCCGTAAATCGTGTAACGGGGGCTAGACGAGTTGTAGCTTCCAGACGCAGGAGGGGCTCCCGAGTGGCGCGACGCGGGGGCAGCATGAGAACTTGGGTGAGCAGCTGAGCCGTGGTGGCCCGCAGGGTGCGAGCCAGCGGCGGCGGCGGCGGCACGACCGTCAGTGGTCTGGGCAAGAGGCGAGCGCGAATAGCGCTCACGCGAGCGCTCGCGCTCCTTTTCTCCGGCCAGACCAACAAGACCCAGGCTGTGGGCACTGGGGAGACGGTCGTCCTCGTCAGACTTGCGCTTAATCCCACGGGGCTCCTCCTTGTCAATGTCCATGGCAGACGCCGAACGACCAGATCCCGCGGTCGAAGGCGGCTTGTCATCGCCGGGCGAAGTCGAGGCCACCTTCGTCTGGGGTGCAATGGAGAGAAGGGTCTCGGCAGCAAGTTGATGCGAAAGCTGCTGTTTGGTCAGAAAACAAGTCAAAAGGTCGTTTGTTGTACACTCACCTGGCCGTGCTCCTTGTCCTCACGACGGTCCTCAATCCACCAGGGCTTCTTGCGCTCGAGGCTCGGAGCGGGGCCGGGTCCGGCGGTAGGGATGATCAGAGGCACTCCCTTGCGGCGCTGCTCCATCTCACGAGCGGCGGCAGCAGACGAGGGCCCACCCCACGGGCCACCGAGGGGCTGGTAAGCACGCTTATCGTCGGGGTAGCCGTGGGTGCTGCCAGGCATGGGCTGCGCTGCAGCAGGGGTGCTGGCTCCCTGCGACGAGGCGCGGCTGGCCGGGGATGTGGCGGCCGCAACAGCCGGAACACGCTTACGGCGCTTGATAACAGTCTTCTTCATGGCCACGGGGCGGGGAACACCATGAAGCTTGTGGTAGAGACCGCAGGCGTTGCACTGGGGGCGGCCTTCCTCGTCACGGCGCCACAGAGGAGTTGTGCTGGTGCCACAGTTACGGCAGCTCATGCCGACAGGAGTAGCAGCGAGTCCGTTTCCAGCAGGCGTACCACCGACTTGAGGTTTATCAGGCGAGTCATGGTCCGCAATGACAGGCTTGTTCTCACCGGGCGTGGATGGGGCCGATTTTTGCGTCGACGATGCCGCCGCGGCGCCTCCGGCAGGGGAACCCGTGTTGGACCCGTACCGCCCTTCATTAAGGGGAGACGACCGCGCCGCGAGACCTGCCATCAAACCAAGACCCCAAGGGCTGGGCCGGCCCGCAGGGCGGTCGGTGCCAGAAGCGGACTTGGCCCCAGGACGATCAACACCCTCAGCGGGCTCATCTGCGGACGCGGCGGCTTTCTGAGAGGCAACAGAGTTGTTGTATGTGGGGCAGCCCTCACAGCCAGCCTTGCCACCAGCACCGTTGCAGCGACCGTCACCAGGGCAAGTGCCAGGCTGGGGGCAGTCATTGGCACGAGGGGGAGGCGAAGTTGAATTGGGGGCCAGCGACCTCCTCTTCTTGGCGGGACCCTCCTCCTCCTCTTCCTTTTTCTTGGTAGCATGCTGCGGCTGCTGCTGTTGTGCAGCGGCACGACGGCTTCCGCGACGTTTGGGTCTTCCGTCGCCATTCTCCTCGTTCACCGGGGTGTTGCGATCCGAATTTGACTCGCCGCCCTCATCCTTTGGCGCGACAGATCCCGAGCGCGAGGGTGCCGCAGAGTTCGTAGCAGATCCGGTGGCACCCAGAGCTTGCGAAGGAGCATCCGACTCTGGAGTATCCTCGCCGCCACCGCGTTCGTTGGACGAACCAAAGCCGACTCCCCAGCTGAGTTTTGCGCGCCACGAGCTCATAGGGTCTGCGGGACGCGAAGCAGAGGCGGGCTCGTTGGCAGGGGGACGGACTGGGGTGTCGTCGTCTTCAAGCTCGTCCTCTTCCTCTGGCTGACCGGCGAGAGAACCGCGAGTGTCCGAGATGCGTGATGCAAAGCGGTTGAACGATTGCGGTGCAGTGGTGGTCGTCGGGGAGTGGGGGGCTGAGGCGGAAGCCCGAGGAGAGAGTTTTGCTGCGTTAGGAGAGGTGGGAGCAGTCGTCGATTGCAAGGGGGACGCCGTTGGCGCGGGCGGCATAGCGTCTGGGGACAACGTATCAGCAAATGGTGAGGTTGATGGTGTGGAGGAAAAAGGTTTTGGATTGAGAGGCCTCTGGGATGTGATTGGGATGCCAAAGTCCTGATAGTGGCAGTAGCCCACGCGGATTACGCTGTAGGGCCGAGGTAATCAGGGATCTCTACACCTTAGTCCTCCGCCACCGCCGGCGATCTGCTGAGAGACAGTGGCGTGCGTTTGCTGGATGACAGCAAGCACGGGTAGACAAGAGGTGATAACTAACGAGGATGGATGAATGAAAACTAGCCGAAGGGCGATGGATGGGAGGCAACGGCGGGTAACGACGCGGTTACCGAGTTGGGAGCAAGAAAAGGAAAGGAAAGGGGAAGGGTTGTTGGTTGGTGGGCCTGGGGCGAAGCACCTGCTGGTGGCGGCGACGACGCGGCGTTATCTCCCGGATGGGCCCGAAAATGCCACGATGTGATTGTGGGGGGAGGGGTGCCGTGTGTCGTGTGGACGGGCAGTAAGAGGTATGCAGTCTAGTAGGAATGCTAGGCAGAGATGCACGGGTAGGTGGATGGATGGATGGATGGATGGATAACGACAAAGGTGAATCTGAAAGCAAGGGGTGGAGAGAAAGGGAAACAGAGGGGGAGCGGCGGCGGAAGGCGAGGGGGCGGGCAATGCCAGAGGCAAAACCCGATGGTTTATCAAAACGTACTTTGCCAGGTTTTGGTTTCTTCCGTCCGTGCAGGGATCGAGACTGGGGGGTTGGTGATTGATTAGAAGCCTTGGTCGCAGTTGGAACCGGGTGTAGGTGGTGGCAAGCGGTTGGATGGATGGGTGGATTGTTCCAAAATGGAAAATGATCGCCCTGGTGGATGGAGAGATTGGTGGAGAGGCAGTGTTTTTTCGACTGATGATTGATTAGACAAGGGATGACGAAGGGTGGGAACGGTCTGTCGCTTGCAACGGGACAGCGTGAGAAATCCACAACCCCCCACCCCAGACGACGTTTGCAGGAAAAGCCGCGGCGGCTCATTGGCTGACGCATCGAACAGACCTAGTGGCAGACAGGCGCTCGCTCGAGCTGGCTCACCGGTCTCGCCGAGAATGGCGCCCGTGCAGACCAGCTAGGCAAAAGGCTCGGTCATTGCGGGCACATCAATGCCCATCGTGCCCTGCATTGTCATCATCGGCCCGTGGGCCTGTGCCTCGAGCGCCCTGTGTCCATCAGACATTCAAGCATCGCAAGTGCCAGAATCCTCGCAGACCCTGAGCAAAGATACCTGGGCAATGGCCAAAGCATGCAGACCACCCAGCAACTGCACAACCAAGTCGCCCCCGATTAAGATTGGCCTTGATGCATGCATACCAGGAGACCCCCGCTTGAACCGCCAACGGGTCGGTTGCCCACCCCATCGTGGCGCGGCTCCGGCTTTTCCCCGACCGAGGATGAATCGTGGCACAATCGTACAATCGTAATCTGCAGCCAAGACCATGGAGCCAAAAAAACGCCCATCTGGTATTCGCCTATCCCGCCATCCCAACCTGCACAGACCCGGTATTCGGGCCCAGGTATCGGTCGTTCAGGTGGTGGTTCAGTAACGCAAATGATCATGCCAACTAGTGTTGAGATTCGCATGGTCCAAGCTATAACCCAGACGACGTTTGTGGCATACCCGTTTCCCAACAGCAGGATTGTCCCGTGCCGACTACAGGACTAGATCTCAATCTTAGTCCCCCCTCGGCAAAAGAGATAATCCTCCGCACCATTTTTGTCTTAGAATGCTGCCGTGCCCGCCGGTCTTGCTTCTTTGTATCTACAGCTTCTGAATCTAGACAGTACTGTAACCATGAGAGGCAGACGTCGCGATGAGGCGACTTGACGACTCAAACTGACATGCGTAATGGGACGAGTCAGGGCTGGAGCCAAACGCCAGCATGCGTTAACTCGGAAGATTGGCGGCCCAGGAATTTTACCGTCCATCTGCTGATTGGCCAGAGCCATCTTGTACCACGATGCTTGGTTACCAATCTGGACCAAATTATTGCCAATAAAGTCGATTAGATAAAAACCAGATGGGCTGGCTTCTGTGACGCGGACAAGCTGCGCAGAAGTGAGTGCGTATGCGTTCAAGGCAGCTAGGTGAAGCGGCGAAGCCCACCATTGCCTCGCCACTCAAGTCTGGGAGATGCGATACAAATGTGAGTCATCCATGGCGATACGTTGCCGAAAACAGCCGCCTGTGGTCAGATGCATGCCAAGCGCAGATCTTCTCCCGTGCGCCCGTGCACCACTCGCCCACTCTAAGCGGCCAAAGCTCGAAACGGCCATTATTGTTCTAAGGTGCCGAGGCTGAATGAATGTTTTACGGCTTCAGCCCCCTTTGCTTCTCCGCCGTCCGTGCAAACCGGCCATACCACGCAGGCATCCATAGCGAGTACAAGGGTTGCACTCAGAATACGTTTTTTTCTCTTAGGGAATCAGGCTTTGAGCCTCACGCGGATTAAACCCTGGGCTTATTGGATCCATTCCGTATTTGAGTCCGTGCCATCTTGTCGTTTCATCTGCATCCGTCCCCAAAGCCCCTATACTATCACCCCAGATCCTAAACAATGATCCGCGACACTGTGTGTTCTTTGGATGATGCGATCCCATCGTTGAAGCGATAAGAAAACTATTGACGGTGATAAACTCCCCCGGAGAGGATGATTCCCTACGCAGGCCTCGCACTGCCCCATACCTTCCAACGACGTCTGATCAGCCGATTGTGCTTTAACTGTCGTTAGACAGATGCCGACGGGACCCTGACGGCGACAACGATGCCAAGATGGGAGATCTGGGTTGACGCAGTCCCTGCCTCGGCCTTCTGCAGTTGAGGCACAATCCAAAATACCGTATCACCGACCATCAACCCTGAACGTGGCACCCCTTCATCTCGGAGAAGCGGGATCTACGGATTTACGGAAAACGCGGCGGAACCAAGCGGGTGATAACGTCCCTTGACAAACAGGATCGACGGGCCACAGGAACGAAAAGTGGCACTTGGCACGAAGCCGACGACTGTGTGTTGCGCGCAGTCACCCGTCTTATACCGTCGCCCACTCAAACGCCATCACTTCATGCGGCCGCTCCTCTCTAGTACCTTGCAGGCAATCACAGCGGGATGGTCGTCTTGCCGGTGCGGCTTTAAATCACATGATACATCACCAGATCACCAACTGACGACCTTGTATCGCGGTTGGCTTGCAAACGCACTCACTCTCGAGGCCATGGAGCCCTGCTGCTAATCCACTTCCGGGAGACAGTTGATCACCGTCCTACTACCCATCACGAGACGGGAAATTCACAGCTCTCAGCGATGCAACGACAGAATTGCGTCCCAGCGGAACGCGCTGGACGGCCAAAACGGCCAAACGTATCGCCGTCTGATCTCATTTGTGGACGCGTTGTTTCCGAGCCTAGGTCAGTGCCTTCTGTTCAAACATGGCTGTAGGTTTAGCATGTGTTTCAGTGCATTCGTACTCACCATCGACGAGCGTTGTCCAGTACTGAATAGTGTTGACGTCGGCATAGTCGGGCTTGGGTGTGGGGAAGGCGTCAGGGAGGCCGCCTTGGTGGATGTCAAGCTGCTTGTGCCAGTTCTTCGAGTCGACGTCGTTGTTAGCAGTGGGGTTCGTCACCGTTGCCATGGCAGCAGGAGGCCCAACGCCCATCATGCCGAGCGAGGACGAGCCGCTGTTCAGATGGGCGTACTCCGCGCTGTACTGAGCCGACGACTTTGCTCCATTGGGCCCAAACTCAGAGTTGGCAGCCAAGAACTGGTCAAATAGAGTTTGAACCTGATCGTCGGGGCTGCCGGAGCTCTCAGAAGCTGGAGTCTGGAGACCCTGCGTCGGGTCCACGACGGCAGGCGGCGCAGTGGGGTTGCTGCCGGCCGCAGAACCGGGCCGCACGTCCCCGCCGCGCTCATAGGACGTATTGTCCTGTAGAGGGTGGCTGGGTGTGGGAATGGAGGACTGAGAGGACGCCTTGGACAAGGCTGCCGCGCGTTTGTGGAGCATGGAAATGATAGACGCCTCCTTCTCGCTGAAGTCGTCCTTGGCATCTGCCTGATGTTCCATAAAGCTGTTGAGAATGTTCCACATGTCGTCGGCGCGCGCAGACTCGGGCTCCAGAAGCAAAGCAATTCCAGCAATCATGGCCGTGTTCTGGAGAGTCAGAGAAGCCAATAAAACAATCATGGCAGCATCACTTACAAACGTGCGGAATGAGCCGCCACGAAGAGTCTCAAAAAAGTCTGGCGTGTCGCTGTGGAATGCCTGGCGCTGCGGATGTTAGAGAACTAGCCAAATACAAGTACAAACAATTTTAAAGTCGGTCACTGCCGCTTCGAAACAGGCTCGGCGCGACAAGCTAAAGCGATCACTGCGAATGTTACGCAGGAACCACGGGCGGTGAAGAATTATAGTGAAATGAAGAATTTCAGTCTGAATGTAGAACCGATGCACTGGGAGATACCAGTACTTATGATCCTGCGACTTGTCGGGGTCCACCAGACGTAACTGGGGAGGCAGGTCGTCGCGTAGACGCACGAGCTCGGCGTGAATGGCTTGAACTTCATGGTACCGGGTGCGAACCTGCAACTTCTGAAAGTTGCGAACAATCTGAACAATTATACCAGCGAGTCGCCTACGCAAAATTAGGAACGTTGCGAACGTCGTTTCAGTCAAAGGCTTGGGAACGTGATACTCCTCGCCTTTGAGGAAATCTTGTAGATTGTTATTGCTAGGAGGGAGTGTGTCGTAATACATCGTGTCCACCATGGTGGGTCGTCCCAGGAGACAAGAGTATACAGCGTCGGCGTGGCAAAGGTAAGACCAGAGGCGGCGGCGATACTCTGTCATGTACGGGTCGAGCCGAAGGCGAGTGCCATCGCGATGCAAGCCAATAGCCAGGCCAGTGTTGATGGCCGCGCGGAACATGAGCCACCCCTCGGCCAGTCGGCGCTCGTGCATTAACACAAGGTAAAGACCCAGCTGCTCGTTAGTTCACGCAGCACGAAATGTCTAGACGTACCAAAAGCCTTGCCTCGACAAGATGCAGGTTCTCCGGATTGACCGAGGTGGACACCATTATTCCAAACTGGGCACCCCAGAAAAACTTGAGGCTTTCCTTCTCAGCTGCCTCCTTGCCGCCAGCCCAGTCCGGCGGTGCCAGACGCATCGTAATGGCCAACACCGCAAAGATGACCGGAAGAGCTTGCACCGAGATGGGTGTGATTTCGCCGGCAGAGTCATAAACAGCCTCAAAAGAGCGGCGAAATAGGCGCTGATCGATTGGATACCTGACGTGATTGACCTTTTCAAAGAAGAAGTTGACAAACTTTTCCGCGCACTCTCGCCTGGGCAAGTCTTCAATAGGCTTGTGCAGGGCAGCAGATGCACCCTCAGCGACAACTTTCTCTAGCTGTTCACCAACAGTGCCATGGTAGTTGAGACCAAGCTGCACAGACACTCTACGTCCATCGTTCTGAGGCAGTGGATTACGTGACCTGGTGCCACGATCCAAACCTCCAACCCAAGTCTCATCATTCGACTGCGTAGACTGAATGGACAACGTCGAGTTGGAATCGCCTTGCTGCGTGGACAGTGAAGGACGCTGAGGAGTAGGAGAAGTTCCGGGATGAACTGCCTGTCAGTGCTGCCCATGCCAAGTTACTTACGCTGTCGCCATTCCTCGAGGACCTCGGAGTCAACGTTGGGAACCTTGCTGAGCACAGCATTCACAATCTTCTCGAGTTTTGCCACACGAGTACTCATGGTGATTGAAGTGGCGGCGGTAGCCGTTGTCGGCCGATCATCAGTTGCCTTTCCTCCCCGAGTGATCACCGCCTCACTCGTTTCCGTCTTGGGTTTAGGTCGAGGAGGCGGCGAACCCATCCGTGCACTAGGAACACACAGATGAGGAACGTTCCGACTCTGGCAGTGCTGGCAAGGTGTCTCGCGATTGCATTTCTGCTTGCGCTTCGCACACTCGGCGCAAGAGAATGCCTGCCCTCTTCTTCTTCTTGGGCGGCTCACTTGACGGTGTGTCGCCTCCATTGGCATGCTTGCTGCCGCCGTTAGAGGTACGCATGCTTGCGCTCGACGAGGGAAAGGCGTTGGGTGTCGATCCCGAGGTTGAGGATTCGTGTGAGAGGTCCGCAGGGTTGGCCGCAGAGTCTTTTGCGCCCGGTGTACGGAACGGAGGGTCACCGGACTTGGTGTACGATGCAGTGGACGGAGGTGCTCCGCTCTCCCATGGATGCTGCTTTAGCTGCGCAGTGTTGAGACCAGGAGTATAATCAGACAGAGAGGGCAGCCTGTCGCTGAAGCGGGGCGACATGCCAGACCTTGACGGGCTCCAGCGCCTGCTGGACGATGGCCGATGGTCTCCCTGCCCACCTCCGACTGGCGGGGATGCGGCGACTGAGGGCGACATCCCGGCGCCATTGGTCGAGCTACTCCAACCTTGTGGATCAGTTAGGCCTCCTCCGCTGCTCCCTGGCATGTCTCGAACATCCCGCACGTTGGGCGACGAAGGATAGTAGCCCCGCGGGCTCGCTGGGATAGGCGGAGGAAGGCCATGTAGGAATGATGATGATCGATGAAGGGGGCGTTCGAGGGGCGGAGGGAAGCGGTCGCGATCACGCTCATCGCGGTCGCGCTGCATAGCGCGATGGTTTCTCGGTGATCAAAACGGGTGTTGACTGCACTAGAAAAGGATGTGTGGACAAGGAGCGAAAGGTAAATGTGAGGAGTCTACAGTGACAAAGTGACCGCCAGGAGGAATGAAACGGCCGCCGGTTCGGCAATGACGCGAAGAGTTGATACGACCAACCCGCTTGCCGTGTTTCCGGCTGTTGCGCTATTGATTGCGCCTTTGCTCGTCTACAGCGTTTAAAGCGGACCTCGGACGTGCGTGAATCTGACATTTGCTGCCTAGCATGGGAACCCGTAACCAGTTTTGCGTGACCTGTACGGCCGCGTTCACAGCTGCCCAGTAAGGATGCACGGCAACGTAGGGGTGAGCGGATGGTCAGCGGAGGAAGTGGACGTGGGCCGCCTCCGGCGCCTCCGATGTTCCCGGCCACTTTGGGCAACGTATCATGGCTGATCACAGTGCTGCCTGCAGCTACGAGGCACGGCTCGGCGTGCGCATGGCACTGCACAGTCCTACTCCGGCCCAGACTGGACGACGACAATTACATGCATGCAAGCTCGGCCGTTCGTTCCCCGTGGCAGGTTCGACTGATCCCATGAGCGCCGAAGGGGAACAGGGAGCAGGGTTAGGTGCGGTATACCGGCCGGTCGTGTTTTGTGGTTAATGAGAACACCGAGGCGTAACATGTGGCCCGCCCAATTGCGCCTGGCGCCTCCAATGCAGATCACCCCTGGCAGCTCAAGGGATTGGCCCAAGACTAACAAACATGCTGCGTGGTTGCATCCACACAAGAGGGTCCTTCATCATCGTCCCGAGCAGTTGTGGATTATGCTCTTTTAGTTTGCCCAGGCACATTGCCCCCCTTGACTTTGAACGAGCAGAGGCAGACGGCAGGCAATGCGCACAGCAGAGTCGACGACAGTGGGATGGAGCATGTTAACGGTACACACATCCGCTGCCACTCTGCTGAGCTTCCGAGCCTCCTGCCCTTTCGACCGGAGGCGCCCCTTGAACCGAGAAATTACAGCATTTCTCGGAGCGACAAGCCGAGCATGCCAGCGGCGCTACGGCGCGGCACACCAGGGGGCGCTGGCTGCGCGGCCGACGACTCGTGCCGAGTGCATGCAAGACAACGGAGCAAGGGCAGCGAAGCGATGTGGCGTCAAGCTGTCGTACCAGCGCCCATGGCGTTCAGGAGCAGGAACTGGCCAAGGGATCGTCAGGACAATTACGCTGATGCTCACTCTGCGCTCAGGTTGTGATAGTGCTCTCGTGCCTACGCCTCCTGTACATCGTCCTGCAAGCTCCTGATCCCACCGCCGCTCAACAGCTCTAGCGCACTAGTGGCACAGCGGCATGAGCCGCATGATCACATGCCCTGGGATCCTCCGTCTTCCATCTGTTCATCCGACATCGTTTAGGAGAAATCGAAAGTCTCCGGGCATACCTCGACTAAGTGCGTCAACACCAGCATACCACACAATACTGCTCACATGCTCTCAACTGTACTCCTTGCCACTTCACTGCCTGTCCGCTCTATTCCCACCCGGTGCCGTGCCGTTGACTAGCCCCTATGCCCGCCGCGGCAGGCACCCGCCACGCCGTGAAGCCACAGTTACCAACAACAATACAGCTTCCCGTTCAGATTGCCCGCACTACCGCCAACAACCGTGAGAGCGTTTGCTGTGGATTCAGGTGCTGGAGGCTCACTTGGCCACTTGGATCGCTGACACGGCAATTTGTTCGGCTCAAGCAGGCTCGCTCAGACCCGAGAGTCGTCACGTTCCCACTCCTCTGGCGTCTTCAAACGCAAGCTAAGAGCGTGGAGCCCCGTGTCGAACTGCTCCTTGAGCAACGAGTTGACCAGGCGGTGACGTGCAATCTGAGTCTTGCCCTTGAAGGCATCAGATACAATGGCCACGGCGAAGTCTAATCAGTCCAAAGAATTACGACGCCCGGGTATAGCCGATTGCCAAGAGACAGGAGAGCCGAGGTTCACCGACGCACAGAGTGTTAGAGCAATGGCCATCAGTCATGTGCACAGGAGGAGTGTGCGCAGCCAAGACAGTTGAAGCCGGACGAGGTCAAGGTACACGCGCAGATGGAGGAGTGTGACGTGCGTCGGACAAGAAGGCGCGGAGACCCAGAGATTTGGTCCGAAGGGCGTGGGATAATCGTCAAAGCCAACCGCAGTCACATGGACATGGGACGAACAATGATCGACGATTGAATAAATGACGCCGAGAGGCGAAAGAGGCGACGTGTTGAGAGAGGGATAGCAGTGATGCCACGTGGGGTTTGATAAATAGTTCGAGTGAATAGTTCGAGTGACAAGATGTGCCCATGCAGTGATAGGGATTGAAGCAGAGCAGAGGTGTCACAGTTGTGCAGACAGTGGACAGGCCAAAGAAGCAGCGGCGCACAGAGTTGAACGAGGACAGGAGTGGAAGCAGTGGGGTGGAAACAAGTTCAAGTCCAAACGTCAGCATTACTCTCAACCATAGCATGTGCCACTCACGAGTTTCGCCTGAGCCTCCACCGACCGCACGCATGGCCGAGTGGTGGGCGTGTTTGCTCGAGTCATTCGAGATACGAATGAGCTGAGGCTGGAAGGCTTCCATGAGCTAAGGCCGTTAGTATGAGATCAGCGGACATGACAGCATGGCCTCTTTGCGACTCGGTCTGCCCTGTAACCGCTCACAACAACATCATACACGGGGCACAACGGCAGGAATAGCGTGACAACTCACCTTGGTCTGCATCGCAGTCTCAACGGGGCCGGGCACGCGCACAGCGGTGCGGCCGCCCTCAGTAGCGGCAGCAGTGGAAGCGGGAGCCGACATGACGTGAGGGGCGCGGGGAATGGCAGCAGGAGCGAGCGACGCGCGAGGACGTAGCGTCGAGAGCCAGAGGCGCTTGAGGAGGGACGGCGGGCGCGTGGAGAGCATTACCGTGTCCGGGGGCAAGCGTACGTGCGGGGACACGCGTTCGTTTGGGCGTCCTAGCTTGTCGAGAGCTAGAGCGAGATACTTGAAGCTGCGGTGGTGCTTAGCGGCGCGAGAACAACGGCAGCACGCAGCAGCTGAGATGTTATCTTGGTCTCTGATTGTGGTTTGTTGAGAAATGTCAGAAGGGTTATCTGATTGGAAGAGGGCGAGAAGAGACGACGCCGTCGGCCGATGTCGGGGATTAGGTAATATGGTGCCACGCGACTGTCGCGTGGATGATTTATTTGTGTAAACAGATAATCGGTCTCCTGGCCTCCTGCCTCCTACACCGCTGGCTGCCTCATCGCGTTCTCCGCTACTACTCCAATGCGATAGGGTTCACAACAAAAAGCTGACAGCTGTCGAGCCTGAAGTGGACCAACGTCGGTCAGCCCCGAGGGCTAGACTTCGTAGGAACGGTTGCGGCGGCAACGTCTGTGGAGCACATCACCACAATGAGACCGAGGTTTGTAGGTCACCGGTCGGTTGCGCAAGGTCACGAGTGAATCAATCAGCCACCGCCGGTAAGCGCTCCTTCCGCTGCTACGTCACTCATGAACGACCCACTACTGTTGCAACCCCCGCTTCATCTCCAGGTCTCCTCTGTCTGCCCAATGCTGCGATGAGCTTCTTGGAACATGCCTGTGCGAGGTATTGCATGGTGCATTATGAGCACACTTTGTGTATTTACTACAACGCGTCCTGCATAACAGGCAGGACGGTAAAAATTGGAGAGACACCTGTCCCTGTATGTGTGTGTGCGTGCGTGTTTTGACATTTTACATCTCCTCGGAGTGCGAGTTGTCGGCGCACGACCAAGGCTTGTCACGGTTCTTGTCGTTGATGATCGCCATGACGGCACCGTACGTACCAGCACCGGTGATGAAGACACCAATGGCAAAGAGGACCATGTTGAAGGCAAGCATGATGACGCTACGCTTGCGGGTGGGGGGGCAGTGAAGCCAGTTGTCGTGGGCCCACATGATGGTGTAGGGGATGATACAGACTGAGGGACCGATGACGGCACCGACAAGCGAGATGAGGTTTCCGAAGATGGGGATGGCCGAAGCAATGATGTAGGCAACCATGACAGAGCCGAAGACGCAGCTGAGCCAGGTGACCCAGTGAGTCTTGGTGGCGCGAGTAAGGTGCTCGGTGCCCATGAGGATGCGGACGAAGAAGTACTTGGCGGCAAGGTGCGAGTAGATGCAGAGGGTGACGAGAAGAGCGGGAATGGCAATGCCGTAGCACACGCGCTTCATGGTCTTACCGGCCGAGCCAAGGGCGGGCGAGGCAACAAACTGACCGCAGTAGTAGTAGACGACAATGCCGATGACGACATAGACGATGTAGAGGAGAGCCATCGACGAGATCATGGTGCGCTTGAAAGTGCGGGGGTCACGCATCTCGGAAATGATACCGAAGTAGGTGGGGGTAGCAGCAAAGGCGAACAGGATCGAGTTGATCGCAGACATGGCGTCGGCAAAGGTGGCGTTGGTGGTGATCTTGAGGTCCTTGGGCCAGGGGCCGGTAGCGTAGCCGGCGCGGATGGCCTCGTAGGGGCGCTCCTGGGTGCCGACGGCAATGGTGAGGGTAAGAATAGCAGCCATGATCGAAATCAGACCAATCCATCCGAGCCACGAGATGTTGCCAAGTGTACGGATGGAAGCCAGCAAGAGACCGCAAATAGTGGCGACAACAATGAAGACAGCCGTGCAGGTGCCGTGAAGAGAGACGGCGTTGAGCGAGACCGAAATCGAGACAATGCCAGAGGCGGAAACGAAGATCATGACTAAGGTTGGTGTCAGTGGCTGGTCAGGCTGTGGTGGCGCCAAAGGACGTCGTGTGACTTACAAAGAACGAAAGCAACACCGAAGTACTCCTTTCCGATCCTTCCACCGACAATGTAGCCAGCGTCGGCGATAGCGTACACCTCGGGGTGGTTCATCTTGAAGTCGCCAATGACACAGGCACAGTACATGACAATCAAGTTGATGACGAGGAGGAGAATGATGCCGGGGACCATGCCAACCTGCATGAAAACGAAGGGAATCGAAAGGACACCAAGACCAATGTTGGCCTTGGTCATGAGAGCGAAAGCACCAAGGGGACCGACCTGGGAGACGGTCAGAATCTGTTTCTAGCTCGCCATCGCCGTCATGTACTCACAGCACGGTAGTTGGGTCCGTCGGCGTCCATGTTACCGAAGACGGCATCTTGGACCATGGTCTGGTCGGCGCCAGCGGGGGCGATCTCAACAGCATACTGGCTCTGCTGCTTGCCGTGGGCGTGCGCGTCGTGGGCAGCAGCCTCGTCGTACTGATGCTTCTCAATCTGAGCCTTCTCAATGTCGGACATGTTTGCGGAGGGCGAAGCGATGGGCGTTGCTGTTAGAAAGACCCACTTTGTCAGTCTTTTCAAGTAAACTGGACTGGTCAGGGTTACTGTGCCAGCCCGCGTGATCTGCCCCATCCAGGGTGTGCGGGGACAGCTGCTCTCAAGGACGACGTTAACGTCATCTCATTCGGCCTGGCCTGGTCAGGATCACTCTACGTTGGCGCTTACCTGACGGGGTGGGGCGGGGGCGGTCAGGACAATGTCCGGGGTGATACAGGGACTGTAAAGGTTGCCGCCGGATCTCACCAGACCGGAAGCGGGCTGCCCGTCAACAACCGCATCCTCTAGTCGGGTCTTACCCGCCACGAGCCACTCTGCTCTTTTTTTTTTTTGCCAAAGATGGACGGCGACGAAGCCGATCTCTAAGCGGCGGTCCCCGCCCATCTGTGTTTTCGCAGTGACACCGTGTCACGTCCTCGTCTCCGCACACCTTGTACTGCAGACACGATACTTTCAGGACCTGCCTATTGATTATAGGGATGCATTTTGTGGGGTTTCCTGTGCATGCTAACACTAGCACTAGCTATTGGCCATACAATGTGTCTGCCTCAGGTGGATGGTCCGATAGCGCCGGGTCATCAGCGTCAGCCACTACACACAGCCAGTCCCGATCAAGAGAACTGGCGATTTTGCCGAAAACGGAACCGGATCTAGGTGAAGGCGGTATCAGGTTCACCAACGATCCTGAGCGTCTGTAGCCGGCCTGACGGGCATGGGCGGTAGCTAGCGGTAGCCAGGACTAGTTTCCGCGGTTGGCTCTCAAATGGTCGTAACGAGCTGCCCTGAAACCTGATTACGGAAAACTCCAATAGCAATGTTCGAAACGCTGAGGCGTTTTCTCGGTCGCCAGCAGCTATGGGGCCCGCCACGCCAACGACGACGAATAGACGTGGGGTGTAGCGGGCCGCCCCGCTTTACGGCGATAGCTGTCGAACGGAGGGCCGGAGACCCACATTATTTGAATGGACGTCCAATTTGATGACCTGTTAGTGATCATGCTGTTATAGGCCAAATTATAGGGCATGTGGGTGTATCGCGTTCCCTGCACACACGGGGTGCATGGCGTATCGCGTGCACAGCATTGACCTTACCCTGCTAGATAGGTAGGGTGAGACGAAGGGCACTGTGCATGGGCTGATGTGATGTAGTGATGAGTGTGGCAGTCGACGCGACGAGACGTGCTGGGTCACATTCGACCCGTGTTCGCGCTGCGACGCGATCTTCACAGATCTCGGTGTCAGCTGACTCGCATCTACAGAGCGCCTGCCAAGCGCTCTTCGTATCTCTGTGCAAATGCTATTGCCCGGCGCCCAAATATAGCTAACCAACGGAATGGTTGTAGATAATGAGCGATAGCTGTTACGGGCGGCTACCACGTCCATATCTCTGGCCCACAACGCTGGAACTCCCTAGGATTCCGGAGATACGGGCCTAGCTGCGCATGTCACTTGAACCGTTTAGCTGGATCAAAGCTTGTTTGTGCTCTACCTCGGCTTCATGACTTCATCGTCGAGGACGTCGCAACTGCGCCCCACCGTTACCTCCTCAATGGCCATCGGCTCTCATCGCAGCGCCTACAACGCCTCTCCAACACCAACGCCGCACAAGCCGCGGTCTGCCCGATGTGGCAGCCTCAAACAACAAGCAAGCGAGGCCGGAAGAAGGGGCAATAGGCCCAGAGTGTCGGACATGCCGCAGGACCTGCGGTGTCGGTTACAGGTTCCGGGCATGGCGCTTAGCAGTTTTGATCTTTTTCGAACGCGGCAACGATTTCCTGGCGCTTGGCAGCCCACATGCACGCACGTACGTGGCGTTCCTCGCTCGGATTCAATTGGGAAATGATCTTGGAGATCAAGGAATCCCGGGCCTGGGGCCTGGGGTATGGCCAACCGATCCGACGACAACCATGCTATGTGCAAGGCCCCGCATACCTCGACAGCCCCGGCTCGCCGTTTTTGCACGGGGGCCTGGCTCAACCGGGGCCTGGACTGGACAGCTGCCCAGGGCGCTCGTTACGAAGACAAAACAAGAATGCGGCTTCCGACCCGATGGCGGAGCAGGGCGCCACTGGGGTAGTTGGCGCCGCCGAGATTGTAGATCATCAGCCACCCAGCAACCAGAATGGACTTGATGGCTGTTCCTTGTGTACAGTCAATCGACTGACGCGGATCCACTTTATGGGTAAATGCGTAAACTCTCACGTGGCCTCCCTGCAGATCCTTCACGTGGATATTATGTAATCCTCTCCCAAAATGTTTTAAATAGCCCTTCCACTTTACCTTGCTGTGAATGACACGCCATTCATGGTTTTGTTGGTGGCAATAACAGTTCCAATCTCGTCCTCCATATCCTCCATCCACCGCATACCGACGACGACAAAAATGGCCCTTCTCACAGAGGAGGAGAAGGAGATTGACCCCTATGCTTCTCTGGGGTTGGAGACGAGCGCGACAGACAAGGACGTCAAGCGCGCGTATCGTCAAAAATCGCTACTCTACCATCCAGACAAGGTATGTCAATCCTACACCGTCATGCCAGCGCGTTGCTGACCTGTATACAGAACCCGGGTGCTGAAGCAGCGGCCATGTTCCACACCATTTCTCTAGCAGTGGAAATGCTGCTTGACCGCGACAAGCGCAAGTTTGTGGACACAAAACTCGAGCAATCGCGCGCTGCGAGTGCACGCCGAGCGGACATGGATGCGAAGCGGAAAGCAGGCGTTGACGTGAGTGCTGCCCTGGACCAGATGGGTCACAACTGACGATACCAGGACCTCATGCGTCGCGAGGAAGAAGCTAAGAAAGCTCGCGTTGACCGAACCAAGGCGCGCCAGGCCGCCGCCGAGGAGGAAAATGTCAAGGAGGCCGGTCGTCGTTTGGTGGAGGAAGCAAGGAAGGCGCGCGAGGCAGCTGCTCGAGCGAAAGCTGCGCCTCCGCCGGCTCCAGCAGCTAGAGCTCAACCCCCAACCATCGTCCCCGACGAACTCACGCTCTCCCTCCAGCTGCCCGCCGACACCATCCTCGGCACTGACTCCGCGCTCGGCACAGCCCTTCGCGACCGCTACGGCCGCGTCTCGGAAGTCCTCGTGAAACCCGCCAAGGCATCCAAGCCGGGGAAGAAGGCGCGTGGCCCCGCTGCGGTCGTGGAATTCGCGCCAGGGAACTGGGGAGGCTGCTGGGCGTGCTGGAGGGATCACTCTGGTGACGCCGGCGCGCGGCCGCTCGAGGCCGGCGTCAAAGCCAAGTGGCCCTCGGGGACTGAGCCGGGGTGGGTCAAGTGGGCGGAGGAGCATGCTTCGCCTAATGGGCGGGCAGGAGCGTCTGTGCCGACACCAGCTGCTGCTCCTGCGGCACCAACGTTCAGTTCTGCCCCATCTTTCGGCTCGACACCCGTGTTCGGGTCTACAGCGTCCTTTGGCTCTGCTCCCGACTTTGCGTCTGGGCCAGCCCCAGTGGAAGCAGAACGGGACGCGCGTGAACGCGCAAGAAAAGAGGAAAAGACCCTCGCAGATGCGTTTGAGAGCGCCACGCTACTCAACATGCGCATGCGCGAGCGCGAGCGGTTGGCAGAGCAGATCCGCCGTGAAGAGGCCGAGGCTGAGGCTGCTGGGTAATAGATAATTGTTGTACAGAATAGTGGGGTGGCATGGCATAGAGAGATCAAGTCAATGACAAAGCAGTCGTCAATGGGGCAGGTTTGCATGCTTTTCCTATGTTTTTAAGTTTTGCGTATTTTCTCCTCGGTCGCGGCATCTCCACAACAGCAGATCCCGGGCTCAACGACGTCCGGCGTGGGGAGGCTGCTTGCCAGCATTGCGCAGCTCGCTGTTTGTCAATGGTGCCTCGAGCTGGTGTGACTCACGTGTAAGCTGACTCGATGCACTTGTAGATGTCGCGATACTCGACGACAAGACACGACTGCGAGTCGCGCGAAACCAGCATGATCTTTTCGCGGGACCGTGCGCCGGCGTCGAGCTTATTGAGTGTCGTGAGGACGTGAGAAAGGTCGAGCACGGGTTTACCATCTGGCCCGACCTGGTGGAAGACATAGTCGCGGAAGAGCTTGAGGACGTAGCGGTCACCAGACTCTGACCACTGCGGGTCCATGTCGAACTCTGGACGTTCGTTGATGAATCCCAGCTTGACGAGCAGACGGGCAATGCGGCCGTTCTCGACCTCGGCGCCAAGCTCGCTCTCGAGCACGTCGTTGTAGGTCTGCATGGCGTCGAGCTCGTTGAGGATGCGAGGGCCTGCGAGACGCAAGACCTCGTCGATGCTCTTGAGCGACGACGGCTTGCCAATGAGGTATGCGACGAGGTTCTTGAGGTCCATCGAGTATGCCCGGCCAATGTAGTCGAGGCCAGCGGCAAAGTGCTGTCCAGGCTGCAAAAAGTCGCTGCACAGCGAGAGGATGAGCTGACCAAACTGGAGCAAGTCCTCCTGCTGGTAGAGCGCCATCGGCGTCGCCTGGTCAAACGCAAGCACATCGGGAAGCCCGACGCCGTTGATGCGGATGCGGTTCTTGCCAGTGATAAGAATCTTGGTGGCGTCGAGGTTCCGGATCGCAAGCCCAGCAGTGTGCACGGCCTTGAGCGCATTGGCAATCTGGATGATGTAGCTCCAGAGAACACGCTCGGGGATAGGGACACCAGCCTGGCGACGGCGAGCGATGCTGTCCTGGCTGAGCCACTCCTCGGCGAGGGTCGTCGAGTCGGGATGGAAGTCGTACACCATAACGAGCGAGTTGTCGTTGAACGCCTTGGTGGTAAAACCCTCCCTCAGCCCAACAATGTTGGCATGACGCATCTGACGCCAAGTCTCCACGGCGGCGAAGGCCTGCTCACTCGAGAGCTTGTAACCTGGTCGTCAGAGATATCACCGTCGCACAGCTTACCCTCGATGCGACGCAGGCAGTAGACATTGCCGTCGACCGTGCTGTTGGCACGGTAAACAGGAGCCGGATGGTGGTAGATTCGGCTAACAGCCGACACGGGGTTACCGATAGGAACCAACGAGTGATAGACGTGCACCTCCGTCGGCAGATTGTTGGGCAGTCCGGGGTGAGCGTAGGTGGCCTCCTGGCGCGCGTGGATCATTCGGCGCAGATCATCGGGAATGAAGAACGAGTGCATCGGCTGGCGGCCGGCAATGTGGGGAAGTGGCGACGTGTAGAGGTGGTGGTCGGGCTGAACATTAGCGTCGTCTTTGTCATGCCACTCACCGCGCGGCGCGGAGCAGGAGGTCCGCCGATGTACATGCCGTCCATGCCGGTGGTCATGCTGTGCGTCATGCCTTGGGCTAAATCGTAGCCCATGCCCGATTCCTCATAGGTCAGAGCTGGGGCAGTGAGCCCCTCATTGGGGGTGGCGAGCGCGGACGCAGCGGTTGACCACTCTGCAGGTGCGGTCGGGGCCGGGTGAGCCGTCGCTCTGGCTGTTAGCTTACTGGATGCACTACTAGCTCACTGAGGAGACGCCTCAACAGGTGTCTTTGGCACAAACACAGGCGCGGACAGGTGTTCCACACCCAGACCGGAAGGGCGCGAGTCCTTTGACTCTGGAGTAGGGTATACGGCGGCGGCGGTGGCACTGTCTGTCAGCGCTTGTTGATGAGTGGGAAACTCACCTCAAGGTCATCTTCGGAGTCGCCGGCACCTCAGCCACAGCTGGAGCAGCCGAAGCAGGAGTAACAGTGGCCGCCAGTGTAGGGTCTATACCAGGCTTCGGAAGGTTAGAAACGAGAAACACGGAGGTAATGGAAACGACTCACAGGAGGGTGGTAGTACGCGCACTGTCTGTTAGTCAACCCGCTGCCTGCATGCACTCACTCCCTGGTCCTGAAAGCGACAAGATCTGGCAAGTCAGATGGGACACTGGAATATAAATGGACTTACCCATAGATCAAGACATTTCGGCACAGTCGCTGAGTCGCGTCTGCTACGCGTCTGGTCAGGTTCTCATTTCGGTTGATGTGTTGCTGCTGCAGTGATGCCGGCAGGCAGGTCGTGCTCACCCTTCTTGACCACCTTCTCTGGAGTCTCAGCACCCTTGGATACGTCCGAAGGGCGGACGATCTGAATAGCCGCGGAACGGGCAGGGGCCGCCATGGCGACGGGGCAGATGGTGGTGGACCGAACCTAACAGGGCCGAGCAGGTATCAGCGTCGAGGTCGCGGTCGGTCCAGCAGTGTATAAGATACAGGCCAGCGACACAAATGGAAGCAAGAAGGGGTACCTGCACCGCTCTCGGAGGGGTCGGGTATGGTGAGATGCACAAGTGCAAATAGGGATGGATGGACAAGAACTGAACGGGGAGATGTGGAGAGTCAGCACAAGTGGAGGAATAACCTTTGGCACCTTGTATCTTTTGGGAGCGAGGGGCAGGAGACCCATGCATAGTATTTGAAAGAGATGAACACCGGGACTGCTAGGGTGTCCATGCCTGCGACCATCTACTACAGCTGTACAAAAGCGTTGATGCTACCAGACTCTCCGTTGCTCGCATCTCTCGACAGCTGGGTGGTGTAGGTGGTGCGTGTCAAGGGGCAACGTCCGGTAGGCAGGGAGCGGCGGTCACAACGCGCTTGTGGCGTCTGTTTGCACCCGCAAGGTCCCATTCAGTCCCTCCACATCTGTCGCCTGGTCGGCGCAGAGGTCCGCTCAACAGTTTGAAGCGCATCAAGGTGCACCGACTGTTCGAGCTTGTCGCTCGCTGCATGACCTTGACCGGCTTGACCCCCCACAATCTCTGTTGTCGAGAGAGTCTCGCTCCGAGGCTCGGGATCTCGGATTAACACAGATGACGGCCTGCTAGGAAAACCACGTGAAATATTACGTAAAACATGATGTCTCATTCATGCAATCGTCACTCGGTCTGCTCTGAATTCCAACAACAACATTGTCACTCACAACAAGGACCGCAACCATGGAAAGGCCCTCTCCGGGCATATCCCGCATTCCTAGCGCAGCATCACGCAGGGTTCCTCTGGCTGCCTCGAGCTTGGGCAAGCGCGGCGCAGCAGATGCCGGCCTGGAAGGTGAGGCTCATTTCGAACGAACCATTCATTAACGGTACAGATGCCGTGTCCACCCGCAGGGCGCTTTTGCAGTCTCAGGCTCGTCAAGCCACTCTGGAACGTCGAATTGTTGAGCTGCAGCGCAAGCTCAGCGAACGTGATGAGGAGCACGAGAACCAGCGCATTCACATCGAGTCGCTTTCCAACGAGCGCCGAATTCTTCTTGAGGGAGAGACGAGGGAGCGCACTGAGGCCGAGCAGAAAGAGAAAGAGTGGGAGGATGAGAGGGTGAATTGTCACGCGCAACTGTGGTAGCTGACGGTTCAGCAAGCATTCGTGGTCAAGGTGAACGATCTGCGGCGAAAGGCGAGGTCACAAGCCGATTCGATCGAGGATCTGCAGCGGCAGTACGAGAGCGTCGCATACGAACACCACGCGCTCAAGACGTCAAGTACTGCTGAGAGGGATTTGAATGAGTCGCGGATCAAAGACCTCGAGGCTGAGCGCGACGAGATGAAGAAGTGGCAGCGTCGTGCTCAGCACTTGTCCATCCAGCTCGAGGAGGAAAAACGCAAGGCAAGCGAGTCGCGGAGCTCGGAGGATGTTGCTGCGGACAATAAAGGAGATGAGGTTGTTCGTCGCGAGCTGAGGCGTGAGTATACCGCTGTGGACCAGAGCTGATATTCAGGCCAATCGAACAACCTGGTTGCGCTCCAAAATAGCAAGGATGCATTGCAGGCCGAGGTCATGGAGCTCCGAAAGTTCAAAAAGGATGTCGAGACGACAGAGCGGGCGCTCAAGGATGAGGCCCGTACGCTTCGCGAGGAGAACCGGTCGCTGCACCAGCAGCTAGCGCGTGAACGTCATGAGAACGAGTGCGTTCCTTTTTGGGAGATGCATCACTGACAGCCACAGCACCCTCACCCAGTCATTCCCTCTGTCATCTGTCGCAGGGGAAGAGGCAGCAGCGCTTCAGCAGCGTCTCACTGCGCTCTCGACGCTCCACGCCGAGACCAAAGCTCAGCTCGCTGAGGAGACAGCACAAAACGACCAGCTTCATGCCCGCATCACCCGCCTGGCTACCGAGAGCCAGACATATGCGCTGAACATTACCAAGCGCGCTGAAGACGCCGAGCGCGAGCTTCGTTGGGCCAACGAGGGACGGCACAGTGCCGAGGTGCGCGAGAAGCTCATGCGCCAGGAGCTGGAGGCTGCTCAGAGTACCAGCCATGGAAGTGGGGCGGCATCCGGTGACCAGACTGTGCGGATCAAGCAGCTTGAGAAGCTGCTGTCAACGTACAAGAGCCAGCTGGAGAATATGTCGCGCGATTCGCGTGATGTCGAGTCCAAGCTCACTCTTGGCGCGGGCTTTGTCAAGGTGTCAGAGCTGGAGGAAGCCAAGGACCGTACCGACCAGTTGGAGAAGGGTACGTCTTCCTGGCAGGATCTCGCTAACCTTCAGACGTTGTCACTCTGCAGGAGACGATCGACCAGCTCACCGCCGCCAACACGACGCTTGATGGCGAGGTCAACGATTTGATGCGCCGCGTGGCTTCAGGCGAGCACAACCCAGACCGCGAGCGCTGCTTGGAACTCCGCACCAACCCTGCCGCTAAAGTTCACGCTGTGCGGACTGCCCAGCTTGAGGAGCTGCGAGCAGAGAACGCCGCCCTGCTCAAGCGCTTGGCCGAAGTCGACAACGAGCCTAGTGGCGCTGACGCTGCCGCTCGCGGTCTGGTTCCTCGCGAGAGCTTTGACCGCCTTGCAAAGGAGAAAGCGGACGGCGAGGCAGCACACGAAAAGCGTCTTCTGCGTCTGAAAGAGATTTTCGGCTCCAAGTCTCGCGAGTTTCTCGAATCAGTCTACTCGCTCCTTGGCTGGCGTATCCGTTTCGACGAGAGCGGAGCCGACATTCGCTTGACATCCATGTACGCGCCCAAGGGACGCATGGGCTTGACGATCAAGTTTGCCTCGCACGAGGGCCATTTCGGTACCATGCAGATGAGTGGTGGTATGGCGCGTGGACTGGAGGAGTGCAGGGACTTCTGGGTCACGCAGAGGCAGAGCATTCCAGGGTTTTTGGCGCAGGTTACTACAGAGATGTTTGAGAAGACGACCGTGAGTTGTCTGACCTTTGGCTATTGGGATTGCGCTGACAGTCGCAGTTTGGCCGTGCAGCTGGATACGTTGGCCTCGACTAGGCAGTTTCGGACCGGCAGCCCGCGCACAGGCGATGTATAAACTAGACCGACGCACATATGCATCATGGGTACTCTAAACTTCTTCTGCAGGGTGTTCTACATCTCACCACACTCTGTTATCCGGACCTGCATCTTTGGCCTGTTGTTGGCGCCAGTCGGCACGTTCTCGACCTTGCGCACTGTCAAGAGACCGTCGATAACGCGGCCAAAGACTGTGTGCTTGCCATCCAAAAAGTCGGCCGGAGCCGTCGTGATAAAGAACTGGCAGCCGTTCGTGTTAGGTCCAGAGTTGGCCTGAATCGTCAGCTTCGCTGGAAAAATCATCGCGCACCATTGACAAGAGTCCAGGGCCAGTGTGCTTGATGGTAAAGTTCTCATCATCGAACTGGGCACCGTAGATAGAGAATGAGCCAGTGCCGTCGTTGCGCAGAAAGTCGCCGCCCTGGATCATGAATTGGGGGATGCTGAAGGGTCAGTACTAGCTCGAGACCAGGTGCCGGCTCTGTGGCCAGACGGCGACGGCGGGACTCTTAAAACACGCACACTCTGGCGACGTTAGCTGTGCTAATACTAGTTGTAGATAATAAACGTACCGGTGGAAGGTTGCGTTCTTGTACCCCTGCGGTGCGCTATTGACGCTGCACATGTCAGCTAGCGCCTCCACATCCAACGTTGAGGGAAGCTCATGGACCTACCGGTGCTCGCCGGTACACAGCTGACGAAAGTTCTCGGCAGTTCTGCTCGTCAGTTCTTCGAACACTGCAGCCAATAGCCATGGATGCGTACTTGGGGGTAATGTCACTGAATAGCTCTGCGCGAGTCAGCCAAAGTTCTTTCAACATTGCCTGTCCCTGCTCGCAGAGCTGGACGCACCCATCTTGATCCGGCCAGCGGCAGTGTCGCCGATAGAGACATCAAAGAATACAATGGGACGCGTGACGCCGGCAGGGGCGTCGAGGTTGGAGGACATGGTGAGGTAGGTTGGACGGGCAGATGAGGAGGAAGTTGTTGATCTGAAGATCAGTTGGCGAGGTGGAGGTACAGTACACACGAACTAGGAATGGAACTATTGCCCCGGGAGCAAATCTTTGTCATGAATCAAGCATCAACCAGGTATTGTACATTACATACTGTACAGTATGTCACGATCTCACACTCGCTCTCAATTGATTGATAGTATACACCCTACTACTACACTGGCGTTTCTGATGGCAAGAGTACATGCCAACGAAGCCTGCCTTCTGCCGTACTCGGCGTGCTTCAGGTCTTGGGCTTGTTGCGAGCGGAGCGGCGCAGACTTGTTGAGCCGGACTCATCACCTAATCGGTCGGCTGCAAGCACACTGGCTTTGGTCGCAGTTCTCTTCGGCTTTCGCTGAATTGCAGGATTGACACTGGAGATAGGATTCTTTCGCTTCCGTGAAGAGGCTCGAGCTACTGGGGCAGCTGCACGTGTTTCCTCGACGGGACGGCAAGACCTTCCGCTGCGCCTAAGTGGAGCTGAGGTAGGTGCTAGAGCTGCCTGCTGAGTGATCACCGAGGGAGTGTCCACTGCAAGCGACTCTTCAGTAGCATGATCTTTCTCGCTAGGGGCTGCCTCTTCACCGTGCACCACTGTGAGGGTCGCCAACTCAGTTATGGAGTCGCCCTCCCCGTACTCCATCCCGGCAGGCTCGTCAGTGTGCTTGACCTCCGCAGGCATTTCCTCGGCAGACTGCGCCTTTGCGGGATCTTGAATGGGTAGGATATGCTGGAAGGCAGAGGTGGTACGGCTAGTGCAAGAGTCGTCACGCACAAAAAGCGGTACAGTCGCCGAGTGTAGCGGTTGTTCCAAGACGCGCGAAGACCTGGGCCGAGGAGGACGCGATCGTGGAAGGCTGTGGGGGAGAAGTCTGTCTAGGTGAATCGACGGAGATTGAGACAGTCGGGATCGATCGTTCTCCGCGTCAATGAGAGAGGCTTTGAACTTCAAGCGGCGATTCTCACGTTCACCTCGTGTGTGTCCGTCTGGATAGGGAGCATATGCGGTGCCATGGTCAACTTTGCGTTGGACCGGTCCAAGGCTGCTCTCCTTCTGGAGCTCGAGGTAACAGTCACTCTCAACAGCAGGGAACTTGCCCTTCAACTGCTTGCGATCTTCGGGCGACATCTCCCACTGTGAGATCGTTGCGGCAACAGGAGCTGGATGCCCCATCCCTATCCAGCCTCGTACGATTGACACGACTCGCTGAACCAAGGCCCCGAGACCCCGCTCTTCCGAATTAGCATGTGTCACCGTGGCAGCAGGGGAGTCTCGCACAAGTGTCTCGACGTCTGGTGCTTCCGGCACGATACCGTCGTCCCGGTGAAGCGGATGCCCGGGGCGTGCACGATTCCAACTCAGTTTGCTCCGGCAGGCCCGAGTGTACGCCAGGAAGCTGGTAGCTCTGCTAGGCACTTTGCTTTTGAGGGTTTCTGGGATTTCCTCAGCAGGCATGAGGGAACGGGCCCGCTTGGCAGGCTTGCTCTCAAGATCCTCATCGGGGTAATCTGTCGCTGGGCGTTTCCTGCTGAGACTCGATGCCAAGACTTCCGTCTCTACGACGACAGTCTGTACCTCATGGCAATTCAGGCTTGACGGGCTCAATGTGGGCTTTGAAGCTAATGCTTGGTCAAAATCACCTTCAAGGGGAGGCGTCGTGTCCTCAGCCTGTCGGGATGCGAAGGGTATTTCTTGGGCACTACTTGTGTTGCCACTACTTTTACAGTGGTTTGTGTCGTCCACACCACGAATGGCCTCCATTTGAGCTTTCCAAGAGGGCGAACTGACAGTTTCCTCTTCATCCAGCTGTCTCATATGATCATCCATCATCATCTTGAGCTCGTCCATGGGGTCATCTGGTTCGTCCACAGGGGACGGAGGAGGCGATGGCACTGGGTCGCGTGGCTCGAGGGGATAATCGGTTTCAGTGAACCATGCCGGGTACTGACCGCCCAGAAGCTGGCATGCTCTTCAGCACAGTCCGAGCGAGAGAGCTTTTAAACACTGACCTGACGACGTTCCACAATCCAAAGAGCATATCCCCGTAAAAAGCATGGGGGAAGTGGCCACGTTGATTCCGGGGCCCAAGCCATACTGATGGACTCTTCCAGCAGAGTTGTCACCAGTGTCTCGCTGACGTTGCCATGGTAGCCTAAAAGCCCTTTATTGCTCTCCATCCGCACATGGGCAAGGATTTCGCTGAAGATGAACGGTTTCTTCATTTCGCCGAAGGCTTACTGGGGCTCGGCAGTGGCGGCGGATGTGAATTCAACGAGAAAGGAGTCATCAAACATGGAACTTGGACTTTATTCATCTTACTGAACATGCAGCACACTCCATGATTGAATTAATCACAACATCAGGAACGCAATCTTCGTGCGGCGCTGTGATGCGTGTTGCGGATTGTTGCAGGCCATGAAGAGATTCCCAAATATTTTCAGCCATTTTCCTCTGTTTCAGACACTGATGGCACTACGGTCCAGTTCTCGACACATCACATTTGCATTGATGCCTTAGGCTTAACACCTTACTAACACTGCTGTTGGCTCGGCAAGATTGTTGTGTCGCTTGTGATGTGTACAGCCCTGGTCATACCTAGTTTGCGTCGGTGTGTGTCGTCCTGCCCTTGGGATCATCAGTCTGCACACAGGAAGTCAGGGAGATATTTCCAAAGACTCTCTCTGTCAGTCTGGAGTCTGAGGATTATTGGAAGGTGGGGGGCGTCCCCATACCCCCAGGCAATGTAGAGCACTCACGATCCTGATGCTGACGACTGTCTGAAGTGACTGTTCTCATTATTGATTTCCTTTGCATTCTCTCACCTCTCAGCATCCTGTGGTACGGTTTTATTCTGTTTCTGCCCTCGCCTCACCAGTTGCCCGCTATGACAATTTTCGATAACCCTCACAACACCAGGTCTGAACGCAAGATGCCCTATAGTCGCAAGCTGGTTATCGAGCCTGCTCAGCGTAGATCAACTGTCTCCACTACCAAGAACGAGTCATCTCTGAATTGTAGGTCTGCTTTACCAGCATCCACGGTGTCATCACTCATAACTAGCTCGTTGTGCGGGATCCAGTTCCCCAACTCTGTCAACGGCAAGTTCTTCGCTTCCCACCCACGCGCTCTCAGAATCTGTTTCAACAAACGCCTCCTCAAACTCCTCACTTGCGAGCATTTCTACTGTTCTCAGTGATGCCATTATGGGTCGCGGCCGGCGCACTCGCAACCCGCCAAGCCGGCTCCTCACAGAGCCGGCCACGGGCACTTCCCCGTCCAACAGTCTCACCACTGGGACGTCTCCCAAGAAACCTCGTAAAGACAAGTGCGAGGCACGGTTTGTTTGCAGATGAGAATGTCACGCAGCCTGATGTGACAGACGATGCCCTCACGGCCAACACCGACTCCTCTGTGGTGGCTGAACGTCCCACACTCGCGAGTGCCTGTAGCAGCTCTTCTATTCCAGCCGCGGTGGAAGGCGAGACTCGACACGCACGCAAAAAGCGACTTGCGGCTGCGGCTCAGGCCGCGTCTGATGCTGTCATAATGCTTGATTTCGAGGAACGCGCGGCGGTGCATTTTGCCAAACGCCACGCCCGGGTCGAAA
Organism: Prillingera fragicola; assembly: GCA_002335605.1. Lineage (NCBI taxonomy): Eukaryota > Fungi > Basidiomycota > Tremellomycetes > Trichosporonales > Trichosporonaceae > Prillingera > Prillingera fragicola. The sequence continues at coordinate 301,952 of BEDY01000005.1, read as the reverse complement.
CCTACTTGGACCGAATAGTGATGGAGCACCGGTTCCCCGAATGCGTTGACGGTGTGAAGAAGGTTGTCGACGACAGGGGGAAAGAGTTGAGAGCACCCATGATTCCCTTGGACTATCTCTGTGCTGTAGGTGTTGACCAGCTCAACATTTTGAAGGGACGGAAGGGGCGACCTCTACCTCTTCACAAAATGTTTGGACAAAATTGGAAGGGGAGCGTTGTGCAGGGGTATATTAAGGCTGCCAAAGGCCCCCGACGCAAGACTACCAAGAGCGTTCCATACTAGGACCTCCCTGTGCTTACATGTCTGAATGGTTCAATGCATACATGTTGATACAGTCATGGACCATGCATGATTCATGATCAACACGGCGGCGGCTAATAATTAGACGAATTAGTCACAATGACCTCTTTCGTGGGTTGTTGACACCGTCTCTTCGACCTCCTCTTTGCCCCCTTCCTTTCTGCCTTTTCATTGTCGTTCCATGCCTTCTATGTTTCTGTGAATCATCAGGCCTCCATGTTCTTCACCCGTCTCCTGGCCTCCCTCTGTTTGTACCTCAAGTCATTCGCGACCCACACACCCCCTAACGACAATCCCTCACCTTCAGTGCCGCCACCCAAGCCAGGTCGCTTACATATGCTCCGCCTCACCTGCACCCACCATATCAAATCCCTCATTCAACCCCAGCCTCTTTTGACCCCGGACGAGCTGGTTCTTCCCGATAACAACTACTTTGACAACGGGTCATACTCCCCACCACCACCTGAGCCGCGAAAGCCACGGCGCACCTGGTCTCAACGTCACCCCCGTGACCCCGCACCACCTCTTCGTCCACTGCCAGGCATCCAAGAACTCCATCTCCCACCGCCAGTCTCCATCCTCAGCCACACACCTTACGACGACGAGCCGTCGTCCGTCAACAATGCCCTCTGGGCTCCGGCGTCAAGTTCCAGGCACAACCGCTGGTCCGCTGGGTCATTGAATTCGACATTTTCGCTCGACTTTGAAGTGCTCATTCCCTGCCGTGCTATTCTGCGAGATATCAGCGTAGATACCCAGCTCAGTACTGTTCTTCGTCAGCATGCGTACTATGAGCAGAGGCTCGTGCGTGATGCAGATGACTCGGCGGTGTAGACGTCCATGAGAGACCGGCGCTGGTTCGCCTGCCAAGGGAAAGTGTCTGTACTGTCCTTTGTCCTTCTGAGACAGGATACATGCTTGTCAGGAGTAGGGATGGTCGAGGGTTTTGGTCAGCTGGCCTTTATGGTCTTCCATCACTACCCAATGGCATGCACTGAACTCTCCGCCGCGCACTGAACGCCACCCTCTCACTCAGCCGGCTTCGCATCACACATCTTCCATCAGTCCCTGGTCCCTCAAGGTTCTCATCACCACTACCCCTATCTGAAGTCTCAGCATTCTCTTCTCGTCACCATTCCAATGGCGCCACCACCACCGCCCTCCGACGTCCTCACCATAGTTCTCGCCTTGTTCCCAACCCACCCACCTCGGCCTCCGCGCTGGCGAAAACGCCGCAAGATCCTCGTCAATGCCCCTCGCCACTTCGTTACTGTCACCAAGCCGCCAGCCATTGTTGTTACCCCGCCTACTCCCATGACCTCCATACACAATCTCTACTGTGACCCCATCCAGTCTAAGCTGAGGCTGCGTGGAGGGTGGAGAGACTCGGCTGTGTCACTCAACGAGGCTTTCACTGAGCGCTAGCAGTGGCTGGCCCTCCCGTTTAGACAGTGGCCCCTACAGTAGATCGACACCTCTCCGGCTTGGAGAGAGGCTTGGCATACCGAGCATGAGTAAAGGTTGCTGATGGCAACCGAAGCTTCCTCCCTCTAAAGTCCTTTAATTTCAACAGCCTGCACGACTGTACGAGCAAAACGAAGGGCCCGGCCATGAAACGCATAGTCCGAAAGGCGCAGGTGGCACACCTCCACCTCACAACCCAACACCACCATCTTCACTCGCACCACCTCTCTCAGACCCTCTCTTCCACCCTGCCTTTCTCCTACCCGTCCACGTATCACAACATGCAAAAATGAATGACCTCTGGCGGGGTCGAACCGCCGACCTTATGCGCTAGACACTTGTACGAGTGTTAAGCATACGCTCTAACCAACTGAGCTAAGTGGCCGTTGATGTTTCAAGGTGGTGGAACGGAGCAGGTTCGGAGAATCTCCGGAGAGAGGGTTTCTCGACACTGTTGGGGTTGTAGTTCTTGTTCTCATCGGCTTCTAGTTCCATGTAGATCCACTTCAGTGCAGAGCGAGCTTTGTCATGATCCGTAAAGCCGTAGATGCAGCTCCACAATGGCCAACATGGGCAACGAAAGGGGGGGGGATATACTGGAAAAGGAAATACATGTATTTGCCAGCTATATCCCCCCGGTGCTCGGCCCGGCGGATGCCGCTACGGCGTGGGGACCTGCGGCATCTCGTCTCATGCTCGCAAAGCAACATGGTGGGCTAGGGACAGCGGGGCACGTCGTGGAGCTATAAAGGAGGGGGCAGCACCGCGTTATGCCAAGTTTCTCTCTTATTCCATCAGCCCACACTCTTCACTCCTCATAACCCACCCATCTACACATTATGGCTCTCCCTCCTCCTTCGCGTCTCGGCCGCTACCGCATCCTGGGCCCCAACTGCGGTCTCCGCGTCAGCCCCCTCCAGTTCGGCGCCATGAGTCTCGGTAACAAGGCCAAGGCGCTTGGCACCATTGAGAAGGACGAGGCCTTTGCGCTTCTTGACAAGTACTACGAGCTCGGCGGCAACTACATTGACACTGCCAACACCTACCACGGCGGCCAGTCCGAGGAGTGGATGGGCGAGTGGCTCGAGGCCCGTGGCTGCCGTGATGACCTCGTCATTGCGACCAAGTACACCTCGAACCCTTACAATGGCCGCAAGGACATTCCCATTCAGGTGAACCGCGCCGGCAACTCGCTCAAGTCGATGGTCTTCAGTCTCGAGGAGTCGCTCAAGCGCCTCAAGACGAGCTATGTCGACATTTTTTACGTCCACTGGTGGGACTGGACCACCTCGGTGCCCGAGATCATGCAGGGCCTCAACAACCTCGTCAAGCAGGGCAAGGTCCTCTACCTCGGTATCTCGGACACCCCCGCCTGGGTCGTCTCCAAGGCCAACGAGTACGCTCGCGCCCACGGCCTCGCTCAGTTTGTCATCTACCAGGGCCGCTGGTCTGCCGCCGCCCGCGACATTGAGCGTGAGATCCTCCCCATGTGTATGTCCGAGGGCATGGGTCTTGCCGTCTGGGGAGCCATGGGACAGGGCAAGTTCCAGAAGAAGGCCGTTCGTGGCAAGTCGACCGACGGACGCAGTTCCGGCCAGCTGTCCGACAAGGACATTGCCGCTTCGGACGCGCTCGAGAAGGTCGCCGGCGAGATTGGCGTTGACAACCTTACTTCTGTCGCTCTCGCCTACGTTATGGCAAAGTACCCCTGGTGCTACCCCATCATCGGTGGCCGCAAGACCTCATACCTCGAGGCCAACGTCGGTGCGCTCGACGTTCACCTCTCGCGCGAGCAGGTCACTGCCATTGACCTGGCCATTCCTTTCGAGTACGGCGGTCCCAGCCAGGAGTTTGGCCTTGACCCTCGTACTTGGGGATACCAGCAGCACTTCCAGCTCGTCTCCGCCGGTCTCGTCGACTACGTGCCCTACCCCCAGTCGATCGACTACTCCAAGGCCCGCGAGAGCGACGCCGCGGCAAAGGAGGCCAACCCCATCAAGGGTCTAGGTTTGTAAGCGTCTCAAAACCGCGTTGTCTTGGACTTCAGTAGATAAAAGGTTGTGATGTATCCTGTACCAAATGGGCTTGTGACCACTGCACTGAAGGATTCATGTCTATCCTATAATTTTAGCGGCTTCTACTCCTGGGCAGCCTCCGTCGCCGGCTCAGCGACAGGCGAGGCCACCTCGATGCTCCTCCTCATGAGCACGGCAGCTGCGCGCCTCAGGTCCTCTGTTTCCTTGGGCGTAGCCGCTCCGCAGCCAGCCCAGCGGACCTTGCCCGCGCTGTCAACCAGGAACACGTAGCCGAGCAGCTTGTTCTCGAGGCCCAATGGGCCGGCAATGTCGATAGGACTCCACTCGCCCGATGAGATCAAGTAGGTGCTCCAGAGGTCCTCTGACATTGTGCGCTTGAGACTCGAGACAAAGAAGGAGAGAAGCATCGACTTGAGGGGGTTGGGTTGGTGGTTAAGCTGCACATACTGGAAGCCGGGCTGGCCTGTCCAGTCCTCCAGCACAGGCTTGACAAAGCTCTGTACGTGCTCCTCCGAGACACGCGTGTTGAGAATGGACACTAGCGAGACCTTTCCAGGCCACAAGCTGGTGGTGTGGGTGTGCTCGCCGGTGAGAGCCTTGCCGGTGATGTCGGGGAAGTAGAGGGCGTGCTAGCGAGTCAGTATGGAACGCTTTGTCTCGCTGCCCGCCATCGCCACTCACGTCTTCGCGGATCAGAACAGGGGGCGCGACCCAAAGCTTGCCACCGTTAGCTTTGCGAGCCAGGTTGTAGTCGTGAAAGTATCCCTGCGTCGCCTCCTTGACACTGTGTGTGTCAGCCAGCGTCTCGTCACACCTCCCAAATATCATCATCAGAGTGGGGTTTGCGTTCACGAAGCCAGGGTCTGACTCCTCGGGCAAGGTCTTTGAACCCAAAGACTCTCAATCTCAAACAACCTGCTCCTCGCCAGGACCATCCGAGTACTCACAGAGCGCGGCGCTTGGCCTTGTGCCTGTCACGATCCAGCATCTCTTCTTTCCTCTGGGCCCACGACTTGTCACGACCCGTAGGATGAACATGCACCCCGAGGGGGCGCGGCAGTGGAGGGACCTCATAGGGGTCAGGCTTAGCATCCTTCCCGTTATGGGCCGAAGCCGGTGCTTTGCCCTTGGCCAAGATCGACGAGGTAGCCTCGGTGGAGGAAGCTGTAGACGAAGAGGCCTCAGGTTGCGACGAGGACGACGCCCAGCGGGCAGCGTTCACGCGCGCCGCAATGGAAGCGGCTGGGGTAGCGACAGCGAGGGGACGCGAGGCGCCGGCGAGGGCGCGGAGGGGTAGACTGGTCACCATCGTGGTAGTTGCAACAACAACCCGGGTCGTGCCGACTTTTTCTTGAACTCGGCACTGCGTCCTAATTAGCGCGACAGGCACACTAATGCATTACGATTTCAATTAGCAACTGCTCAAATAAACCGGACACACGTAATTCTGCTTGGCTTATCACTCGAGTTCTTTCAGCTCGATCCGACTTTGTTTCGACATTGACCTTGATAGCATAGACTCTACCTAGAACGACTCAACATGACCGCTCTCCGACGAATGCGCCTTTCCCAGGCTATTCAAGCTCTCCGCACCGGACCGGGAAGTGTCCCCCTCTCCCCCGCCGTCTCGGGCCTCGCCTTTCACTTTGTCGACAAGAATGCTGAGCCTGGACCTCGGTGAGCTCTCCTCGTCGCGGCGACCAGAGGGCAGGGGCAGAAGAATACGGTGTCTAGCACCTCTATAGGAGCTTTGAGACTTGAAAGGCTGTGCAACGCCGGCCACATGGACTGGGCTGCTCCTCAGCCCTGGCACCCCCCTTAACCTGTTGCCTCTGCCTCAGTCTCGCGCACGCCGCACCTCTTTACTGACATCAACAGCGAGTTCATCCGCACCATTGCCCCAAGGATAGCCTACGCCAACCCCGCTCTCCCCATTGCCATCAACCGTATCCGTGACCCCCGCAGCAAGAGCCTTAACCCCAAGAACCCAGATGCCGGTTCCGAGTGGCCCGACGACGAGAAGCCTGGACCGAGCATGGTTGTTGCTTTCCGTGAGTGGACGGGACAGTGACGAGCAGCAGTGCTGCAAGTTATCTGCCACTTGTCATTCCAGCATCACACTAACGACTTCTTTCTCTACCTGCGCTTCGCCTCGCCTCATATTCCCTCTCGCCAACTCTCGCCCACAGACTCGCGCCCCTCCCAGACCATTCCTCTCCGCCACCTCTCCGGCACCCAGATCTGGCAGCAGCTCTCCGCCGTGGCCGGCGAGGACATCGCCTCTGCCCTCGAGGAGCCATCAGCGCCCAAGGCTGAGGCAACCGACGCTCCTGCTTCATGAGCAATCTAAAGACTCAACGGCGCTCTTGTAGCTCCTTTGCGCTGCAGAGAAGACTTCTGCGCGCAACACGACGCCTGGCTTTGGTCTCTAGGCTGAAGCCACGCTGGCATTGTACTTGGTACACCCCCACCTGATATGCATCTCTCACATGGCGGCGCTGCCTAGCTGATCTGGCGAGTAGAGTCAACTCTGGTACAAGAGTAGAATGCTAATATCATTGCGAAGGCCATTAAAGGCGATTGACGACGCTCCACACAGAAGGCTGCACGGCCGCAGTCAAGACGCGCCACTCTTGTCCTATTCAACGCACAGCACCAAGGATGTGTGATGCAATGCATGCTATATGAACAGGCTGTGTAAAGTACAATGCGGGGTATAAAATGCAAGTTTCTATAGATAGTAGTGTCGATGGGTGAATCGGCGCGGCAAAGCGGCCGAGTCAAAGGATGTAGTGTGGACAGTCTAGGCATTCTTGGACAAGAAATTGTCCATTGACAGCTCGGAATACTCGTCGTCTGGGGGCAAGTCTTCGAGACCCTCGAGGACTTTGGACATGGATGTACCCGCCCCGGCCGAGGGTTTGGCGGCCCGCGGCTTGTCGCCGTCGGCGGATACCTTGAAGAGATCGAGGACTTCGCCAGTGTTCATGGATCCCAGACCGGCGTTTTGCTGCGTCACGACCGACGAGGCAATGTTGAGCTTGAAGCGTTGCAGGCTGTGTAAATGTCAGAATTGTGCCTTTATCAACATTAAACAAGACATACCCCATAATCTTCTCCTCGAGCGTGCCACGCGTAATGAGACGGTAGACGTTGACGACCTTTTTCTGGCCGAGACGATGCGCGCGGTCCATGGCCTGCAAGTCCTTCATGGGGTTCCAGTCGTGGTCGACAAAGATGACCGTGTCCGCGCCGGTAAGGTTGAGGCCCAGCCCACCCACAGACGTCGTGAGCAGGAGGACATCAATCCTTGGGTCTGCGTTAAACGTCTCGACAATCGCGTGGCGCTTGCGCGGGTCGGTCGCGCCGTCCATGCGCATGTAGGATACGTTCGGCATGTGGGCGCGGAACAGGTCGGTCTCGATGAGGTCGAGCATGGGACGCAGCTGGCAGAAGATGAGCACGCGGTGAGAGCTAGTAAAGGGACCCGAGGGGTCGAGCTTGTCGGCGGGCGAGGCGTTGCCGATCCCACAGTCCGTAAGGAGCTGCTTGAGGGCTTCGAGCTTTGGCGCAGTGGTGATATCATGCAGAGGCGGCACGGTGCCGAGCTTGCGCTGCACTGCGGCTTTGGCGTTCGAGTCGTCCCGAAGGACAAGCGCAGGGTGGTTGCACAGCTTGCGGAGGTACTGCAAGCTCTGGAAGACGTGCTGCTGGCCCGACCCGCTGCCGCTGCCCTCAACCATCTCGCCTGCCTCCTCGGCGGCGCGTGACTGCGAAAACTCGTCGTAAAGTGCGCGCTGCACATCGGACAGGTCGCAGTAGTAGTCCTGGATGATCTTGGGCGGGAGGTCGTGCAGGACGTCCTCCTTGAGACGGCGGAGCAGGAAGGGGAGGACCTGCTTGTGTAGCGCCTCGAGGGCGGCGGCAGCAGCCTCGCGCTCCTTGGGCGTGGCCTTGCCGTCGCGATCGGCCAGGATGGGCTTGGAAAACTTGTCGTTGAACGCGCGCTCACTGCCCAGGAAGCCAGGCATGAGAAAGTCAAACAGCGACCACAGTTCAAGCACATTGTTCTGGATAGGCGTTCCGGACAACAACAGGCGGTGCTGGGCGCGAATCTGCTTGACCGACTGGGAGAGCTTGGTCTTGGCATTCTTGATAATGTGTCCCTCATCGAGCACGCAGTAGAGCCAGTTCATCCTCCCCAGCTCGGCAATGTCGTTGCGCACGGCCTCATAGGATGTGATGACGACGTCGTACCTGCCCAGCGTGGAGCGGAGCGCGGCACGCTGCACGGCGTTTCCGACATACTGGATGGGCTTGAGGGCGTCCGTAAACTTGAGAATCTCGTGGTACCAATGTCCGGTGAGCGTAGGCGGGCAAACAATCAACGACGGCAAGTGCTGCGAATCAACGCTGCCAGTCGACTTGTGCTTTGCCGCCCGCTCGTGGTGTTTGGCGCCAACGATGCAGATGGTCTGCAGACTCTTGCCGAGACCCATGTCGTCGCACAAGATGCCGTGCAGCTGGAATTTGGCCAGGAATGCAAGCCAGCTGACTCCGTCTTTTTGGTACTGACGAAGCTCGGCCTTGATCTCGATAGGCAGCTCGTACTGCTCTGCCCGCGACCCGTCGAGGAGCTGCGCGAGGAATCGGCGCTCGTCGTCGCGCTTGGCCAGCAGCTCGGGGGAGAACCCCGGTGGGTCCGGAATACCGGCCTCGAGAGGCACCATCTTGACGAGGGACGCAAACGTGCTCGTCGACAGGAGACGAGTACTTTCGTCCGGGTCGCTCATGCGGCCAAGAACAGGGACGATCAAGAACAGCACATAAGGCAGAGCCTTGATGTCGAGCTCCTTGATAATGTGGTGAATAGCCTCCACAGCGCCCTGGCGCGAGTAGACACGCTCCGCGTCGCCGACGAGGGGCACGACTTGGTCGACGACGACACGCATGCCTTCTTCCGTCGCGACTGCACAGAGCGCAGCCAGCGTGCGTGCAGCGGCGTTGCGCACAACGGTGAGCGACGACTGCAAGCACTCGATGAGAGGCGGGAAGAGCGACACGAGGCGGCCATGCAGCGCGGGGTTGAGTTGCGGTGCCACCAGTCGCAGTGACGTGAGCGAGTCGACGAGGTCCTGACCCTTGCCCTGGCCCTCGGCCGGAGCAAGGAGCGCGTCCAGCGCAGCGCGATCTGTGACGGCCACAATGCTCTCGAGGGGCGCGGACAGACCGTCCCAGAAGCGCGGGACAGAGTCGAACAGACTCGGGCCGAACCGCTTGGCCGTGGCCGCGAGGGCTGCGAGGGCACCACGGCGCGTGACGCGGGCCATGAGCTGCTCTTCCGTCTCCTCTGGCACGGCGGCGGCGGCACGCCCGCGGCCTGTAGGCTGTGCGGGTGCCTCCCTGAGGGAGAGGATGCCCTCGGTGTTGGGCGTGCAGACGGGTGTGACCGTGACATCCGAGTTGAGAAACGTGAACAGGTTTTTCAGCACCTTGTCTGTGGGGTTGACGGCCGCCGTAAACTCTGGTGAGGCGCAGTAGGCGAGGAAATCGCCGACGCTCTCCGCACCGCGCTGCTGCAACAGCACAGACTCTTCCTTTTTCACCGAGTCCATGACGGCCTTGACTACGGGACCAAGCTTGGGCGGCATGGAGCAGAGCGTAATGAGCGCGCCCGCAACACCCGCGCCGACTTGCACGTCGAGGCGCTCCTTCATTGCGCTGAAGTAGCCAATCGACGCCAGCAGCTTGCGCTGCCTGTCGCGCAGGTTGGCCAGGGCCGCCTTGGCATGCACGCCCTTGAGCATGCGGGTGAGTGCTTCAAACGTGGGTCCCGCGGCGCTGCGCGCGGTCTCGAGCGTGAAGGCGTCGGCGCCACCGAGTGGGTCGACGCGTGACGGCAAGTCGGGCAGCAGGTCCTTTTTCACCTTGCCCTCGGTCGTGAAGGCCGCAAACAAGCCGCGGACCTCGGCGTGCACTCGAGTCAGGAGGGTCATCATCTCGGCGTACGTCGGCGGCGTTCCCAGAAGGGGGATGAGGAGGTTGCCCAGCTCCGCTGCCTTGGCCTCTGCTGGCTGGCTGACAGCCCACTCGCGCACAATAGTGGCGGCGAAGAAGACCTGGTGCGCCGAGCTGGACCCGAGATAGTTTTTAACGAGGCCCAGGTCGTTGAAGTTGTGCGCATAGTTGCGAAGAAGCGCGAGGGCCTTTGCCGCAGCGATGCGGGTCTCGAGGACAGTGTCGGTGGAGACAAGCGACATGTCGCCGGCAAACATTGCCTTGTCAATGTCGTGGCCGCGCTGGCGGCGGCCGACGAACAGGGTCTCGTCGAGTGGCGCGCCGACAGGGGTCATGACAATGGCGTACCAGTCGTCAATGTTGGGACCCACAGTGTCCTCGAGATCAGAGCAGGCGATGGCTGCCGCAAACGCTGCAGCCGAGACGTTGCGGATCTCGGCGCGGTCCTCAAGCACCAAGTTTTGGAACAGCAGCGAGAGCACGTCGTCACGCACCCAGTCCCTCGGCAGGGCCGGCACCGTCAACAGCGTGTACAATGCGTTGGCGACGGCGAGACGCACAGTCGTGATGGGGTGACGGATAAAGGCGTAGATGCGCGAGATAAGGGCGTGGCTGTCCTGGCTCGCGGCCATGTGGGCGATGACGGCGTCGTGCGCGATAAGGGCGCACAAGAGGTCCATGACTGCGCCGGTACTGCTGCCGAGCTCGTCGGTGCCTTCGCCGAGGCAGTCCCACAGCTGGTTGACAATGGCGCCGAGCTCGGGAATGTCGACAAGCGAAGTCGCGATGGGAAGCAGCGCCGAGGCAGCGACGGTACGCACGTCGTCGTCGGCATCACGCAGCGCTGCGAGCGCACAGTCGACGACATCGTGGATGATGACAGTCGGATCCCGGATGGCAACCTCGTACTTGAGGCCCAACAGGCCGGCATGGCGCAGCTCCCAAGAGAACCGCTCGGAGCGCGGCTTTCCCTCGGCTTCCTTGCCGCGCTTTGCCCATGGCTGGTTGACCATGGCGACGAGAGCCGAGTGGACCTCGTCGCACTCTGTCGCATCCTCGAATTTGAACAACACGCCCAGAGCCTGCGCAGCAGTCTCGCGCACGGGAGCCATGACAGTGTCTCCGACAAAGTCACCAAAGCGGTCCAGCGCAAGCAGCGTCAGGAGGCGACGCGCAAGCCCGCTCAGGAAACCAGGGTATCCCTCGCCGAGTGTCGTGCCAGTCGAACGAATGACCTCCATAAGACCCATGGCGGCGCCGTGCCGGACGTGCCAGTCGGGATCTGTGAGCGCGGCAGCGAGCTCGACGGCAACAGCCGACCAGGGCGAGTGACCGTGGGGGTCGAGACTCAGTGCCTTCTTGTCCGTGGGTTCGACGGCACCGCCGGCCGCCTTCTTGCTCGGGTCAATGACGACGGCCTCGTTTTTAACGTCGGGCTCGATGTCGGGCTTGACGTCCTCGGGCTCGGCTTTCACCTCTGGCGGAGGTGTTCCGTGAGGCGTCGATTTCGGCGTCGTGCGGGGGGTGGGCGTCTCGGATCCCGATGCCGCCTTGTCGTTGAGCCTACGCATCTTGTTGGCCTCTTGCACAATGTTGTTGCCCTTTTTGCGCTTGAGCATGGCAATCTGGCGCGCCGACAGGCCCTCGAAAATGTCTGCTGGTGGTGTGTCGGTCCTGGGTGGCGGCGTGTTTGTGGCGCCAGTAGCAGAGGCGGCAGTAGCGACGCCGTCCTTGTCGTCGGCCTCGTCTAGCACCTTGTCCATGTCGCCGCCAAGGTCGAGGCCGTTGCCTAGTCCGACGGCGCCCATCATGGCTTTCCGACGCTTGGCACGGTCGCCAGGGCCTAGCTTGGCGACGTACTCGCGTCCGGCAGAGGCTAACAAGATTTCGCCAGATTCAACAGCCGCCCTAGTGTCAAAGGGCTGGTCGACTCCTGCGCCCTCGATGGGACTTTGCTCTTCTGGCGGTGAGCCCCGCCATTCAGGTAGCCGCTGGGCTATGAGACCGAGTGCGTTTGCAGCTGCATTGCGCGTTTCCGATGAGCGGCTTCGTAGGAGTGGAATGAGCTTTTGAATAGTCTCCAGTGCGTCTGGCCATGCGTCGGCGTCTGGGAGCGAGTTGAATGATTTGAGTGCGACGTCTGCGAGCTGCTTTGCTGCTGTTCGCCGTACAAGGGTTGAAGTGCCCGAGTCTAGAAGCAAGATGAGCTTTGACATTGCTGCTGCTTAGGTGTGTGTGTGGGTGTGTGGGTAAACGACCTCCACCTGGTAGCGAGCAAGAGCAGGGAGGGAGTGACCCTCTACGGAGGAGGGAGGGAAGGTGATGTTGTGGTGGTGGTGTGCTGGATGTGTGCCAGTGGCAGGTGGAGGTTTGAGCTGTGGCTAAAGATTAATGATTTTGTGTGTGGCGACTTTGGGTATCCTGGGTGGGCCTGGCTGCGTGGGTGGGTGGGTGCACGCTGGCTGGCTGGCTGGCTGGCTGGGTGAGTGTAGGGGAGGGGCCTGTCTCTGCTCCGAGCACACGGAGGGTGGGGGTATTATATCCAAAGGGACACCGCCGCAAAGGAGACAACAATCAGGCACGGCTGCCCTGGGCCTTGAACCAGCAGCGGAACCAAAATTATTATTATTAAATACACAAATCATTCAAGCCAGATCAGAACTATTAATCTAATCAGTCAATACAGTCCGGAGATATACGGGATTTCAGCCTTTGTGGCGCCTGCTTCACCAGCTTGGCAGGTGGAGGTTGTCTAGCTCGCGACCCTGTAGCAATCCACACCCACTCTCAGTAATGCCAAAGCCAAAGCGACAAAGGCAGCACTACAGCAGCAGCACAAGACACGACAGAGACCACTCTGGTCCTTCTGCAGCTCCTGCCATCCCCGCAGCAGCCTACCCGCGTGCATACGAGGCACAGCTGGTGCGGTCACAAAGCAACGCCTTGCCTCAGCTGATCCCGTGGGCTGGTGACCACGAACACAAGATTCTGGCTGATCGGTTAGCATGCAAAGAGTTGCGACTTTCAGCCTGTGGCTGACGTTCTAGGTATGATGTTGTGCACTTGCTCGATGCGTTGCCGAGCCCGCGGTCTGTGTCGCCTACGAGCTCGCTGTCCAGCTCGTGGAGTCTGGAGGAAGGGTACGAGGACGAGTTTGAGCTGTCTGGAGAGGAAGAGGTGGCTGCGCACTCTGAGAGGAGACGGAGGGCTTGGGTTGACGGGCTGCGAGAAGCTCGGCTGCGTGAGCGAGAGCGTGAAGATGACGAGGAAGAGGAGCGTAAAGCAGAGCGCGCACGAGAGCATGACAAGTTGCAGAACGAGACGGTGGGTGGGTGGTCTCACGAGAGAACTGACGCAGATAGCCCCCTGACGACATTCTCAAGCTCATGACCCACACTGCACGCGCGCTCGCCTCTTCGCCCAACCCGTCCCAACTGCTCATGCGAATCGTGACACGCCAAGGAAATGACGACCGCTTTGCCTTCCTCCGCCCAGACGGCCGCTACTCGGCCACTTGGACCCGAATCCGTGGCACACCAGCCACATCCAGCTCAGCATCCAAGAGCAGCAACGCACCCGCGCCCGCAGCAGCCCAAACACAGCAAACAGCGACGCTAGTAGGCGACTACGACAGCTCGGACACAGACAGCGACAGTAGCGCCGCCGGCTGTGCCCAACGCTCACGTCATGGCCCGTCATTGCCGTCACGCGCCAGCGCCGAGACGACTCCACCTCCGCCGCCACCTCCACCCGACGACATGCCTCCGCCGCCGCCTCCGGGGAGTCCCCCGCCACATCCTTAAGCGAGACGTGATGTGTGCGTGGGAGAAAGAGGGGGATGTGTCTGGGTTTGGTGTGGCGGCGGTGCCAGTGGCGTGCCGATGTGCGATTATGGTTGAGCATGTGTTCGGGCACAGGGTTAGGGTTTCTCCACAATATCCACAATCTCCACCGACAATGACGTCTATTCGTTATTCCGTCCGTTCCCCAGAAGGTATACAGTTTATGGGAGCCGTACGTCGTCTCAGATTCCGGGGAGAGAGATCAGAGATCCTCACTGGGCTGTGGTGCGCGAGTGGCCAAGTACGTTGGTGGGCGGCAAAAGCCAACTAGTCCGGCTTGAAGGCACCCCCGCTGCCCATACTGGACACACTGTCCACGCAAGCTTGGGCTCGTTCCGGGGTCATCGAAGGGGCGGGGGAGCAGCACACATGCATGCAAGCAGACCAAGACAGGCGAAACGTAACTGGACATTCTGACAGGCCTGACTATTGGCCATTTGCTTGGCCCAGGATATTTTGACAGGTTAAGGGCCCCAAGAACTCTTTTTTTTTCGGCTGCACCTAGATTTCAACTGGCTGGCTGGGTGCCCGATCGGGCAGACGCCAATGAGCAGAGACGGGCGTTGCATAGGTGGGATAGCGTTCGGTTGCTGCTGTTCTGTTCATTGAACACTATTGTGAACGTGACTAGGTCTGGTAGGGGAAGGGGGACGCGTGTCGCTTTTGTTGCAGTCGCGCAAGAGCCGGGAACATGACGTTGATGGAAGATTAGGTGGGGAATCTGCGCATGCAGCTGCTCAGCTGCTCTGACCGGCTCCATGATTTCAAGGAATGGTTGCTGGCATGGTGGTAAAAGGAGTAGCTCGTGCGCAGCCCCTTTGCATGCAGGGATCAATCAAGAGGTGGCCCAGGTCCGGATTACAGACGCCTCCCCTTAGAGATGTTGCTCCTCTCGCCTACCCTCGTACGCCTTGGCTTTGCCCTTTGTGGATGACCAAAAAGTATGCCCAGGAGGCTATAAACTAAGGGACCGGGCAGGCGACAAGGTAAAGATAGGTACAGAGGGCATGGGCTGAGACGGATTCCCCCGAGCACCCCACCGATCCACCGAGGTTGAACACCGCGGCCGCCTTTGGCCCTTGCACCCGCCGCCGCCGCGCCGCCGCCGCCGCTAGCTGCAGCAGGAGAGTGGCCAGTGAGCCGAGCTACAGCCTGAGCCCAGGGACTATGCCCAGCCCTCCCACACTCGACTTTCCGATCCACCACACACCGATGCTCTCTTTCGTGCACCCCCTCACCCAACCCCCAAGCTAGATCTAAAGACACGGCTGCGTGTCTTGCCTCACCTCATCAACCCCCTCACACTCTTGTCACCCAGCACATAGAGACCTACACTGTCGCCGGGGCACAACTTGCCATACTGTAGCATTTCGACTGTTCACACACTTGTGCTCCACGCTCCAACCCGCTTTTCCCGCCACCTGCCCTCGGTCTGGAGAATATCCAGGACAGTCAGCAAAAGTCGGATCAATCATACAACATTCATCTTTCAATCCCACAACCGTCCTCTCTAGCGGGCTAGACGCCGACTAGTCACCCCACCCCCCACCTTGCTCCTTCTCGCGCCCTCTACATCGTTAAGCATCCCCTCTCTTGCCCTCCTTTGCCCCTCACTCCCACCATCCCCACCCCCTCCTCTTCACTATCATGCCTACACAGGCACAGCCACCACAGCCCATGGCCGCGCCGGCCAACCCCTCACGGCCAACGACGCGGAAAATGTCCTCATCCAACTCTGCCCTCCGCATCCCGACCTACTCTAGCCGTCATGCCGGCTCGCCAATGTCGTTTGGCGCAGCCATGTCCGGCGTCAGCTTTGGTGGCGGCGGCGGCGGCTTCTCGTACGGCAGGGGAGGGCAAGGAAGTTATGGCGCACGGTTCTACGGAGACGCAAAGTGAGTAGCAGCAGTGACAGTTTGCCGCCCGGATCCGACTGACTCCGTTGCGCAGCGATTCGCCTTCATTGCCGTTTGCGACGTCCATCACCATGGACCCAGGGTCCTACGTCGCCTCGGCGGGTGCGTTTGGCTTGCCGGGCATGTCGTCGTCGTACACGCGTCGATCGTACGCTGCAGCAGTGTCGGGAAGCTATGACAACTACAACAACCTCTCGGCCTCGCTCGCCTCGCTCTCGACCAACCCCCGTATCGGGTCGATGGGCCACTCGTACTCGCGCGGCCAGCTCGAGACTCTGATGACTTTGCGCAACGAGCAGGAGCACACCCGCGAGTACGAGTGCTGCGGCATCAAGCACCAAGGCCTCCATGAGCTCCTCGAGCACGTCGAGGACCAGCACCCTTACGGCGACTCGAGCATGCACGACGCCGACTTTTCACCAGTGACTTTGGCAATGGACCTCGACCTCGAGGGCGACACCGAACCCCCATCCGCTACCCACTCGAACCGCTCTTCCACCTCGCCCCGCCCAGTGCCAAACTACCCCCTCACCCC
Organism: Prillingera fragicola; assembly: GCA_002335605.1. NCBI lineage: Eukaryota > Fungi > Basidiomycota > Tremellomycetes > Trichosporonales > Trichosporonaceae > Prillingera > Prillingera fragicola. The sequence goes on along the minus strand of BEDY01000005.1, from coordinate 285,839 downwards.
CACTTCCAGCCAAGCTCCCAAGCCCGAGGCGCCCGCATCGACCAACCCACCCCCAGAGACACTGGCTCCTCTCCAGCTCTCGGATGTGCTCAAGTCCCCCCCAACAAACGATGCGTCGCTCGCGTCGATCAACTCCCTCGCCCCTCCTTCCGTCTCCTCATCTCCCACTACGCCCACCCAGACGACTTTTTCCACCGAGCCAAAGATTACCGCCGCTTCGCGTGGTGCCTTCCTCAGCGGAACCCACAAGACTGGACAGCAGCGTCTCGACCGCGCCTTCAACGAGGTCGTCGCTGGCAACAAGAGTGCAGACGACCCGGCCACCGCCAAACCCCCAGGCCCCACTGCCGTCGCTCCTAGCGTACTTTTTACTGCCGCGGCCGCACTCGGCCTTCCCTCGGCCCCTCCCGTTGTTGGCCGCCGCGACGGCACCGTCGGCAACGGCGCCCCCGTTGCGACCCCGAGCACGACGACCGCCGAGGACAACGACAAGGAAACCAAGGAGGGTGTTGCAGCAGCTCCTGCCAACGGAGTCGAGCGGCCCAAAGCCCCCGAGCCCCAGCTCCCCCAACCGAGTCTTTTCACCACCCACAAGGCGTGGCGCTGCCCCAACCCGGGCTGCAACAAAGCATACAAGCAAAGCAATGGTCTCAAGTATCACCTGCAAAAGGGCCAGTGCGACTTTGCCATTCACGACGCAATCGACCACGGCTTGACGCTCGAGGAAGCGGAGGAGCGCTCGCGCCCATACGTGTGCGCTGTCGGAGCCGGATGCACCAAGCGCTACAGGCAGATGAACGGTCTCAAGTACCACTATCTCAACTCTGGCGAGCACGGCGAGTACGGCTTGCGTATGCTCCAGAACGGTACCCACCCCCACCCGCCCTCATTGCCGCCTCCCCCCAAGCGCGACCGCTCGCAGCAGCAGAATGGCCGCAACGGTGCAGCTCCCTACGCTGTTCCCTCGCAGATGCAGCGTCCGGCTGTTACCACACCCGGCCAACCGGCTCACCAGGTCAACGCTGGACCGCGCATGGGAACATGGCCTGTGCAGAACCGCCCGCAAGCCACAACAGCTACGACCACCGCAACTACCAATGGAACCAACGGCACCAATGCGGCAGCTGCTGCTGTTGCCGCTCCGCGCCCCGCAGCTCCCCCCCCCCAGAGCCCAGCTCCCGCGCGTGCTGCTCCGGCACCGGCAACTCCCGCTACGACCGTGCCCGCCGGCGGCGCACAAGCCAAGATGGCGCCCGTGCAGCGCGGCCGCGACGCAGTGCTGTTCTCCAACGTCGATCCGCTAAACGACATGTAGAGTGGCCTTGCTCGTGTTCCGCTGCTTGTGTTATTGTCTTTTTAGCATCATCGCCATCGCCATTGCCCCGCGTGTTGTAAACGCTTTTACGGTCTTTTGGGCTCATCTGGCAAAGCAAATCCCACACATGCCCGCCGTATCCTTTCGGCAACAATCAATCTGCATTCATCTTGCGCTCGTCGTCGCAAAGGACTCTTTATACATTCGGCTTTTTCTCTCTCTCTTCTCTCTGTTCTTTCATTCCCCCTTCCCCTCCCCCATCCCTCCCCATCCACTCACTCCACACATGTTCCATATCCCTCGCTCCCTCCACTCCACTCCCCTCCCTACACCTAATCAAAAGCCCGCACCCTGCGTGGCATACCATACACTGCCAGCCTCGGCTGCGTCGTCTGTTGTAGCTAGAGATGCGATTTCCATCCCCTGATCGACCGGCGTCGCACACATGACCGCCCAGGAGCACATACTACAAACCCAGAAAGCTAACAATGTTCCGCCATTGTCGATCTCACGATCTCTGCACATCCTCAGCAAGTCACAAGCCCAGGCACAGCAGATAGTTTGAACCCGGACGCCACCTCATCATGAGATGTCTACGGACACCAGAGAAAAGTTAATCAAGTTCCTGTCCCCTCCTCAATCGCAAGCGGCGTGTTCATTTCCGCGATCCATCATCATCTTGGACGTGCGTAGCTACACCTGTCCAGCGCAAGAGTTCAGGGGGGCAGCAATGTTCCCGAGCCGGATTCCAACGAGCTCAGAACTTGGATTCTGTGTGTAATTGCTTTTGACAGCTCGACAAGCTCCATTCTCGGCTCCACCGACGACAGGTCCACTTACCAGGGAGGTCTGCCAGGGACACAGTGCCGATCAGACCGGAATAGGCGTTTCCGTGGCGCTCGTCTGCTGGGTGCTGTCACCGCCTGGTCTCTGGTCTGTGGCCGCTGGGGTTGGCACTCCTACAGAAGAAGGGGGTGGGTGCGACGAGCGCTCTTCGAAACATGGCACGACTGTGGCGTCGGGTTTGCTGACGCAGGCAAAGGTGCTGGCCGCAGGGCAGAGGGTTGTGGCGCGCTTGTCTGTGTTTGAGCAAGAGTGCGACGACCTGGGTCGTTTTGTTGGGCCGTCGGGTCAAGCGCGCTTCGGGCTTATGGACTGGTGTCGGAACCTGCGCTAAACAGAGGCACTTTCAATACCATTAGCTACAGTACGTGCCGAGATCTGCAATAGCTACATCTGTCGTAGATCCAATAAAGGCGGACGCCACTCGGACGGACTTGTGAGTATTATGGCAGCAGAATTCAGAAAAGGACCGACCTTCGCTTGGCACTTTCGTTGTCTTCTCGTCTGCCCAACCTCACCTCGTTGGTCACATTGTCGGGCCGACATTGTGGGACTTTCGGAACATACAGCCAAGGCCCACGCCGCCGGGAGGTGATCAGCAATGACTGCGCTGTCCACGGTGACTGTCCCTCCAGGGACTGTGGGCAGGGTTGTGGTTTTTTTTTGGGCGTTGAAGAGGGCGTGTCCTGGTGTTACTCGCTCCCGAGTCTGCTGAGGCTGCTGCAGAGACGCGAGTCCAAGATGCTCAGTATAGAACAATCAGAGCGAATTCCAGGGGGTTGGCCAAGCTGGCGTAGAGGGATGGCCAGGGTGGCCGTGGGTGATGAATCGAGCTCGCAGTGGACATGTGGTCTGCTCGTTTACTACGTTTGCTAGCTAGGCTCGTTTACTATTGGCGCGCGGAGCTGCTTGGCACCGCTGGGGCTGGGCGCGCGAGGCTCAGGCCGTGTCTTTGAGGATTAAGATCGAGATCCGATCTGATGGTCTGGAAGATGTCCAGGCTGCGGCTTGGCAGTGAGATTAGATACTGTGCCACAGGCACAACCCAGACTGCATTCATTGCTCGAGATACGGTATGTACAATTAGAACCCTCCTGTACGCACTATGCTCGCCCGGTTTAGAGCATGACGGCAAGACCAGCTGCCATAACGACCGCAATGGAAACACCGACCTTGCCCGCGCTGCTGACTGGAGCAGTACCGCCAGGCGACGTCGTGGTCTTTGCCGCTCCGGGCGCCGAAGTGACGCCCGAGCCAGAGCCGGACACGGACCCCGTCTCGTTGGCTCCAGTGCTGTTGCCAGCGTTCGTGGCCGTCGCGTTGGGGCTTGACCCAGCACCGGCACTGGCGCCCGTGGATCCTGCGCGGGGCTCGACCGACGTCTTGCCAGCTGCGACCAAGCTCCTGACCCCCCGTCAGCTCCTTCCCCCTTGCCGTGGGGTGACTTACGAGAACTCTCCAGGAGCAGTCACGCTCATGGGCCCGCCGCCCATGATCTGCTGGAACCCGTTAGCGGTCGTCGACGCGGCCGCGGCGTAGGCCGAGGAGATGGCGGCCGTGTCGGTGTTGACCTCGCCGAGGGCACACAGTGGGCCCACGATCGATTCCGAGGTAATGTTTGCGTCCACCTGGAGACAGTCAAAGCACCCGTCAAACGCAGTGTAGGGCGCCTTGTTCTTGTCGCAAATGTCGGCACACTGCTGCGTGGCGATCGACGTCGTGTTGCACTGCACTAGCAGGTTGTAGTCGTCACACTCTGGGCGGCAGAGCTCGACGACGATCGGAAAGCCCGTCGCGGGGTCGCGCATGTAGGCACGCGCGGCGAGGTTCTCGTCGACGCGCCCGGAGCGGGCGGCAACGACCGACGCAAGGGCGAGCGCGCTAGCGGCAGCGTACGTGGTGGTGATCATTGCTTGTAAATGTTCGTGGGGGAGTGAGTAGAGAAAGTGAAAGACAGAGCAACTGGTTCAATCGTTATAAGTCACAGCACACGGAGGCCGCAAGGCGGTGCCGTCAACAAATAATGGTCCGTGGGTGAACCCAAAGCGGATGGCATGGGTGGAGGGGCGGATCATGGGATTGGGTGGGCAGGGAGTGGCTTGGAACTGCGAGAATTGAGAAGCAGTCGCCGGCCTAGAAATACACTGCCTCTGCGGCACTGCCTGGGCTTGACTTAGTGGCAGCTTGTGCAGTTCTAGCTCTATACAGTGCAGCGGAGGTGGGTTTGTGGTGGCCAGTGACATATTGGCCGATCAACACTGAACGCTGATCATTGACGCGGTTGTGCGCCCTGGCGCTGTGACCTACGACCGGCCAATGTCAGTCGGCACACCACCCACTGTACGCGCTGCTCAGCTGCTCAATGTCCGCCGCTATACTTCTGCAATCATGCATATTCACACGACCTTGCCTTCTTTGTACAGTCAAGACTACAGGGTCTGCATTAAATACAACCGGGTCGAATACGGGGAATCCAGCGAGCGCGCCATGAGCGGGCTCCGTTTTAGAGACGCTGGTCCTTGGGCATCTGGCGCATGGCCTGGCGGACACCAAGGTCACCGAGAACCTCCTCGGCGCCACCGAGAATGGCGTCAAACTTCTGGGTGCGCTGGAACTGCTCGACAAAACGGCCCATGCCGGTCTTGGTGAGACCACGGCCACCAAAGATCTGGACGGCGTCGTCGGCAATCTCGCCCGAGACGCGGGTGCAGAGCATCTTGAGGAAGGCAATCTGGCCGGCGAGGTTGGCGGCCTGCTGCTTGTAGGTCATGTTGCACATCTGGAAGGTGACATTCTCGAGCCAGGCCTGGACGGCCTCGACCTTTGCAATCATCATGGCGAGCTTCTGGCGGATGACGGGCTGGGCGAGCAGGGGCTTGCCAAAGACGATGCGCTGGGCGGCCCACTGGAGGCACTCCTCGACAATGACACGCGAGCTACGGGTAGAGCCACAGCACATGACCCAACGCTCGTGGTTGAAGTTGGAGAGAATGACATAGATGCCGCCGTTCTCGGGACCGAGCATGTTGGCAGCGGGGACCTTGACGTTGTCAAAGGTAATGTAGGCGGTACCGGCGGCACCCGAGTACGAGGTCTTGATGGCCTTGGTCTCGACGCCGGGCCCACGCTCGACGAGGAAAACGGTAAGACCACCCTCGGTCTTGCAGCCGACAGTAAAGTAGTCCGAGTGCATACCGCCAGTGATCCACTTCTTGGTACCGTTGATGGTCCAGGTGTCGTCGCCATTGTCAACGGCTGTGCACTTGAGGTTGGCAACGTCCGAGCCGGCAAACGCCTCCGAGACGGCGAGACAGATGCTCTTCTGGCCAGAGAAGACGTCCTCGAGAACCTTGGTGCGGAGAGGCTCCTTGGCAAAGTTGAGAATGGGAGGGAGACCAATGACCATGCCGGCGTTGAGACCGTCGGCGTAACCACGAGCAGCGGAACGGACGAGCTCCTGGGTGATGACCAACTCGTGGAAGTAGTTGAACTCCTCGCCCTTGACGACACCGCCCATGAGCTCCTTGCCGTGGAGGTGCTTGCCGGGGCCGAGACGCATGCGGTTCAGGTTGTTCTCGCCCATCGACTTGAGGACAGCGGGGCTCGCACGCTTGCCCGACTCCTCACAAAGCTGCGCGTCCGGGTAAATGACCTCGTCGACATACTTGCGCATCGTCTTCTGGAGAGCACGGTGCGAGTCCTGGTAGTAGGGCGAGTGGAACTGGGGGGTGAGCCAGGTAGGCTCGGCGTACGGGACGCGCGAGAGGCCCTCCTTGGAGAGCTTGATCTTGGGCTTGGCGCCCTCAATCTGGCCGACGCGCAGGCGCTGGTACTGGGGCTTGGCGAGGACCTCGGCGCGGTGGAGACCAAAGAAGACGGTGGTGCAGTCCTTGCCGGCTACAGGGTGTTAGTAGCAGTTCTGGACAAAGCTATGCGAGCCCGGTACACGCAAGCCACTCCTCGCCCCGCAAAACGCGTGAATCGATAGCCTACCGCGAAAAGTGCAGCCACAGTGTGTACCCAGGCTCGGAAGCTAGGAGCATCGCATCGCTTGCCACTCACCAACATCGCTGTCGAGCAAAACACCGAGACCGCCGGGGTGCATCTTGGCAAACTTGCTCAAGTCATAGACGACCGAGTCGATGACAATGTAAAGGTCGCCGTCCTTGTTGTGCTAGCGGGGTGTGAGCTTTCGTCTCTTTTCCGTGGGAACGAGATAACGAGCCAGTCGTCCTGCGTCGCGGTGGCACGTACCTGGGCGACCTCCTGGAGGGTCATCGACTTGAGGGGAGCAGCCGACATTGTGTGTGAGAGGTATCTAGTGTAGGTGTGCGGGGTAAGGAAGAGATATAATAGGTGGCGAGGGTCTGACTTGCTTGCGTCTAGTTCTAGTTTATAGATGAAGAAAGCAGAATGCGTTGCTGGCAAAACGAGTAATGAGCACAGCAAGCCCCTTTGTGAGAAACTGGTCGCCGGCTACTGGCCAAGCGTACAGAACCGGGTGGTGTGCACGCGCCTGATCGGCCACCCCGCGCACCCCGCGTGCGACGCGCCGAGCCCTGCCTGCGTGCACGCCGGGGGCCTATGACGTTGGCACTGTTATGGGTGTCCTGCGCTCAGCCTATGGCAGCCCGCCAATTCCTGCGCGACCACATCAAGTAGCCGGGGCCACTGCTCGTTCGTTCCTGGTCCGCATTTCACGGATAGCCATCTCCTTTTGCAGCCTCAGCTGTCAGAGCCGCTTGCTCGCTTGATGTTATCCTGCCAAGGACACTGCATACCCCTGGCCCGCTCATGAAAATGCAGGTCCATCCACAATCCACGCGGCTGCGGGGCCATGAAATGGTTAAACAAATAACATTGCAGCAATCACTCATGACTCCCAAAACACACTGAGCTAGTCTCCAAATCTATAATGACACAAGAAACAACACCACCGCTACTGAAACGTAGGCAGCCACTCGTCGCGCCGCCGGTTGCGCCTGTCGAGCTCGAGCACCTCATCTGCACCTGCTCCCAGACGCTGAACCAGTCGCGTCCGGTAGTAGCGTGCCAGTGCCGGGCACGTGTCCAGCGACTCGTGCACTACAGCCAAAGCCGCCCGCCGGAGAGGGTGGTTTGGGGCTAGAAATGTCAGCTTTGCTGTCTAAGAGATGAGCGATTACTCACAAGCGGCGTCCGGATCGGCGAGAATGATCTCCGCCGCAAACTTGATCAAGCCACCGGCAATGACAGTCACCAGGAGACCGCGCCACCCAGGTAAGACGTGGAGGAACCATGTGGGAAAGACCAGCAAGAGCAAGTTTACACATGCCCGGACGTCGACGTTTGGCTTGGGCGCTGAAACCAGTGTCAGTGTGTGCTTGAAGATGAAGTAATCGCGTGTGCACAACAACTCACCAGCATACACTCCCTCTGCTTCGCTCAGCAGAGCATTGAGTCCAGTGACAACAGCGAGCGCCCGGTCGCTTTGCGACACGCTCCATCCACCGCGGTCCTGTGGCAAGTCGGCTAGGCCAAGGATGTACGCCTCCATGAGTCGGAGAAGCGACAAGGGCATGTTGACCGGGTATGGAGCGTGGAGGTTGGACTTTTTGCTCGCTGGTACGGGGGTGGAGTTGCCGTTAGCGTTGGCAGAGTCGCTGTCCTTGCCAGCCAGATCCCAATCGTCGTCGGCATCCTTTTTCTCAGACTTGGTCGGCGTCTCGGGCTCAGGTGTTGCCGCAGTTTTCGTCAGACTAGAGCCAGACGGTCCAGCATGCGCTGAGGCGAAGCGGACTCGCGCCTCGGTGCGTTTCAAGCTGGACAGGTATCCCTGCGGCAGCAAGTCGCACAGAGGCGGGTGTGGGAGCGCACGCGTACCCAGCAAGTGATGCTGCAGCGCCACGGGGAATCCAGCAATAATACCAAGTAGCTCATCGGTGCGTCCCTCTGCGTGATCAGAGGGCGTGACACCCACTCGGAGGGGTGACGTGCCTGTGCTGGGCGGGACACTGTCGGACACGAGTTCGCGTGATGTGTCGGCGTTGGGGCTAGACTGGGGGCTGTTTCCACTCGCAGAGCTTGCAGACGTGCTGGGCGTGGAGACTGACATGTTCACAGCCGCTGAGCGAGCAGAAGCTACGGATATCTGTCGTTGCGTCAGTTGGATGTGTTGCGCCCTTGCAGAATTTGATCTCACCATCCGCAGGGCGTCACGACTGAGCGCCTCCACACCAGACCAAATGCGATGCCTTGCCTTTGCACGGGTAGCAGCTGGCCGCTCGTCTAAGAGTTTGAGGAAAAGCACTGGGGTGTCAGCTGTGCGCATGGGAATCTTGTGCTCACATATCGATGCTCCGCATGACAACACCCAGCCTACCAAACGGGCCCTTTTTGGGTCACACGGCAGCCACCGCAGACCATATGTCAACGCCGTAGCCCAGAGGATCAACAGGATGAAATGCGAGATGAACAAGTGTGATCTGTTGCATGTCAGCGGCCATCGGACCCCGCAGTGGCGAGCAACCACTCGTCTCTGGGACGCGTCGCCCAATACACGTTCCTATCTCGGGCGGCCAAACTTACCTTGCTGCACGCAGTCGCTGGCTGCCCTCTCGCGGGGGTGGCCGCTGCGGACGACGCTTCCGAGGCATGCGATTGCGAGGGATTCGTGGAGGAATCTGGAACGATTGGTCCACTGGCAGGTTTGCGAGTGAGAGCATGGCGTGGTGGATGGAATGTATAGGAGAAACGAGGTTCGCGATCGACATGGCTCGAGAGGGTTTAAGGCACGCTGGGTGAAGAACCTGGCGGTGCCTTTTTGGGAGTACTCTGTGGTCATCCTGGTACGTCTCCTATTTCCGCCATTCACTCTCTCTCACAGTCTTGGCATTACTGCATGCACCCCGCAAACATTTACGCAGACAGGAGGCCAGACTTTGCACAGCTTGCACAGGACGACATCGAGCTGGCAAAACAGTGCGCATCGCCGAAGTCCTCCGCGCCGTGCTGACAATCTTTAGTGTCGTAATCGGACCTACAGGCGCCTCGATCGACTTCACCAATGCGGCAGCGTTGCGTGCACTGACGGCGGCGCTGCTGCGCCATGACTTTCAGCTCAGTGTTGAACTCAGAGATGACAGATTGTGTCCGACTGTACGCTTGGCTCGGCAGCTCGAATGGGACTCGCTGACAGCTGCAGATTGCTAACAGGTGAAGCCGTTTGACCTCCCCTCTGTGCTGACGGATGCGCAGGCTCGACTATGTCCTGACAGCGCTCGACTTTGCGGCTCACGGCCCGCCTGTTCAGTTAAAGGCCCTTGACGTTGGGACAGGCCATGTCGCCATTTATCCGCTGCTGCTGCATCGTCTCCGCCCAACAGCGCAGATCATGGCGTCTGAAATCGACCCGACATCCTCGGACCACGCGGCCAAGGTGCTCAAGGCCAACGACATTCCAGACAGTGCAGTGAAGCTGGTGGGAGGGTGCGAAGACGGGTACTCGTTACTGTCATGGCTTGGCCCAACCCCGGCACCCTCCACGGACGGAAAGCCAGCAGAACCACCAACAGAATGGTCCTTCACGCTCTGCAACCCTCCGTTCTTCAGCTCAGCCGAGGAAGCCCAAGCCTCTCGAGATCTTAAGGCTGGCCCAGCCCCAGCAGCATCGACCTGCTCTACTAATGAGGAAATTACACGAGGCGGAGAAGAGCTGTTTGTGGGCCAGCTCATCGAGGAGAGCCGCGTGCACCGGACACGGTGCGGATGGTATACTTCTTTGGTGGGACGGTATAGCTCGCTCGAACCGCTTGTTACTGCCGTGAAAGCTAAGACGGACAACTATGCTGTATTGTCTTTACGGCAGGCGAGGACGACGCGTTGGGTCTTGGTATGGGGCTACACACCATATCGCCTCCCAGATGTGAGTTTGCCTGCTGCGAACAGCAACCTGACCGTACAGAGCATCACAAGGCCACATATCATCGACCCTACGACAAGCTTTGCGCGCATGCTACCTCTGTCGAATACGTTTAGCGTGCGACCGCAGCAAAACATGACGATAGAGCAGGTGCGGGCCGCCGTGTTGCCTGTCCTCGAGTCTGTAGGCCTTACCACCCCTGCCACGCCTGCTACGGCCATGGCCAACACGGACGGCGCGCCTATACCAGCCTCTCCAACGGTGACAGAGCCGATCCTCATCGCGCCGACAACAAACGCCTGGTCACGCGCAGCAAGGCGAGCAGCCCAGCGCGCCGCCGAGGCCGCCCAGCCTCCACCTTCCAGCGACAAGGCTTCAGTCCATACCCAGCCTCCACCAGCGCCGACAGAGCCACTATTCCGCTCCAAGCTCGTCTTCCTGCCTGCTCCAGAAAACAACACCACGGGCGCCGGCGTCGCGCTCGAGTGGACCTGGGGCCGAGACAGGGGCGAGATTGATGCCTTTTGGAAGTTTTTGGTCGCGAAGGCTGGGTTGATGAAGCGGCCGGTTGAAGATGGCGAGGAGGGGAGGGTGAATGGAGGCGAGGAGAGTGCACGGGGCAGGGGGCATGCGTTTAGAGGAGGACGGGGAAGGGGACGAGGAGGGAGGGGACGAGGGAGTGAGCGAGGACGAGGCCGGGGACATTTTCATGCTCCTCGCGACCATGGCTATCAATGACTGTAGTATTAGTTACCTCACCCATCTGCAGCAAATAGGAGACTATGAACATGCTCTCGTCTCATACTACAAATGCACACCTCACATGATCCGAACGCGATCGTACTAACTCTCTCTCTCTCTCATTCTCTCTCATACTCTTCGATTCTACCACTCTCCCTCCTCTCCTTGTCTCATCTTTCCAAACCTCCCACCCCTCCACCTCTCCAGACACACCAACAGCCGCTCCTTCATGCAAGGTGATCGATCCGCTTAATGTCGAACTTTAAGAAACCAGGAAATACGATGACGATGGGTGGGTGGGAGCCGAGCCGGAGATGGAAATTGGAATTTTGCAGGTGCAGGGGGAATGGTGGGAACGATGGGTAGGTTGGGGGTAGTGGGGGGATGCAGGAGAGAAATGGAAGCGTCGCAGCCAACACTGAGCTCTAGAAACGAGCACGTTTACTTGGCGGCAGCGGCTGGGCGGTCACCGCCCTGGGCGTTGTTGGCTCCACCGCGGCCACGGCCACGGCCGCGACCGGCAGAGCCGCCGCGCTGGGCCTGCTCGCCGTCACGTCCCTGTCCGCCGACGCGGGCACCACCGCGCTGGGTGTCGGGGGCGCCGCCGCGGCGACCCTTCGGCCCACGCTCGTCCTTCTCCTTGCGAGTCTCAAAGTTGAGCTTGCCGTCGCCGCCGTGAACGATGCCACCCTCCCCACCCTGGTGGGTGCCGAGCGAAGCGATGATGGCCTTGCGGGCCGACTCGACCTTCTGGAACTCGACAAACGCGCAGGCCTTGCCCTTGACAATCTCGACCTTGACGACCTCACCGAAACGCGAGGCAATGTTGCGAAGCGCGTTCTCGTCCATGGCCTCACCCGAACCCTGTTCCTGAGCGGACCAGTTGGGGAGCTTGACAAAGCAGTGGGGGGTCTGAACCTTGAGGGCATTCTCGTAGAAGGGGTGGCGGCCACCAGCGGGGGCAGGGGCAGCAGCAGCAGCAGCGTCGGCGTCGGCGGCGGCGGCGGGAGCAGGAGCAGCGGCAGCGGGGGCGGGGGCAGCCTTGACGGGGGCAGCGACGGGGGCTTCAGCCTTCTTGGCAGCGGGGGCAGGGGCAGCAGCGGGAGCAGCGGCGGCGGCGGAGCCACCGAGCTGACTGGCCCACGACTTGCCACCGGCAGCGAGAGTAGCCCACGACTTGGGAGCAGCGGGCTTGGCGGGGGCGGCGGGGGCGGCGAGGGCAGCGGGCGCGGCAGCAGGGGTTGTAGCACCCGAGGTGGCGGCGGGCGTGCCGTTGGCTGCGGGAGTAGCCGACTTGGACTCCGTAGGGGTGGAGCTGGAAGCGGCAGGAGCCTTGGCGGCGGGGGCAGGGGCAGCCTCCTTGACAGCAGGCTCAGCAGCCTTCTCGGCAACGGGGGCGGCGGGCTCGGGGGCAGCCTCCTTGGGGGCCTTCTTGGGGGCAGGGGCGGGAGTGGGCTCGGGCTCGGCGGCAACAACTGGCTTCTCGACCTCGGGCTCGGGTGTGGCCTCCTTGGCCTCGACAACGGCGGCCACAGGGGCAACGGGGGCAGCCTGGGCGTGAGCCTGCTCGGCCTGAGCGGCGGGAGCGGCGCTGACAATGGGGGCCTCCTCGACCTCGGGCTCCTCGTCCTCGTCAGTGTCCTCCTTCAGGTAGCGGAAGATGTCGTTGAGGACAAAGTAGCCGTTGGGCTGCTCGGCGAGGAAGAAGGTCTGGGCAAACTTGCGCCAGGGCTTGTTGGCGTTGGACATCTCACCCAAGACCTGGATGATGATGCCGCCGCCAGCCGACGACTGCGAGTCAATCGAGTTGATGTAGACCTTGCACTGGTCATAGCCAATCTTGACGATACGCTCGTGAATCTCCTGCGGTGGTTGTCAGCATCTGCACGTCCATGACCAGATGAGTGGCGCCAGTGGAGGTTTTCTCCGGCTAGAGCAGGCACGCGACTCACCTGCTGACCAAGAGCGACAGTCGTCTCGTCACCCTCCTCGCCGTGAACAAAAGTCGACTGCTTGGTGTAGAAGCAGTGGAGGCGGTGGGGCTCCTTGTGTACGAAGTTGCTAAAACCACTGTCAGCGTGCTGTCCAAGAAGCACTATGACGTGACGCTTCAGGCGGCAAACGGCACACCACTTGGGAGGGGCCGTGCACCGCCGAGCTCTACGTCTTGACCCCCACGACGCCGACCAGCGGTACTTACTAGTACTGGGGGACAAACTGCCATCCGACGTCGCTGGGCTGGATCTTGGACGAGCCCTGTGCGGTCGAAGTGGTGGTAGGAATGTCGGTGGAGGGGTGGCCGTTAGCCTGGGCGGCGGCGGACATGGTGGAAAGCTGTCCGAGGTTAGTTTCAATCACGGAATAGATCGATGTCTAGCAGTAAAGCAGTCCTACAAGAGATCTGCTAGCTGCGCGAGTTGTACGCACTGGTGGAATGAGATAGAAAAGTTGCGAGACGAGAGAAGGCGATTTGGATTTCCGAGCTGTGTGCGGGTCGATTCAGACGTGCTCTTTAAGAGTTGGGTAGCGACAAGGACTAGGGCGACCCTTTGAGGATGGGGAATATGTACCTCTGCTTTGAGGGATCTGTGCAGCGGAGGGTGTGTAGAGGTTTTGTGATGAACAGTGATGGTGACAGTGGTGGTGCCAGGTGCCAGGCTGGTCGTCGGCAGCCACAGGGTAGCGAGCTCCTCCTGCCTGCAGTGGTCGGCTGGCTGGGTGCTGGCCCCGCCAGAGCGGCCTGCCCAGCCAGAGTCAATTTCGGCGTTTTGCACTGTGGCATCCACCGCAGCAGTCTGGAGCCACGCGTCGTTGTGCACCCAGCCAAGGCAGGGCCATGACGCCAACTACAGCAGCTGCAACTGCATGCTCGACATCATTCAGCACTTCTTTTATTCAGCAGATACACTGCGACTGCTTAGACAAGACCGCATAGAGGTTTAATAGACTAGCACAACGGCTCTGACAACGAACGGACAACTCCGCCAGCTCGAAAACACTGCCATTCCAATCACCTTCCTCATCAACAACCACCTCCATCATGTCGCTCGACCTTCAGCAGTCACTCGCTGAGCTGCAAAAAGCCTTTGACTCGGGAAGCAACAAGGACGATGTGACTCAGCTCATCACGCAGCTCAAGGTGAGCTAACTTGGGTCAGCACTCTTGCGCGTCGCTGACGCGTCCTCAGATCAAGCTTGCTCAGTCTGGTCTCTACTTTGCTCCTCCCGATGCCGACCCTCAGGACCTCCTTGCTGCTCGTGAGTAGCGTTGCATCGATCATTGTTAACAAGCAGGCACCATCATCGAGCTGTCAACCTTCCACTCGCTCCGCGGCGGCAACCTCGCTGCGTACAACCAGTACAACGCCGCGCTGCAGCCTTTCTATGTCAACCTCTCCAATGTCCTCCCCGCCTCGCCCAACCGTCCCATTATCATTGGCCTGCAGCTGCTCGCCATGCTCAGTGAGGGCAAGTACTCGCAGTTCCACATGACGCTCGAGGCTTTGGACGTCAGCGAGCTCTCGGACGTGTTTGTGCGCTACCCCGTCGACCTCGAGCGTTGGATGATGGAGGGCGCGTACAACAAGATTTACCGTGCGCGCGAGCGTGTGCCCCGAGACGAGTACGCCGTGCTCCTCGACCGCCTGATGGGTACCATTCGCGAGCAGATTGCCCTCACAATTGAGACGAGTTACCCTTCATTGCCGCTCCAGAACGCGTCCGCGCTCTTGTTCTTCAAGAGCGGAGAGACTTCGCAGCTGGTCGAGTTTGCAAAGGAGCGCGGATGGGCTCTCGAGCCCTCAACCCAGACTTTTACCTTCCCCAAGTCGCCCATCCCCGATATCGCCCTCGCTGCCGTGGCAGCCAACGACTCGTCGAGGATCGCCCTGGACATCGCTGGCGGAAAGGGAATCAAGCGTGGCGGACCCATGCAGGCCATGATCAGGCCTGCGCTTGACCTTGCACGCCAGCTCGAGGAGATTGTCTAGAAGGGGAACGAACGCAGGACTACATCGAGCATTTACATGTATACGTATCATCAGGTACAGGGAGCCGGAACAACCGGACACCGGGGTTGCGCCACCTACAGCACTATGGGCAGTGTCCGGCACCGCCCGAGAACAAACTCATCCTAACCTCTTTCTGTGCCAGCGAATGGCTTTTAACTGATCCAACATTCACCCCCAGAACCTAGAATCCAAACCTGAGATGGGCTGCAGCCGACTTCTCCGCCCACTCCTTGAAGCTCCAAGCCTCTGGTACAAGCTCGCGACTAGCGACAAAGTCACGCACCAGCCCGCTGAGCATGTCAGCGCTAGGCCCGGCCCCCTCACAGCGGCCACTCACCCGGAACGGAGCTCCTGGTAATACCTCCACATGGGCGGGTTGGCCTTGAAGTCCTGCTCAGTCGCCTGGCGCGTGACCACGGTCTTGCCGGTGAGCGCGGCGAGGTCTTTGGCCATCTCTGCCGGGGTGACATTCTCAGCCGCAGCATACATGTCCTTTCCTTTTTGTGCCGTCAGCGACGCCAAGGTCAGTACGGAGGACGTACCGATCCACGCCTCGGGGTCGGAAAAGGCTAGGCGGGCCCACAGACCGGTCTGCTCGACGGCGTAGCTTGGGATAGGCACGTTGTCGGGCACAGGGTGGTGGATGGTGAGGACGCCGTCCGTCTCGGTCGAGTTTACGAAAATGTTCGAGTAATAGCCCGTGGTGTAGAGCTGGGTGGCGGGGACGCCTAGCTCGTGGATATACGCCGTGACTGCCGTCAGCTCCACCAGCGCAGAGGGAGACTCACTGGCAGCTTTGCCGTCGCAGAAGCCAATCTTGGAGCCTGGAAGGGCCTCGAGTGTGGAGAAGACTAGGTGCTTTACGCCCTCGCGCTTGACGGCGTCGACGGCGGCTTTGCCTTGCTCGACCTCTGCGGCTGTCGCGGCCGCTTCGTTGGTGCCGGTAAAGTGGGACCAGTCTTGGGTTGGTTAGCAAGGGCTGGGGACAGGGCGCATACAGTCGGTAACGAGGAAGACGCCGTCCGCGTCCTTGAGGGCCGCGTCGTAAGTTGTGGGGTCGTCGAGGTCGCCTTTGACGAGCTTGGCTCCGGCTTTCTCCAGCACTGCCTTTTAGTCTGTTGCAGAGCTGTGAAGACGTACCTTTACAGGCTGGCGAGGTGAGGTTGCGCGTAATCCCCACGACCTCGAACTGCTCGCTGTGCTCGAGGAGCGCGTTCGCCACACTACTGCCCTGGTTGCCAGTGATACCAAAAATTACAATCTTGGACGACATGGCGGCGCGAGTGGCAATGGTGGTAGTCGTAGTGATCTGCTTGAGAATGCGGCCCGGCGGTGGCGACTGTGTAGGTTCGTAAAGAGATCCTGGGGACACCGTTGGAGAGGGAGACGCGGTCGGAATGTTGTTGGGAGTATTGCACGCCATGCTGCCGAGTAGCTGAGTGAGGGTGGAGAGGGAGGCAGAGCTGAACATGCTGGTGTGCGTGGGAGTAGTCAAAGGGGTAAGTGTTCCATCTTGCTGATAAACCATCTTGGCATGACCACGGTGGGAGGGTGTACAAGCATCGAGGGCGTGTGAAGTGTGGTGGGCAGGTGTGTGTGGGTCTCACTGAGCCTTTCACAGGGAGTGAGCAGCGCGAGATGTGCAAGATCCTGCTCGTCAAGGGTGCAAAACATACGTCAGTGTGTGCTACCTCGAGCATGCTGGTCTGGTTTGTCAGCTGGTCAGTCCTTGCCGAGACGGTGTTTCTCAAGCTGACTTAGTCTTCTGGACGATTGAGAGGATACGTCCCTGGGGTGCTAATTGTAGCAGCATTCTCTCGCTTCCCTATCGCTTTGAACATCTACCGAGTAGTCTACTGACCTGTAGATGTCATCCCCTTCTGCTAGAGATTCCAAAAGATCTGAATCGATGGGATTGCTCAAGATATCCTCGCTACTCAATTGCATCTCTCGGTGTAATCCGACCCACCCAAGTCACGTGTTCCGGCCCGCTTTGCATCCTTCCGGCCCGCCCGGTGCTCGGTGTGATGCTAGACCGACAACCACTATGCGTTGCTGACATTCGCAGTCGCGCCGACATCCCGGCTCATGGGTATGCAGAGAGGGATACAAGAGACCCCAGGCTCTTCAATTCCTCTTCACCCCACTGTACTCACCACAAAATGACGACCGGAACGACAAAAGTTGGCGGACGCGTCGGTATCGTCGGTACCGGCCATCGCGCGAGGGTGAGTGATTCCCCTGCCCCTTCAGCTCTTAGAAGCCCATCGATGAGCGGCCAGCATTCTGTCTCAGCTCCGCGTGCCACCGGCGCGAAGTGATGAATCTGACGCGCCCAGCTCTACCTCAACGCCGTGGCCGAGCGCCCGGACTCGTCCCAGATCGTCGCGCTCTGCGACCTCAACCCCGACCGCATGGCTGTCTACAACCAGATGCTCGCTGAGCGCAACTGCGCCGAGGCAAAGACCTACTTGGCCGTAAGCCGAAGCTTGGCGGTTGGGGCACTGCTGACTTGTATAGGCCGACTTCTCCAAGATGCTGGCCGAGGCCAAGCTCGACGTCCTGGTCGTCACGACCGTGGACGCGACGCACGACGAATACATTGTCCCCGCGCTCGAAGCCGGTATTCGCGTCCTCACGGAGAAGCCCATGACCACCGACGTCGCCAAGTGCCAGCGTATTCTCAATGCCGTCAACGCCACCAAGGGCAGTGTGCAGGTCCTCTTCAACTACCGCTACAACCCCGTGCACTGGAAGGTCGAAGAGGTCATTGCCTCTGGCGCGATTGGAAACGTCAAGAGTGTCCACTTTGAGTGGCTCCTTGTAGGTCTCCCCTCTCGCTGGACCATACTGACCAGTAGGACACTGTCCATGGAGCAGACTACTTCCGGCGCTGGCACAGGTACAAGGACCGCTCTGGCGGCCTCATGGTCCACAAGTCGTCGCACCACTTTGACCTTGTCAATTTCTGGATCAACGCCAAGCCCAAAGAGGTCTTTGGCATGGGTCAGCTGTCCTTTTACGGCGACGTCAACGGCAAAAAATCGGGCTGGGCGCGTGACTACTACCGCGCTCGTGACTCGGAGGCAGCAAAGGACGACCCCTTTGCCATCCACCTCGAAGACGACCCGAGTCTCAAGCAGCTGTACGCCGACGCCGAGCACGTCGACGGCTACCACCGTGACATGAACGTGTTTGCCGACGACATTACGATCGAAGACGACATGAGCGTGCTGGTAAAGTACAACACTGGTGCGACGATGACCTACCACCTCACCGCCTACTCGCCCTGGGAGGGGTACAGGGTCATGTTCAACGGCGACAAGGGGCGGCTAGAGCTCGAAGTCGTCGAGAGCGCCTACCGCATCCCCGCTGTTCGCGGCGGTGGGGCCGAGGGAGTCACCCATGGCGAAAAGGAACTGCCCAATGTCGGCCACACTAAGATTACTCTGCAAAAGCTCTGGGGCGAGCGCGAGGATGTGCCCTTTGAGATCGGAGTCGGTGGGCATGGTGGTGGTGACGAGGCGATGCTGGATCAGATCTTTGGCGCAAAGCCCGGTAGCAAGGGCCAGAAGACTGCGGTCGAGAGGTTGAGTGCCAATGAGGTCGATGGCGCCCTGGCCATGGCTGTTGGCCTTGCTGCGAATGAGAGCTTCAAGACTGGTAAACTCGTCAAGATTGACGAGCTCCTCGGTGTCGAGCTGTAGTTGGATCGAGGCGATGTAATAGAATGAGGCAGATTGCACAAATTAGCACACGACTGCAACGTACGCACGGTAACGTAATAAACTGGGCATCGTACATGACATGCTTCAAAATGTCCCATTGTCCACGCGTACTACGTGTCCAATATTAAACTCTCCTCCGACATGCCTCTTACATGGCCGCGCCGTTAGACCTGCCGTTGCGCGTCTGCAGGGCCTCAATGTCGTCGCTGTGCGTACCAGAGTACATTTCCCCGCGCCGGCTGCCCCGAGCCGTACCGTCGTTGACACTGGTACCTGGCGATGTGCCCGGAGTACCAGCCCGCGGGGCAGCGAGAGACAGGTTGTCGCTCGACTGCGCCGACATGGGCTCGCTCTCCAAGTCGTCAATGCTCAACTCGCTGGTACTGTCCTCTGCAGCTGGGTCGAGTGCGCGTCCACCGAGGCCGAGCATGGCGTCGGTGCCGCCAGCGTGGTACAGCACACTGTTACGCTTGTTCTTGTTGGCCATTGCCGGGTCACTTGGCTCGAGCGCACCCGAAGACGAGGGGCTCAGCATCGTTGGGCTCTCAGTCGATGGCGCCACGCCCGTTATCAAGGCGTCGTCGAGTGGCAGCTCATCCACGCCCTCATCGTCAAAGATGGCCCCGAAGCGTGACACCATCTCGTAGAAGATGCCAGCCGGAATGCCCAGAGTAGGTGAAAAGACAATGCCAATGTTGCGCAAGGTCATCTTGTTGACAGCCGAGTTCTTGACAATCAGAATTAGGTGGGCGGTGAACGCGCGCAGGAGGGCATAGTTGGCCGGAGGAAGCTCGCCAACCAGGCGTGAGAGCTCGGCAACACGGGCCGAAGAGTCGATAAGATCTGAATTGTCAGTATAACCCGCGAAAACGAACACAAGGACTCACCAATGACCGCAAGGAAGCGCATGTGCAACTCGCGGGTAAGCAGACTTGTTGGGAGCTCGCGTAGATAAGTTTTCAACAAACCCGCAATGGCGTGCGGATCCCAGTGTTCGTCAATCTGGAGGAGGTTGACGTCGCCGTCTTGGTTGAATCGGTCCTTGAGACCCTTGATAACGGCCGACGATCCACTGAGACGGTAAATGCCTTCCTCCTTGTCGGCGCCCTTTGCTTCGAGGTACTCGATGCAGCGGAAGACGATCGCAGGCAGGCCAGCGACCGACGCAATAGCGATCGAATCGGCGATGGGTACGCCAAAGACCGGGCGGGCAGCCGGCTTCTCGGGCGTCTTGCCAAAGCCCCAGAAGCGTCCACTCTTCGCCTTGCGCTCGCGGTCACGTTCTGTGTTGAAGCCCGGCACAGAGGACATGCCGTCGCTTGATAGCTTGGTGAGATAGGCGGGGCTGAATGATTGACGGCCGGGCATGGCGCTCTGGCGTTTGGAGTGCTTTGGAGTGGGCTCAGCGGAGGGTAGGGAGCCGACCTGGTCTTGTGATGCCATCGTTGATGCACTGTTCACAGGACCCAAAGGATGGCCGGCGGGCACGCTGCTCGCTGGCTGTCCTGGTGGGCCCTGGCGGTTCGACTCCATAAGATTGATGACACTGGGAAGGGGAGCTCCTGACATGAACTTGGCGTTGGCATCAGGGAGCTGAGACATGGGCTGAGCCGACGTGACGACCACGTCCTTGCTAGACTTGCGGATCGCGCTCTGGCGGCGTGGATGTCCCAGCGGAGCAGACATCGGGTTAGGGGGTATATTGGACTGCTGCTGCTGGGCCTGGGCCTGTTGCTGAGCTTGCTGTTGTGCTTGATGTTGCTGCTGTTGCTGCGCCTGTTGCTGAGCTTGCTGTTGTGCCTGCTGCTGCTGAGCGGTCTCGGGCTCCACCTGGCGGACCAGCATGTCAATCCAGCTATCGCGCTCAGCGTCGCTGCCGGCGCAAAGTACGTGGCGGCTCTGGGACGATTCCCTCCTCGACGCTTCAATGATAAGGAAAGCGTGGCGAAAGTTGCGATCATCGGTGCCATCGGCGGCGCGGTTCTGGCGGCCAATCTGGGCCCCTTGTATGTTGATGGAGCCGAGGTATGCGCCACCGCGATTCTCATAGTACTTCATACTGGAGCCGTCAAGGACAAAGTAGCGTGTCTTCCAGCCGCCCAGAGTCTTTCCCTTCTTGGTGAGGAAGCCTTCCTTGCGGTTCTTGTTCGCCTTGGCCTGGACGACGTCGGTCGACAAGAAATTGCACAAGTCCGCCTTGTCACTAATGGGAACGACGAGAAGCGACTCAAGGTACTGCTCAAGGGCCGCCTTGCGCTGATCAATCTTGTTTGGCGCAAAGTCCTTCCAAGCCTTACCCTCTGGCAAGGGAGCCACCATCCGCTTCCACTCCTTGCGGGTCTTTCCGGAGCGGTCCTGTGTGCGCGCGTCGAGATCCATGAATGCACTGAAAGTCTTGCCAACTGTCCACGACAATGGGTGGTTTGAGTTGGGCGGACGCACGACTACTGCGACAATGAAACAGAGCACATCCCGTCCACTCGAGTTGGGAAAGACTGTCGAGTGGGGAATGGAGAGATGGGCGTGAGGGAGGAGGCTCGGGGTAAGATAGGTGTGGTCAGCGGCGGGGAGAGGGGCAGGCGAGGCCACGACGGTAGAGTCAAGCGATGGCCGGGCGGCATCCGTGCCAATAGCTGGCGATCTCGATATGACCGTATCTTGCGAAGGACGCGGTGCAGGCGAAAGATTACGGAGTTCTTCAGATTGCTCCACAATGGGCGAGGCCACTGCGCTGCCGCCAGAGCTGGGTGCAGGGCTGGCAGAGTACGGCGAGCTGACGTTGAGATCGGCGCCTAGACTCGAGCTATGACTGAGGCTAGAGCCAAGCTGTGGCTCCTTTGGTCCCTCGGCGAGAGCCATAAAGGACGCTACCTCGGGAGGAAACGTCATGCGACTTTCATGCCGTAACCTCCGTTCGGGCATTGGCGATGGCAGCAATCCTTTTGCCGGTGGCGCGTGTCCCTCCTGGGATGATGGGAACACGGACGGTGCAAGGGACGTCGAAGAGTCTGGTGGGGAGCGGGTAGTGATGGGGCCGTGATTAGACGAGGTTGAAGCCTTGTCGTCCTGGTCCACTGCGTAAACTCTTCGATCGGCGAATCCTGCAGCGCTCGAGCTTTGCGGCACTCGTGATTTGGGAGTGATAACCGGTTCGAGACCGGCGGCGACCAGCCGTGAGTTTGCACGTTCGCGGTCGGCGCGCAAGCGCTCATTGTCGGCGTTGATGTGAGCTACCTGCGCGTTCCGCTTCTCCAGCACACCCCACAGTTGCGAGTTTTGCAAAAGCTACGTCTGTCAGCAACAGGTTTTGCCCTTTACCAGTACGGCCACTCACAGCTGCGTTTCGCTCCTGCACAAGAGTCTCGATCGTACGCCTCATATCGCCTCCATTGCTGCGGACAAGAGTCTCGACATCCTGGCCATGTCGCGGACTGCCTGGGCTTTGGTTTTGCAATGGAGACGTGACTGGGGTGGAAAATGCTCGTGGTGAGCGCGAGGAGCCGATGGCAGAGGATCCAGCCGAGCTGGATGGTCCCCCGGGCGTGTTTAATATAGGGGGAGCTGGAGCACTGGAGGCCGTCATCGAAGACATGATCGTGCGAGCTGGCAGGACACTTGAATCACCTGCGAGTGTTTGTCAGTAAAGAGAAACGACAACATGCAATCAGGTCACCAAGAGGAAGGTCGTGCTCGCGTGCAAGCGCCATACCCAGCCCTTGCGTGAGTCGTACGTACCCGGCGACTTCCAATGTCAACAAGTTGTCAAAAGTGATGCAAATGTTTGCAGCAAGCGACGAGGACTGGCACTGGGAAATGCCGGTGGCTCGTGCTGCTGTTGTTGACGCGTGTGAGCCCAAGCGCCAGTTCAGTGTCGACAAGGCGCGCGCGATGCCGTCGGTACAAGATTATGCGGACACGCGGTGTGTTGAGGTGGAGCGGGGACACGGGCCACTGGAAAACGACAAGGCGACGTGAATCGCGTGCCGTCGGGACTGGCGGGGACCAAGACGGTGGGATTGACGACCCAACAGAGAGCAGCTAACAGTGGATTGGGATGGTGTGTATCTAGGTTGTTCGTTACAAGGCAAAGGCTGGCGTAAAGAGGTGTGTGAGCGTGGGTCGTCCAGTGTGTTTATTAAGATGGCGAGGGTGGAGTAGTAGAGGAAGGGGGAATGTACAGGAACGCCCCGTCGCTGTGTTGAGTTTGGTGGAGGAGGGGTAGGAGGATATTATTGTTGATGGGAGGGAGGGAAAGGGAACGAGCAACAGAGGAGTACGAGCAAGGAGTGAACGAAGGGAGGACGACGACGACACACGAACTGCAGGAGCACCAGCAGGCAGCACCAGCACCAGCGGGCTCGGCTCGGTTTCGAGCTTCCCTCTCCCTCTCGCCGAGGCAGCCCGCCCAGGCCCTCGACGCAGCCAGCCCAGCGCGCGCGAGTTCTGGCTGTCACACGCTGGTACTGGCTGCAGCCCAAAATGCACAGAGAGGGAAGACGACACGTGGCTCCGAAACACCCGCCCCCTGAAGCACACTTGGGGTTTTGCTCTGGAAACCTGACGCGTCGTCTTCTGCACCTGACGCACCTGATGCACTTGCAATGTCGAAGGCATGCAGCATGCACACCTATGGCCTATGGCTGCTGGGTCAATATGAGTAAAGAATTACTTGGCAGAAGAATGACTACAACCCAAGGCACGATTCGGAGCCGACTTTACGCGTCCAGCTTCAGTGTTGTCTTGCGGGAGGACGCGACATGTGTGCCCTGCTGAAACACGTTGGACATTTGAGGATTTGACGTGCGCGTCAAGAGTCCGGTCCCTCTGCGCGTTTGGCTTAGTCCTTGCTATTGTGTCTTGGTCTGGGTCATCAGCAGCCTCTTTGAGCATGTCGCGACAGCAACTGGCACCAAGTCGAGATTGATTGCGCTCGCCAAATCCCTGGAGATTGCTCATCAACGCAGAGTGTCCACGAGCCACCAGGACGTGACTAGCCTCGCTCTGCTAGCGCGAGGAGCTGCAATATGAGCCAGGGACACACCCAGCCGCAGGCGCGCTGCCGCGTGATTCGAGTTCGCGCTCGCGTACGCCACTGCTTCCGATTTCTCCAGCTGCCTGACCGCGGCGTCTATCAGGACGGCAGCCAGGGTGGACATGAGCTGTCCCAACTTTTTGAATGGCTGATTACCTAGTCTGGCAGCACGACCCTCAGGCCGCAAGATCAGATCCCAAGGCAGAGATCTCAGAGAGACACCACCCACGTTGGAACACTGCACAGCCAGTCAGTCAATGTTCACGACATGTAACGCTCTCTTCGACCGCTGCCCGCAGGAGAGTCGGTGGCGGTGGTGGCTGCTTCCCGTGACTCACCGGCCAAGGCACCACCACCGGAGAAAATGCAGCCGAAAGCACAGGAACACCTGGAATCTCTGGTTGCGAGTCTCTGCATCTTGCCTGCGACTGGAAGCGCGTCCAACAGCCGACATGTACATCTGTCCGGTCGTCGCCTCCCGATCTCTGACCTCAGGCCTTAATGAACTGACTCCGCCTGCCGCGAAACAATGCTGCAGGCAACCACGGAGAGCAAAAACGAGTGGCCCACTACACCGCCGCCTGAGTGCCGTAAAGTGCCCAAAGCACCAATGCCGACCCCCCCCGCCGGCGAGAATCTCGGCACACCAAGGCTCCTCCATGTGCAAAAGGGGGCTTAGCCCACTTGCTCCCAGCTGGCCCAGCTGCATCTTTGCGACGGCGTCGCAACGACCATCAGCGTCACCAATATGGTGAGGCTCCTTCGAGGCACCACCACAGGGCCACAAGGCCAATGAGCGTGCCTCCCAGACCCCATTTTTCCGCCTACAGAGCCAGTCCAGGCTTAAGACTTATGTACTTTGTATGCTGAATACGATGGCGCAAAGGTAGTTAACGCTGGGGTGGAAAGTGAGTCGGCAGCGCCGGCTTAGATTTTGCCAAGCAATGGTGCACGGCGACTTGATCTCGACCTGGAGCGGCAGTGAAGGGACAATGCGCCCGAGTTGGCTGATGTAAACGATTGCCCGTTGGTCGTTGGCGAGGAATGCCTTCCGCTCTAGGGTGTATTTCCGCATGGAGTGCGTGGCATGCGTGGGCTGGAAGGGGACCTGGCGCCGTGTATGTGGATGTCATATCAGTGGATTTCGAGTAACAGACTACTTGACATGACATGATACATAGGTCTTTTATGGTCGGGGTATCACATGCGTGGGTTGCGAGACATAGGAAACAGCACGGTGTGGCGAGACATAAACGGTGTAGAACATATTCACAACGGAGGGACAGAGGCCAGAGGCCAGAGGACTTGGTGGCGGATGCCCTGGCGCACTCCTCAAGAACTGCCACCAACAATGGCCACCAGCCGGCACATCTCAGCAGGTGACACAATAAGAAGCGGCGGCAGTGGGAGCTGCGAGACAAAGGTGATGACCTCCTGGTTGGTCATGCTGAACAGAAACTTGTCAGTCTGACGGCGCGTCCAGGATCCCCATGGGTTGGGCTCATCGTCCGCCTCCGAGTCTGTGTCCCAGTCCATGTCGCTCATTTGCGAAGGCTGCTCGTCGCCGCTGTCGGGCACAGGGTACGAATGGTGACCAAAGGAGGTGTCGGGGCTAGTCTCCACCTCTGGGTCGCTCAGGTCAGGCGTGGCTACAGTGTCAAGGCCGATGACGGTGTCGCTGACGGCAGACTGAGCCACTTGCACAGCGAGCAGATTTGCCAGGGCAACAGGCTCGGGAGACCTGGGGTTGCTGTTGCTTCTGCTGGATGAGCCCGAGAGTTTGGAAGTCTCACCACTTTGGCTACGCGATGTGATCCGACCTTCCTGCTGCGATGCTATCCGGGCCGAGCGTCGCCGCCCAGCAGGGGCACCCTTGCCCGAAGGCGACGGCGGGGTGCGCTGGGAGCTACCGTGCGTAGGCCGCCGGGGGGGCGTCACGCGAGGCCGCTTCACTGGGGAGTCATCGGACTCTGAATCGGAGGAGATGTCTCCCGAAACTGGCCCCTGCAGACGAGTAGACGTGGCGACATCGCGCTCGCCAGCTACGTTGGCAGACCTAGGGGCGCCGAAAGGACTTGAGGTGTGTACGGATGCTTGGCTTCGAGTCCCCGCCGGCGGAGCCTCAGTCCTTGTCTCAGACTTCTTGTTGGCCCTTCCAAGAGCCTTCAACGTAGGTCGCTCCTCGACGACACTCTTCATGCATTCGGCTTGCATCTCCAAGTTGGAGCCATGTGCACGGCGCAAGAGCTCAACCACAAACGGATGGGTGTCGATAGAGCCGGCTTCGATGCGTCGAAGGGGCTCGTCAAAGCGCACGTCCTTAACGAAAGAGTACGCCGCAGTGAACAGCTGAGCCCAGGCACGGAGCGTGTCTGGGTCCGCGCTGATAGTGTCGCTGTTGCGGCGAGCAAAGGACCAAGGCAAGCGCTCACTCATGGGCCGCTGAAGGAGGTCCGCCAGTGGCAGGATATGTGGGTGTGGAATCGGGAGTTTGCTCGCGAACTCAATAGCGATGACTGCTTTGCCGTCGACCTCCAATTGTACAAGACGTTGCATGCACTCGCTGGCGACGAGGGCACCAAGGCGAGTGCCGCTCAGCTCGTTGCTGATGCAGAGATAAATCATGGCTTGTGTCAGGCCACGAATCCAAACGTCACTACGACTGTAGTTGAGTACACGCGCCGCCTGAAGTGCGTGGTGGCCGTCCGAGTCGTCGTCGAACTCTGGCATCGGCTGGTGAGGGGCCCCCAGTGGCGGCACAGGCTGATGCGAAAACACTGTGAACTCGATCTCAAGTGCAGAGCCACGATACATGACGCCGTTGACATGGGTATCATAATGAAGCGACAAGTCTGGCCTACGAATTCCAGTCTTGCCAGCATCGCGGTTGCCAGGACTCTGGGACTCGGATGGTGCCGACGGACAGAACTGCTGCGCCGATGCCAACGAGGTACGGGAGCGACTGCCACAGCGTGATGAAATGCTGGCAGACGATCTGTTGCGCTTCATGTCTGAGTATTCGCGGATAGCCGCCTGAATCTCGTCGTGCAGACTGGAGCCCGTAACACCTTCAATGGCGAGGTTGCGGATGAGGTCCGAATCCATGTCGATATCCAGGAGCGGCATAAAGCCCGACTTGTAGCTCTGTCGGAAGGTAGGCGAGTGAACGAGCAACTTTCCCGTCCATTGAGCTTCAGACACGTCGTCGTGCAGGAGTTTAAAGGCAAAAGTGTCAAGCGAGTCGACAGGCAATGAGCTGGGTACGACCTGAAAGTGCTTGCCATAGACTGGGGAACGTTTGCGCTTGCCTCGCAACAACTGCACAAGTTGGCCCAGCATGCTCGTCAAAGGCTGGTGTAGAGGAGAGGGTGGATGATGATCATGAAAGAATGATGGCGCATGCGGTGCTTAAGTAGTAGCAGACAACTGAGGACACCAGATTGCCTCGGTTGTTCACAATCATCCATTTGCCACCCAGATTTGATTCTGCGATGCCTTCGTTGTAAGTATGCGGCTGGCTGGCTAGCGCTGGCTGTTGATCCTTGATCGCCCAGTTGGCTGATGTAAAGGATGGCCCACCTGGCCACCTGCACCTGCCAGATGTGCTGTCTGTGGCTTTATTGCAACGGTATTATGTACGGAACTTGGCCCCCTGTGGTGCTACTAATGCTGTTTCACATTGTGACTGTGCTTGCGCCAACTTACAGTCTGTAGCCGCGCAGAGTGGTTTACCTCTGTCGTCACTTGCATCAACCGAGTAAACCGAAGCAGAGGCAGGCAGGATTTCCACTCATGGCCTCTCAGAGTGAGTCGACACTAGCATTGAATTTGGGAAGCATGCATTTGACGACTTCCTAGGCCAGCTGGCTTGCAGGACCTCGTGGTGGCTGTCGTAGCGTGTGGCGCCATAGTTGCCTTCGTGGCCAGCCGTATTCTGACAGTGCACGTTTGATCATCGTCCGTGTGGCCTTGTCCGGTTTATCGAGTTCTTAACGCAGAAAACTGAAGACCGTAGTGAAGAGCTTCTGTGTTTCGATGTGTGAATGCATCTCTAGACTACAGCAGAGTACACGTTATGAAAGACTGGCGAGCTGCACCACGTCCAAGCTCTCGACCTCTGCCACAGGCTTGCCTGTAACGGCCGCGTATCGCTGCTTGATGTCGCCGACAAAGATGGCGCTGAGAACGTCGGCAATGGCAAGTGTTGCGTTCAGGCCGTAGACCATGGTCGCGGCGTAGAAAAAATTGGCGTTGCCCGTGCCAGTCAGCAGCCAGAGAGAGTGGAGGAGGGGCAAAAGGAGCAGGGTGTACAGGTGCACAGTTAGAGAGAAGAGCGGGTGGCGGAGGTCTGGAATGTTAGTTGATGCTTCTCGCAAGCAGGCCCGACTCACTGGCAACGACATCCGGGAAGCAGCCAAGTAGACCCGCCCACAGGGCCATGTCGCCGAGGGTAGGGTAGCTCTTCCACGTCGACATTGCGCCGGTGAGAATAAGCACGGCGTGCATTGGATCAGCGAGGCGAAGACACAGCGGTGCCACATAGATGAGCAGGTGAAGCTATTGATCAGCAGGCGTTCAGTGCGCAGCACAAACCTGGAACACGCCAGTGAAGAAGGGACGGAAGTGGTCAAAGATCTCGGTGAAAAAGTACCACCACATGCCAACGTTCGGCGTCAAGTCATTGAGCGAAATGATGGCCCCCCAAGAACGTTTGATCCAGGAAGGCCCAAGAAGAATGGTGCTGAGCCCACCAGTTGCTGCCAAAACGACCAGAAAAATGAAAGCAAAGCTTGCGGCAGCACCAGCAGCCGATTTCGCAGGTGCAGACCGCTTCGAAACGAGCATGAGAGGCAACAGGAGGATGACGGGGTAGATCGAGGTCTGCGTGACGAGCGCGAGTGAGATGGCGGACATTGCACGACGACCTGCTCGGTCAACAAGGGCATCGCCGCTTTATAAGACTAGCACCCACCAGTACACGCTCCGGCAATAGCGGCAAGCACGAGAGCATTGTCAATCGAAGTGGTCGAGCGGGCCACACACGAGAGCACGGCGTAGGGATTGAAGAGGTACCTAGAACGTGTCAGCTCTGAACTCCTTGCTCCCGTTCACAACCCACAACAATGCAACAAGATGTCCTCGTCCAATCCATCGCACATCTTTGCGCGCCTCGCGCGTCCCCCAGATCTTCACCAGCAGCAAAGCGCTCACGACGTCCACCAGCGTCCACAGCAGAGCCGTTAGGACGGACGACGAGACGGGGATGGCGTAGGAGAAAAAGAGGAGGTAAAGGGGAGACTAAGTCGTCAGCTTGGCTGCAAGTCAATGTACAGCGTACGTGATGGAAGACGCCGCCAGCGTATGGGTCGGCACCATGCTCCAAAAGAAAGGTGCCTTCGCGTACTGCCGTGTCAGCGGTCTGTCCAATCAATGTCCCATAGCTACCCCGCCTGGAGTTGCTCTACCCAAGGTACCCAGCACTGTAGTGGGTACAGAATAGCCAGGCGAGAAAACAAGGAACACACAGCAAACTCACAGCTCCTTACAGAAGTCAACGGGCTGGTCGTCTCTGGCCGCCTCTCCAGCGTCGCAAGGGGCACGAACGCAAAGATGGCCAAGCGCAGCAGTGCCCCAAGCACAAGCACAGCTGGCAGTTGTTTCGCGTTTGAGACCAAGGGTATTTGCCGCAACATGTCAAAGTGGTTTGGTCGATGGACGTAACTGTTCGTTGATGACAACGCGTTTGTGGTTGGTGAGGTGGAGGTCGTCAGGCACGAAACGACTGGCTGGCTGCTTGGCTGTGCGGGCGGCTCTGCGACAAAGGAACTGATTGCATTGCATTGTATTGTATTATCCATCATGAAGCATGCTCGCGTGCTCTTCTGAACACTATTTTCTAGGCCACCTCCTTGTCCCTTCTCGCCATAGATATCCGCGCCTGACACCACAACAACGACGCTTAGAGCTCGTCGGGCTCCGGGGCGTCCCATTCGGACTCAGGGTATGCCGAGTGCAGCGAGCTCTCGGGCCCGTACTCGCTGGGGGTGTGGAGGTTGTCGTCAAAGTAGTGGCGAGCCATCGAGCGGGGCGTCTTGGGGGTCTTTGGCAGACGGCAGAACTCTCCGGTGCGGTGGATGAGCCAGGCGACGAGACCCGTCCAGCCAGTCTGGTGCGAGGCGCCCAGCCCACGGCCATCGTCGCCGTGGAAGAATTCGAAAAAGTGAACATAGTCGCGGAAGTAGGGGTCCTTGTCCAGCTTGGAGCTGCCGCCGTTGACGGCACGACGGCCGTTGACGTCGCGACTGAAAATGTGGATAAGACGGTGTTGGAGCTCCTCGGCGCATCCAGCAAGGTTCATAAAGATTCCACTGCCGCTGGGGCACTCGACCTGGACGTCGTCGCCAAAGAACTGATGGAAACGCTGCAGACTCTCAATGAGCAAGTGGTTGACGCAAAGCCAGATGGCACCACGCCAGTTCGAGTTTCCACCAAACATGCCCGACTTTGAGTCTCCAGGCCAGTAGCCGACGCCAAACTCCTCGCCGTTGACGTTCATCGAGAACGGATGGTCGTGGTGGTACCTCGACATGGAACGGATACCAAACTCTGACAAGAACTCGTCCTCGCACAGCATTTTCTCGAGGATGCGCACAAGACGCTCCTTGGAGCAGAGGGCAAGCAAAAGACGCTCGCCTCGTCCACGCTCCTTCATGTTGGCCACGTTACGCTGCGAAATGTCCGGGCGGTTCTGGACAAACCAGTCGAGACGCTTCTTGAAGCCTGGGAAGCGCTTGAGGACCTGAGGCTCCAGGACCTGGACAGCGTAGAGGGGCATGAGCGAGACCATGGAGCGGACGTGCAGCTGCTGTGCGTGGCCAAAGCCCCAGTGGATGGCGTCGTAGTAGAGACCGTCCTCATCGTTCCAGAGCGACAGATGTTGGTCGTTACTGGCAGTGTAGGTCATGGCGTCGGCAATGTAGATAAAGTGCTCGAAAAACTTGGACGCAATGTCCTCGTACGTGTTGTTGTGTGTTGCCAACTCGAGAGCAATGCTGAGCATCTGCAGACTGTAGAATGCCATCCACGCAGAGCCGTCGGCCTGTCGAAGTGTACCACCAGTAGGGAGGGGCTCGGAACGGTTAAAGGGACCAATGTTGTCGAGACCGAGGAAACCGCCCTCGAACACATTGTTGCCGTCCGAGTCCTTGCGGTTAACCCACCAGGTAAAGTTGATGAGCAACTTTTGGAACACGCGCTCAAGGAAGTCGAGGTCCTCGCGACCCTTCATTGTACGCTCAATCTTGAACACACGGAAGGTGGCCCATGCATGGACGGGAGGGTTGACGTCGGAAAAGTTCCACTCGTAAGCGGGCAGAGCGCCGTCGGGCTTCATGTACCACTCGCGGGTCATGAGATCCAGCTGCTTCTTGGCAAAGCTGGGGTCGACCATGGCAAGGGGGATGCAGTGGAAGGCAGTGTCCCATGTTGCGAACCAGGGGTACTCCCACTTGTCGGGCATGGACAGAATGTCGTTGATGTACAGGTGCTTCCACTCGCGGTTGCGTACCCATTTGCGCTCTGGGGGCGGAGCCGGCTGACCGGGGTCACCCTCGATCCACTCCTTCTGAATGAACTGATAGTACTGCTTGGTCCACAGCATGCCGGCAAGTGCTTGACGCATAATGTTACGGAGGTCGTCGCTGAGCGCACCGTTGAGACGCGAGTAAAACTCATCTGCGTCCACGCGACGCTCCTCGATAGTGTCGTCGAATAGCTCCTCGTCCAAGATGGCGGGGTCCTCGCTAGGGGAGTTGGGAGTGAGCTTCATGCGCACCACAACGCAACCGCCACGACCGGGAACCTGGTTGAAAACGTAGTGCGCAGCAGCCTTGGTACCAATCTTCTCGGGGTTGACAAACTTCTCGGCGGGGTAGACCTCGGGCTCGGCGTCTGGAGCGCTGATCGACGCCGACTCGAGTTTGACAGTAGTCTCCTCGAGGGTGGCGCCGTTGACGCCATTCTCGACGCCATTCTCCGTTGGCCTTGGCGTAGTCGGCTCCCTGGCTTCCTCCTGAACCTTTTCGGGAACAGGCATGGCCGGGCGGTGACTAGGGATGACGTAGTCGTGGAACGCATCCTTTACGTAGGGCGTGCGGTTCTTGCCGCCGTAGAGGCGCTCAAAGTTGGTCTCGTTCTCGGTGAACAGCAGCTCGGGCATGACACTGGGGCCATCGACGAGTACAACGCCACCCTCGGTAGGGGCAGCAGGTGCAGGCGAGGGGGTACAGTAGAGACGAGTAGTACCAAGTGTCTCGTGGTTTGCCTCAATGACACCCTCGGCGACCTGGTTGAGCTGGGGCATGTTCTTGGGCAGCTCCTTGGGCCACGACCAAGTGTTGCGGAAAAAGAGATGAGGAAGGATATGCAGATCGGCGGGGTCGGGGCCACGGTTGTAAGCGGTGACACGAATCGACATGCTGTTGGGGTCCTCCTCGTCCTTGGCATACTCGACAAACACATCCCAGTAGCGGTCCTCGTCAAAGATCTCGGTATCCATGAGCTCAAATTCGGCGACCTCGCGGGACCGGTGGCGGTTCTCCTCCAGGAGCTGGTTGTAAGGATACTCGGATTGGGGATACTTGTACAGGTACTTCATGTACGAGTGGGTAGGCGTCGAGTCGAGGTAGTAGTACATTTCCTTGACGTCTTCTCCGTGGTTTCCCTGCTCTCCGGTGAGACCGAACAGACGCTCCTTCAGAATCGGGTCCTTGCCGTTCCACAGCGCAAGCGTGAAACACAGGCGCTGGTGGTTGTCCGAGATACCAGCAAGGCCGTCTTCTCCCCAACGGTACGCGCGGCTCTTGGCCATGGTGAACGGGAACGAGTTCCACGCGTCACCGTTGGCCGAGTAGTCCTCACGAACAGTTCCCCATTGACGCTCAGAGACGTAAGGACCCCATCGCTTCCAGTGCACATCATAGCTGTCACTCTGTTCGAGACGGTAGTCCTCCACCGAGGTGTAGCGAGTGCCCTGCTGCTGGAGCAAACGCTCACGCAGCGGTTTACGGTCGCGCGGGGTGTCCGTGTCGCTACCGCCGGTGTGTGGGTTGGCTGTGGTGTCAGTTTCGCCCCGTGGCACAGGCAGTTGCTGTACTCACGACTTCCGGTGGTCTCGAGAGGTGTGCTGTCCTGGCCATCGTTGGTAGGAGCGGCGTTGGCGTAAGCCATGGCCGGACGTTTGGGAAGGCTGCGAGGGTAAGCAGGTGCCGACATGGTGGTGGGTCGCAACAGGTTTGGAGACGGGGCATCCTGGGAAGCTCTGGCTTTTTAACAAGCCCAAGCACTCCAGATTTGGTGTCTGTGTGGACACACGGGGCGCCCAACGAGCAGTGACAGCTGACTGAGCCGTTGACGTAGCTCTGCTTGGCACACTCGATGAGCCATCACCACACGCCCAAACACTCGACCCCGGCAAGACGGATACCAAGGCAACGTCCACTCACTTCTCCTTCTCCCTCGGGGCCGTCGGCGGGTTCGGAATGTTGATACGCAGCGGATGGCTAACCTCGCCCTGGCCGGCCGTGTTGTACCCAGGAATGAAAGCCGAAGCCGCCTGCTGCTGGGCAATAGGCGTCTCTGGCGCAGCAGTCACGGGCGTAGGCGTGTTGGCGCCCGAGTCTGGCGCGGGAGATTCGACGCGCTCGGTCGCTGGCTGCTGTTTCTGCTGCTGCAACAGCAGCTCGGCCGCGGCCGCTTGGTTAAGTTGCTGCTGCTGCGTCAACCAGGTCTGGGTGTCCGCAGCGGCATCGCGCATGGCAGCGGGGTTGGCGGGAGCAGCGCTGGCGCCGGCTACGGCGGGCAACGGCGTCGTGGGTGAGGACTTGCTCGGAGCTGGTGCTTGTCAGTTTGCCGCACGGCAAAGGAAGGACGCACCATTGTCCTTGTCCTTTGACGCTCCGCCGAATAGTTTGGACTGGAGGCGCTTGGCGGTCATTGTGGTAGACCACGGGGGCGCAGAGAGTGTGGAGTGGACAGACTAGAGTGGGGCTGGATGTGTGTGTATCTGTATGGACTGTGATGCTGTATTCTTATGGGCTATGTAGACAAGAGTATGACACGGAGAAGGAAGGGTTGCAAGAAAAAGTACGAGGATGATTGCAAGCGGGTTGGCTAGTGTGGGGAGTGTGACGTTTGTACCTGTCACCACCACCCACTCGGACTGAACCCTCCGCCCAGCCCTACCACACTACCACCCTACCACCCTACCACCCTACCAGCGTACCACCCTACCATGCATCCCACCCAGGACGGCAGCCCGCCAGTCACACGCCCAGGCACCAAATCCCCACCACATTTCTCAATTGCCGCCGGTTCAGTCCTGAAAATGACGATCATTCGAAACTGCATGAGCCCCCACATGCACACTGCCACATCCGTGACTGCGCCAGGCATTGACATGCATCTGTGTATCAACGTTTCATGTCTATCGCTGCTGCCTTGCTGTTCAAGACTGCGCAAACGCAGTCAGGTATGGAGGCGTAAACACGGGCAGAATGTGGGCCTGATCGTCAGTGCACGGCCCCTGGCGTCGATCAATGACCCTTCCGGCCGCGACTTACCTCGGTGTTGAACACATGCTTGTCGAGGGGAATGTGGTCAGAATCATCAAACAGGAGATACAGGTATTCTTCAGGATAGTCAGCCAGAGTAATGGAACAACGACCTGCATTCCACACCGCCAGGCACTTACTCAGCGTCTCGCTTAGCCAGAACGTCTCCATGCGATCCTCTTGGGTAGCCGGGTTCTCCTGCACATCCTTGATGATGGCGTAGCCGCCCTTTTCGACTCGGCAGTGCTTTTCAAACGCCTTGAAGATCTTCCATCCCCACTCGCGGTACCTCTCATCGCCAGTGCTGCGGTAGGCGAGGAACAGCGACTCCACAGTCTCGGGGCGGAGGATGTTGCGCGAGTCGATCAGTCCCTTGCCAGGCTTGATGTACCAGTCGCGCTCGGCGCCGTCGGGGCTGCCGGGAGGGTTGAACATGACAATCTCGGCTCCAAGACCGGTAGCAGTGTCGTACGTGTCGACGCAGCTCTCGACAATACCCTGGCCGACGATAAAGTCCTCCTTGTCCTTGTCGTCAAGACTGTTCCAGTCGAGCGAGCGACGGTTACCCTCAGTCACGCCGAGCATGAGCGAGCCACCGAGAAAGCATACGAGGTGGTCCTGCTTGGGCACGACACGCCACGTCTGCTGGCCCTCCTCGCTCTTGGCGGGAGCAAGCTCGTGGGTGTAGAAAAGCCCCTTGCGCTGGGTCCTCGACACAAGCAGGTTCTTGATTCCCTCCATAGCGTGGTCGTACATGTCCTTGTAGACGGGCTCCTCACGGTTGGTCTGGAGCCACTGCTTGAGGAGGTACTCGTAGTACGAGTCACCGCGCGAGCCGAGCCGAATGTCAGAAGCGACAAATCCACCGTGCTGAGGGGAGATGAAAATGGGAGCGACACCCTGGCTGGCTTGGTTGCGCACGACCTGCATGACGCGCTCGGCCTTGCGCCAGTAGACGTTGTCATCAGTGAGGTAGGCGAGATACTTGAACTCGAGCTGGAGAGTCGTAGCCTCGGCAAGACTCGCAAGGCCGTTGTTTCCCTTGTCGGGGATACCCTCGCGAGTTGCAAGGTTGACGCTGGAGTATGGGATACCGGTGGGGGTGTCGAAAGCACCAAGAATACGGTCTCCAACATTGACGGCCTGCTCAAGGAAGAAGGGAGCATCGGACGCAATCTCCGGGTCGGGCGAGACCGACGAGAGATAGTGCGCAGCGAGGAGGCCGCCGAGCACGCGAATGGTCGTCTCAAAAGTGTTGAACTCGGCGTCCTTGTTGAAATCGAGATTCTTCTGGCACCAAGCGACCGCACGCTTGTACTCGGGCTTGAGACCCATAATCAGGAGCGAGTCGAGGCTATCAATAACAGTGTAGCCGATACCCCCAGCCGCGGTCAGGTTGGAGCCGCTGCACGAGAGGGGATGCAGCTCGTCGGCACCCATGGCGCAACGTTCTGCCGTCAGCGTCTGGGCATTGCTCCTCACTCACCGTATGCGTGGTAGCTGTGCACAAACTCCTTTTTAATAGCCTCGCGCTTCTCGACGTCCGCGTCTAGATGGAGCTTGTCCGGCGACACCTTGGGAATGTCCGCGGGCTTCAATGGACCAAAGCGCATACCCGGGAGGAAGGCCTGCGATCCGGACACCTCGGGCTTGCCAGCGTCGCCCAGGAGGCCAAACGTCTTTGGGTCAGTAAACCTTGTGGTATGGCTAGCTTACCTTTGCACCATACCATGCAAGTAATCCTACGCCCAAAGCAAGCGCTAGAAGACCTAAAGGTGCGCCAGATCCTTGACTCTGCTGGTAGTGTTAACACTCGTCGCAGACCGAGCTGCGATTTGCAGCAAAGCTCACCACAGGCTTTCCTTTAGGCTTGACATCAGCGGTGCCGGTGGCACCGGTTTTCTCGCTCTGCGCCTTGCGCGCTCGAGGTGTGCTGCTCATGGTGAGTGTGGGATGGTCAAGAGTGACCCGTCGACGGCCTTCACGCGTCACCACGCACGTCGCCGCGACTGCGGGGCACCAAAGCGGAGGTAAATTTGGTCGTTTCAGAAACACGGAACAGTAACAAAAGCGATGCTGCAGTAAGTGAGGAGGGCATCTGTGGGCATGGGGTGTCTAGTATGCATTCATTCTAATGTTGTCGATGGTGGTGTAGGATACATGCTCTGCTCGCGCTGGCTGTGCCGAGCCGGGTTCGGGATAGTGTCGCGGCAACTACCCAATGAAACGAAAGTTTGCGCTCTGGATCGCGTACTAAAGAGTCAGTACGGCCGTCTGCTGTCCAAATAAGACTCACTTTGGGCTGCATGCCCTCTGCCGACTCGATCGGGCGAAGAACAAAGACCTCGCGAAACTTGCGCGGGTTCTCGGAGGGGACAGTTGGGAGGTTGTCGCCGGTTTTCACGACCATGGGTCCGTGCAGCACCGAGCCGGTGACGGTGAGGAGGAGCTCGGGGGCGCCCGCCGCTGTGCCTTCAAGAGCTAAAATGTTAGTACAGAGTCATATCAGTGCACACAAACGCACGCTTGAGAGGATGGCAGTCAAGAGTCTGCAGGTCGTGTCGCGACAGCGGCATCGCCTCGAGGAACGCGGTCATCGACGGCGCATCGGGGGTGACGGGGTTGCCGTTCCAGATGACCTTGGCTGAGGGGAGATAGAACTGCGGGACCTCCTGCGGAGGTGTCAGTGGATGCCAACATCGGCAGCTGATAGGACCTACCTGGGCGCGACGTGTTGGCTCGTCGTATGCCTCGTAGTAGATCTGGACAAACGCTATAGCACCGTGAGACGCCGCGTCAATAGCAGAAGATGACCACGGGGCTGGTCTTTGGTTGTCAGCGATGCATGAGCATGGATGCGTACGGTTGAGCGTCGGCCATGGTGAATGGATGATGTTGATGTGATGTCGAGTTTGAGGATTTGGGTGGCGAACTGAAATTCCGGTTTGACTGACCGCAGGGGTGGGGTCGGCCAGGGCCCGGGCACGGCGGATGTAACCGACACCTGTCCCCCACCCCACACCCTGGTAGGCGGCCAAGACGTCGGAAGGCTGCTGCTCCATTTTTGCTTTCACAACGTACGCATTCAACGAGCTCTGCGCCAGTTTTTTATCAAGCTCGACCTCGTCTGCAACTCGACTTGTGAAAAGCCATTCTCAAGAGGTCTGGAAACAACTACCCCCGAACCGATCAGCCAAAATCTACAAGTAAAACACCCGGCCCGACAAACACCAACTGTGGCTGCTCCAACTTTACCTCGTCCGACTACGTCAAACCGCTTCCATGGGTCCCATGCAAGATGCAACGGACCAGCTGGCGGGCCAGTATGAGAAGGCAAGACTTGGGCTACGTGCATGGGTTCCCCCCACCGTCGTGGCACTCGTGGACGCCAACTACGGCCTATTTCTCATCGCCGTCGCCCAGCTTTGGTTCGCCTGCATGTCAACCGCCGTCAAGTACCTCATGGAGAACACAGACATGTCTGTTCTCACTCTTATCTTCGTTCGCATGGGCATCACAGGCGTCTGCTGCTGGGCCACGCTTCTGCTGCAAAGAGACCCCTACCCGTTCTTTGGGCCCCCAGAGCTGCGCAAGTTGCTGGCATTCCGCGGCCTCTGTGGCTTCTTTGGCCTTCTGTGCGCTTACCTGGCACTCCGTGGTCTTAGTGTGAGCGACGCCATTACCATTGGCTTCCTTACGCCTACGGTAACTGCTCTGCTTGGATATCTTTTGTTAGGGGAGACGTTTGGTGTCCGGGAAGGCGTTGCAGGGATGGCATCTCTGTTCGGTGTTATCCTCATCTCGCGCCCCCCGTTCCTCTTTGGGCATCACTTTGACAAGTCGCCCCCTATTGCCCACCCCGAGGGTGTCCGTGTTCATGGAAGCGGAGCAGCCCCTCTGCCCGGAGAGGACGAGCCGTCCAACACTCGAACCCTCGCCGCTACCGCCGCCGTCATCGGTGTATTCTTTTCCGCTGGCGCTTGTGAGTTATCGACCATTTCTTTCCCGTGTTGACTCGCCAGACCTCACAATTCGTCACATCGGCAAACGCGCAAACGCTTTGCATTCGATCAGCGCTTTCTCGCTGGCATGCACTGTCACTTCTGGGATGTGAGTCGATTACATCGGTCTTCTCCGGATAAGCATCCGGATGTGGCTGTCGTCATCACGTCCTTCCGCCCGCTGACTCCACCAAGAGCCGTACTCCTCACTCCTGGTCCACTCAAGTGGCCCAACACCACCTTGGGCTTTGTGCTCATCTTCGTGATTGGCATATTTGGGTTCTGTGCACAGGCGTTCCTCACCTTTGGCCTGCAACGCGAGAAGGCCGGTCGTGCGGGCCTGGCAATGTACATGCAGGTGAGTGCCACAGGCGTGACCCACAATGTTGGCTTGCTAATGTCCAGATCTTCTTTGCTGTCATTCTCGAATTCCTGGTCTTCCAGAAGATCCCTTCCCTTATCAGCTTCTGCGGCATGGTGATCATTCTGTCGGCTGCAGGTTGGGTTGCGGTGAGTCACGTTGTAATATTCCAGATACCAGCGACTAATTCCCTCAGATGGGCACTCTTAAGAGCAACCCTCCCAAGCAGGTCTCCGACCCCGAATCGCGTCCCATCTCCCGTGAGCCCTCGCCTGTGCCACGGGGGACCAGGACAGTCCGCGGCGAGTCATACTCGTACGCATCTGTTCCCACAGATGACCCTTCCTCCAACAATCTGAGAGTTCCCGTTGTCCGCACCCCTTCACCGTGCGATGCGACCAGCAACGCGTCCAGTTCGGCAACGCTGAATGCCAACAACTCGCCCAAGCGCAGCGACGACTTGAAGTAGTAGAAAAGCCATGGTTCCCAACACACACTCCGCCTATTGATCGGCAATATCTATCCCACATCTAGAGCTGTATACATATTGTCGCCATCTGCGTCTATCATATCTTGTTCATGCATAATGCATTAGTCTTGCGTCCCGTTTGAATTGGGTCATGTCTAAGCTGGAAATAGCCATAATCTCATTTTGATCCCGCTCGTTGACGGCAAGATCCGGGTGGAGGTCGCCGTCACCCGCATGGTCACACGTCGAGAGCGCGAGGTTGAACAGCATGCTAAGCCTGTTTTTGACATTCCATGCGTATCGCTCAGCAGCTAGCTACTCGTCAGACCATCTGCTACCCGAGACACTTGACATCTCTCAAAACTCTCCCCCGACTCTTGACTCCCTTTCCTTCTCTCAACCAACGCGCTCCTCGTCCTCGCCCCTTTACCTCCACTCCTCGCGCAATGTCCTTCTCTCCTCTCTACCCCCAGGCTGAGGCTCCTCACGACCGCGACCTCTCCACTCTCTCCAACT
Source organism: Prillingera fragicola (assembly GCA_002335605.1). Classification (NCBI taxonomy): domain Eukaryota; kingdom Fungi; phylum Basidiomycota; class Tremellomycetes; order Trichosporonales; family Trichosporonaceae; genus Prillingera; species Prillingera fragicola. The sequence goes on along the minus strand of BEDY01000005.1, from coordinate 246,313 downwards.
ATACCGATGTTCGCACTACCCACATCGATCTTGACTGGTCGATTGACTGGGACAAGAAGCTTATCGGCGGCAAGGCTACCTTGACCCTCGAGGCGACCAAAGATAAGCTTGACGAGATTGTCCTCGATGCGAGCTATCTCGACGTGTCCTCGGTCACCGTTGATGGTGCGGAGGCAGTGAGTAGATTGTTCTGCGGGATGGCAGATACTGACCGGCAGGACTGGAAGCTCGGCCAGCGCATCGAGGTCATGGGCGAGGGCCTATTCATCAAGCTCGCCGAGCCTCTCGCCAAGGGCAAGAGTGTGAAGGTTGTGGTTGACTACTCTACGACCAAGGACTGCACCTCGGTCGGATGGCTTGACCCAGTCCAAACCAAGAGCGGCAAATACCCCTACCTCTACTCGCAGAGCCAGGCCATCCACGGCCGCTCGCTGCTCCCCTGCCAGGACACCCCCGCCATCAAGACCACGTACTCGTCGCGCGTCACCTCGATCCTCCCCGTGCTCATGTCGGGTCTCCGCCAGTCTCCTCCCAGCGAGGAGGCCCTTGAGCCCGGAAAGAAGGTCGAGTACGTCTACGACCAGCCTGTCGCGATTCCCTCGTACCTTATTGCCATTGCCTCTGGAGAGGTCATCTACAAGGCCTTCCCTGACATAGAGGACCGTTCATGGCGCACGGGTGTCTGGACTGAGCCCGAGACCATGAAGGCGGCATACTGGGAGTTTGAAGAGGACACTGCCAAGCAGGTCGCTACGGCCGAGGACTTTACCTCGGCGTATCGTTTCGGCGTCTTCGACTTCCTCATTCTGCCCAACTCGTTCCCTTACGGCGGCATGGAGAACTGCTGCCTCACCTTTGCCACCCCCACTCTCATTGCTGGCGACCGCTCGCTCGTGGATGTCATTGCCCATGAGATCAGTCACTCCTGGTTTGGCAACAGCATCGGTTGTGCCTCGTGGGCTCACTTCTGGCTCAACGAAGGCTGGACGACGTACCTCGAGCGCCTCATCATTGGCAAGCTGCATGGCAAGGAGGCTCGTGACCTGTCCTACATTATTGGCCGCGTCGGTCTCAAGGAGTCGCTCAAGGGCTACAAGGACATCCCCCGCTTCCAGCGCATGCTTCCCGACTACAAGCAGCACGAGGATCCCGATGACGCCTTTAGCCAGGTCCCTTACGAGAAGGGCTCCAACTTCCTGCTCTACCTCGAGCGCACTGTTGGTGGTCTCGACCACTTCCTTCCTTATATGAAGGACTATGTCAAGACGTTTACCAACACGTCGATAACTACTGGCCAGTGGCGCGCCCACCTGTTTGACTACTTTGGCCGCCAGCCGAACGCAGAAGAGTACCTGAAGAAGCTCGGCCAAGTGGACTGGGACGAGTGGCTTCACGGCAGTGGTCTCGACCTGTGCGTTGACCTGCAGTACGATGACTCGCTGTCCAAGCCTTGCGTTGCGCTCGCCGATCGCTGGGACAAGGCTCGCAACAGTCTCGACTTGACGCAGTTCTCGCCAACGGACGTGGCCGACTTTTCGTCTACACAGAAATGTGTCTTCCTAGACGAGCTAGACGCCAAGACGTCGTTCGAGCCCAATGTGGCCAAGGCACTGGACGAGCTCTATACCCTGGATAACCAAGACAACGCCGAAATCAAGCTGCGATTCTACAAGATTGCGCTCAAGTCAGGACCCGAATATGCAGAGTCCGCCGCTGGTACGTACCTGACGCCTTATTGTTTTCATCGTGCATTCCGAGAGCACCACATGGTCTCTCTGTCTTCGATCTGTCCGGCGGCGTCCAGTGCTTTGCGTTCTCAGACAGCTGACTCGCACCTCTGCAGCATGGGTTGTTACCAAGGGGCGCATGAAGTTCTGTCGTGTAAGTCAACCCTTACCTTGCTGTCAAACTGCTTGGCAAAACGCTGACCCGTGGTCCGACACCTGATTCAGCCCATTTTCCGTCTCCTGGACAAGCAAACCCCCGAGCTGGCTCGCAAGACTTTTACGGAGCACGCCGCTTTCTACGTGAGTTTGCGCTGTTTAGCAGATGAGGCTCTCTTCGGCGTCGGCGGCCAGAAGACTACCTGTGCTTTTGGACGTCCCATCAGTAGTGGCGACGCCGACGCAGTTGCCAGGGCACGGTGGGCGCCATTGTCGAGGGTTCAGCTAGCAACAAACTTCCAAGCAATGTCCGCTGACACCTGGCCTCCCTGATCAGCACCCCATCGCTCGCAAGATGATCGCCAAGGACCTCGGTGTGCAACTCTAAGGCAGCAAAGGCTGCACCTACGGCGACGGCCCTTGGAATCCTGTTTGCTTCTCTGTGGACCCTATCTGCATGGCCGCAAAGATGTCTTTTCCCTTGCAACATCCTTTGTCAAATCCCTTATGGCGCCGCCAAATGGCGTCGAGGGCACGGCTTATTGTCGGAAAATAAATGTGATGTCATGCATTCCTATGTTAGTCCCCTCAACACGGACACACACATGCAGGTAGCCAGGGGTGTTGGCGGCGCCTCACTGGGCTTGGTCGCCCGTCGACCACATGTGCCGAGCTATGCGGCTTGACAGCGGGGTAGGTAGTCATTTGGCGTGTAATCATTGCACGCCGAGCTGGTCGTAACGGACCAAGGGGCAGATGAATAGCGAGGCTGAGACGGTCAATACGGAATGTAGACAGGAATGCTCTCGAGACGAGGACGACTTCCGTGCGTCGGTAGGTAACGACGGAACGGTCTGCCCCGCCTCGCGAGGCGTTCGACAAGGGGGGAACGTGGGGCGAGCCGGCGGAATCGGAATTCTTCTCACTGCATTGCCCTGCGCATGTAGTGCCACCAGGTAACTGAGGCCAGGATTACGAGACGGAACGGAAAGGGAGGCATGAGGCGGCATGGGAACCACAACTACGCAAATCGAAGAAAGGCGTTGCTTGCCTGTCCCAATGCTGGTGACCTGGCTTCCTGCAGCGGCGCCGCAGGAACTGTTTGCCACAAGGCGGCGGGGTATGTGAGCCTACGTCGTCCCGTGTGTCCTCTCCGAGCCTGCAATGTTATTCTGGTGCGGAAGAAAGTGGCCGTTGCGTGGCTCGTGGTGCGGAGGAGCTGAGTGTACAGTGCGCATGTTGGTACATCCGCTCGCACGCATACCGGGTGCCGTCGGACGAGGACGAGAGCGGCTTCTGGCTCGTTTCGAGTCCTGGAAGACAGACTTTGTTCAGCAACGGACCCCGCCTTCGGTCCTTGTCCGGAACAATGGATTCAGCGCCACAGCCTCCGTGGTCGTGCAATGACAAGAGGCTGAATAGGACCTGTTTGACTGAAGAGGCACCGTTCCGATTGCAGCAGACAGCAGTAGTGGAATCAGGCATAACATCCTACAATGTTCGTTGTCGTTACGGAAGAAATGTGGCTACTCGTACAAAGGTTGCGTGGCTGGTCTAGGATGCGGATGAGGGATATCACGTCAAGAGAAACTGGATAGTGCTTGGATTTCAAGGCCGGGATGGCCAAGAGAATTGTCCGTGCGGCGCCACCTGGGCACTGGGTGTGGCGTCGTTTAGAGACTCCCATGAGAGAATAGAACGCCTGGGGAGAAGGTTGCTCTCAGGGGTGGGAAGGTTACTGCATGATGTACTCGTCCCAGGGAGGAGGTCCACCGCCGCTGTTGTTGCTGACCATGGGTTGAGGCGCCGGGGGAGGCGCAAAGTATTGTGTCTGGGCAACAACTTGTGGGCTTGGCTGTTGGGGATCGTACACGGGCGAGGAAAGATAGGTCTGGCCTGGCGTCCCATCTGCGGGTGCAGAGACAGTGACATATTGAGGGGGAGGGTATGAGAGCGAGTGTGAGGGGGGACGTTGTGCGTGAGGCGACTGCTGGTAGTAGTAGGCGGTGGGCGATGGCATACCGTTGTAGCCGTGCTGCATGTCATACTCGGCCTGAGCAGCCTCCCATCCACCCATCGACCCGTGAACAGGGACTGAAGCAGTCATGACGTACTGCTGCTGATGATGCGGGGGCGAGTAGTAGGGGTGCGAGTGGCCCCCGTGGTGCGGGTGCGATGGGCGGCGCATGACGGAGCCGTCCATCATCATGCCACGCTGCTGAACGAGGGAAAGAGGAGTGGGGGCGCTCCGGGGACGCATCTTCTTGGACATTTTCTTGCCACCTCCACGCTCATACTGGTAGTCGGGAAACTTTTTCTTAAACGAACGCATGAGACGTTCAGCCAGCTCGTTCCAGGGTGCCTTCTGGTCGGGGCTCATGCCGTTCCACTCCTTGCCGAGAAGCTTGGACAGGTCCCCAGTAGACAGGTTGGGATTGTGGTGAGCAAGCTCGGGACGGCGGACACGCATATAGATGAAGTAGACTGGATGGTTAGGCATTTCTTTGATATGTGGCACTCACTGTTCATCGGACGGCGGGGAGAGTAGTCGGCCTTGCGGTCCTGGCGGAGAAGGTCCGGGAGCGAGTCCCAGTCGTCGAATGCATGCTGAGGCCACTGGACCGAGGGAGGTGCAAGAGGAGGAATGTTGATGTTAGAGTCGGTCTCTGGCATGCGGGTCAGAGGGGAAGTGAGGTCGTAGTCGCTGCTAGTGGGCGACTGGGCCACTGCCGCGGGGTCGGATGCACGTCTTGAAACGGTGCCACCGCTCGATTGCATAGGAGATGGCTCATCACTGTACGAGGGCGAAGTGTAGCTAGGACCCGAGGTAGCTGATGCCGAAGCAGAAGAGGAAGCCCAGTTGGGCTTTGAGCGCTCGGATGGATAGGACTCGCGCCGGCCAAAGTACTCGGAGCTGGTTGACAGATCGTTGATCGGCGTAAGGGGCGTGAGGGGGGTGAGGGGCTGCACCGACATCGAGGAAGACGGAGGGGGCGGAGCGGTAACGCTGATGGGCGAAAGGTGGTAGGCTCTCATGCTCGCCAGGGAAGAGTCATAGTCGTAGCCCACTGGGGTCATGCTTCCGTAGGCTGGCTTGTCCATGCTGACAGCTGCGGCCATGTTGAGCAATAGCAAAAGGCAAGGAACGGAGACGTCGGGTGTTTGGGTCGGCGAAAGGAGTATGCGTGTATAGGTTGGGTAGACTGTTGATATCTTTGGCAGAAGGGTTGAAGATCGGAGCGGGGATGCTGGGTGGGATTTGGGTCGAAGTATATACAGCAGTAGGGCAAGATGACGAGTGTATCGGGCTGCTACTGACAAAGATGCCCGGCTGCGCTCTTGAGCAGAGAATAGACGACGAACCCCGCGAACAGAGGTTGAATGGCCAGACGTTCCCTGGCTAGGATCTAAGGGAAACCCAAAGATGAGGAATCGATAACGAACAGCAGCCCAAGAGGCACGAGGTGAGAGGTAGCGAGTGAGAGACAGAAGACGCAGAGAAGATTACCTTGTTGTCCAAAAGCAGCAGCACCATGGACACTGGGTGCTCTGCGCGCAGTCTGCCGCTGCTCCTCCTCGCGACTGATATGCAAGACACAATCTAGGATTGCGATCGAAGCGTCCGTGCCAGATGCATACCGAGAGCCAGGCCCGTGGCAGCTGCTGCTGCTCCGTCCACCAGATGTTCTGTGGCATCCTGAGATGCTGAGTCCTGGAATCCAGGCAAACTCAAAGTTTATGTCTCGCACATCCTTCCTTTGCCCTCACGGCACCCTCACCACCTCCACGGCGTGCACTACAGCGCCGCCACCGCCGCCGCCTGTGTCAAGAGGCTCAGACAACCCCCCTCCATCCACCACCACCACCCTCCCCCACTCTGGACAACGCCACGGCACCGACGACAGGGCATCTAGAAGCCCTGACGAGGCGTTGGCGGTTCCTGTCAAAGGTGAGAAGAAGTTAGTACCGCTGACCAAGCTTCTGCCGTAGATGCCGGCCGGCCCACACCCCATGCTTTTTGGCAAGAGGCTGTCCGCGACGGACGGCCAGGCTTGGCCAGCGGCCAGGTGCCGGCAAACTTTGGACGTGTCACTCAGACAGCACATCTGCTGGCCTGCTGGCTGCAAATCGGCTGCCCCAGCAGTGCAATGCGGCGCCAGTCGGGGCTGTGGTGTGTGATTTGCCCTTTAGGGCCATTATCATGAGAGACTCGTCAGGGTGAGCAGGTGCAATCCTCAGGGAGACACGTCTGCAGTCTTTTTTGCCGTCAACCGTGACACTTGACGTACGGACGCCGTTCATCTTCGCCGTCATGCAATGCATGCCCAGCGCCACGCAAATCGCCACTGGCCGCATACGGGCATTGCTCTACCAGATGTCACAGGATCCCACAGACGTGATCTTCCAAATTCCATGCCTGCGCGCGCTGCGCGACGTTCACAGAGGCGCGCCAGTGGCTTCTGTTCGATCGCTGCGGCCCTTCGGAAGCCGGACGAGTGAGCTGCCATGAGAGACAGAACTGGGTTGTTGAATTGAATCTGTCTCGAGAGGAACGCGTCGTGGCGGGCGGTCAGGACTGGAAGAAGGTCTTGGGGAGATCATGGGGTGCAGGCATGTTTGGGTTAGACCGTGCCAAACCATGTTACCCTTGCTGATAGGCAAGATAGGCGTCTGGTCTTGTCCGAACGTGCCCTTATTGTTCCTTTGTGCGACTCGGCGGCAAGCTTGTTAGCTTTCAGGGCCTCCAGACTTCTCCAGCTCTCCAGACAACAGCGTAACGCTGTATACACAAAGATGAAGAGATCACCTTGTCCATCGCGACCTGCTCCGTAAGAGCCGGGCCAAGAGAGTGTCTCCAGGGGGCCAGGGAGAGTATACTCAGAGGAAGACACGCAGGCCAGGCTGTCTAACTTGTGGACAGGAAGCGAAGAAGTATGGTCTAGTGGAGCACACGGGGGATCTGATCCCTCGTCCGGATGTTGACGGAACAAGCCGGCAAACCTTGTCATTCATTGTCTCTAGAGCCGCACCCGACGCCACTCAAACAAAAAACAGGGAGCAGCCGCGGCAGAGGGCAGGATCACCGAGTGTTCAGCCGTGCACCCACCCATGTGCTGCTAGCAGCTAGCAACCATGACCCTTGCTTGGATGTGCATGTGCATGGGGCAGAGAGGGATGCTGCGGGGCTGCGGCCAGGCAGGCAAGACGCCTCCACCCAAGCCTTGAGTGTGCGTGACACGAGTATTGTCATTCGAGAGCCCATCTCGCGTGCATGCCCGGCGCCACAGACAAAGGTGCCACTAGATATGACGCAAGCTGGCAAAGCTTGCAACGCCTCCGTCGGATCAATAAAGTGAACGCTATCTCTGCCGTTACCCAGTTACGCAGACAGGACCTCAACGAGCAGACGCGTACGCCGTGGTTCCGAGGCCCCGAGGGACGCGATTTTCCATTGTGCACGGGAGACAGAACCTGCGAGTCGGTTGTCTACGCACGTTATTCCTGTTGAACGTGGTGCGAGGTGCATCAACCAAAGTGCACGTTTGTTCTGCTGTGGGGAAGATGACGCCAAGAAACTCCGACGGCGCCACGCGTGTTCGATTGGGGAAGTACGGAAAGAGGCGTCGGCGACGGCCACACAGACCTAGACCAGCGGCGGCGCAGCTCTCACCACCTAATCCCTGCCGGCGTCTGTGTTGCTCGGCTGTGAGCGGCAACTTTGTGTGTCTGACTTGTGATTTTGGTCCTTGTTGTGGCTGATTTTGGCGCGCTGCGTTGTTCGGCGGAGAAGGGGGGTTAGTCGCCTGTTCTCAGGTGGCTGATAAGGGGCTCCCAGTGTACCACTGTTCAGGATCAAATGTCCATGTTCCTATGCGTGCAATCGTACACCTGTGTGTGCGTATAATCTCCACTGTCCAGGAGCAAAGAGGGAAGGCCGCGGCGGGGCCGAAGCAGTGCGAAAGAACGATTGGCCATGGGCTCAACCAACCCCGGCCAAGTGCAGCCGCCACTGCCTGTGCCCTGAAGATCCTTCCAAAGTGCCCGTAGCAGCACTCGTGTCACGAGCACATCCTTGGAAGCATCAGTGCCTGACGCTAGCTCAAGGCTTAATCTTAACCCAAGAGCTCGGAAGCACAGGGTTCACCAAGGATCTTCGGACCCGACGGCAGCCGCGACACATCACGGCGCAAACCCCCCACCCCCTTTTCTTTCCATGGTGCCGAGCGAGAAAGCCCCCAAGCCAGCAGGCGTCGAAACCAGATTTCTAAGCATGTCTTTGTGCACTCGTGCAACAAGTGTCCGCTGCTTGACACTAGTTTGACTGCTGCCAGCGGTATGGCACCAAAGAACGTCTGCGCATCACGCCACAAACATTCCAGATTGTCTTCACTACCTCGGGGATCTGGCAAAGGGGATCTGGGCGCTCTTCTTCCAAACTGAGCGATTCCCGGGGCCGGCCGAGGAATCGCTCGTGGCTTGAGGGAAAATGTGGTCCACCACACTGCTGCTAACGATAATAACGCCACATTCAGGCTAACTCACCGATCGCTGCGTAGGATAGCATGGCCACTTGCTGGGGAAACTGGGAGGAGGATTGCTCACGTGCGTGTTGCCGCGTCTGTGCAGGCCGAGGGGGGCCACCGACTGCGCAAATCAAGTCTCTCCCACTACTTGGGGTATGTGGCTGAGCCAATATTGACACCAAGGCGCTCGGCAACACTCTTGCATGCCAGCGTGAATTTGCGTTCCGAGTTGTGGTTCATGGCCTTTCCGCGGTACGTCTGAGACACAAAATTGTGTATGAGCGGTGAATCAGCTGGACAGGTGCTGGGAGACTTCTGCCTCTGGCTCATTGGCGCGTCTTGGCCAAAGCCATCGAAAACACTCGACGCGACGCAGCTCATCACCTTGTCTAAGCTACGGCGACGCGTATCAAACCAGTTGCCGATACAGATCCATACCTCTCCAGGCGAGGCATTCGGTAGCCACCAGGCATACCTAGCCACTGATCATTCACGGTAGAGAAGAGGATCTGCCCGTGATGAAACCGAGTCAGAAATGGACGCCCTCCAATTCAGTCATTACCTCGACTAGACATGCCAATGGATTGAGGGTATTGTCGAGTCTCTCAGTGCGACCAGTGCATGTCCTAGGTAAAACGATTTTCAGATCCCAGCCAGCAAGACACCGATGGCGTTTCAGTTCCCAGCTGGCGTCACTGGCAGGAATAGGGCAATTGACATAGGGACAGTGGAACAGCTTCCTGTACTCGAAACACGGGGCCCTAGGTATCACCTCCACAGATCCACAATCGCGAACTAGCCCAAAAAGCGCAAGCGCTTTGGCTTGCAGCGAAGGAAAGATGTCGAGGGTTCGATACTTGGGCACATCCAGTAGCATGCACTCGAAACAGGGACAGCCGCTAAAACGCGGAGCGTAACCAACCATTAGCACGAGGTACAAGATTGGAAGTGGAATATGACCCTCGAATTCCTCGAGTGCAAGTGGTTTACTGGCAGCAGTAACCGACTCAACAACGGGTTTGGGCATGCACCAGAAGATGTGGCAGTAAGAAGAGCCAGGAGAGTAAACAGCAGATGGCTTCAGAACAGCATCAGATTGCGACCACGGACGGAGCCCAGCCAGCTAGCTGGTGTTGCCGAGCGGATAGGGCAAGGAAGACAGAGATAGAGAGCGCAATACAGGGAGAGAATCGTCAATGGTGAACGGAAAAACGTGTATGCAGAGTGCCGAAGAGTTGATGAAATTCCGGCACGGGCATTCACGGAAAAGCGTCATTTGTTCATGGTTCGCGGAATGGGACAACCTCGTTCATAGGCGGTGTAGCAAAGAGTCTTGAAGGCAGACTTGAGCGCAATCCCTTCTTATAACAATAATTATCTTGGAAGACCCAGCCCTGGTGGCTCGTGAGCTCGTTTATGCTGGCCGGGCCGTCACCGGCTGTTCAGCAAACAACTATCAGTGAGCCGCCACAGACAAAGTGTCAAGTTCTCTTGGGTATGATGAACCCTCCTTGTCGTGCGCCTTGAGTCTTCATATCAGTCTACTTGGGCTTATAAGACTCCTCTATTCTGCCAACAAGGATGGATAACCGAGAAACCTGACCTTGTTTTTCTTTATAGCATCATGCATGTGGCACATGGGAAAGTTGGTGATGTGTGATATATGCCGCACTGGAGCAGTCTTTCCGATGTCTCGCTGCATTAAATGCCACAGAGATAATATGGCACATCAGATGCTGTGTTTGTGCAAAAAGGTGGGAGGGACGTTACAGTACAAGCACCAGGCTACCCACTAGGAAGCTTCCCTTCCTTTTAGTGGACTTTTTTTCGTTTTTATCGTCAATACATTAGGCCAATGTCAATGGGTCATTCGTCCAGAACAGCAAAGTTCACCGACTTATTAATGGTGGACACAAACGTGACAGTCCAAAGTCGCTCCAAGCTGTCCAGCTTTCATATTAATTATTTAATCATTTGATTACAGTACTTGCCGTAATTCTGTAAGACACGGTCCGTCCTCTTGAAACGGATCAACATGCTGACCCGCACAGGCTTTTCCCGCTCGCCTTCGACTTCATATCCCGCTGATCGGGTTATCCAATCTGTGTTACGCCGCATCCGAGCTCCGAGAATGCAGCCCCATCCCATCACCGACCATCCAAATCCATCCGGCAAATGTGAAGAAACGGCTCCTCCGTGACACTGCAGGGACCAGGAGGCCGACCGCGCCACAAGGTATGTAGTTCTTTGCCCTGGATATCTCGATAGGAAAACGACCTTACACAGACGCAGCTGGGGACAAAACTGCGCAGATGTTCCGGATCCCACTGCCAATACTTGTCTAGCTACGTTCGACACGGACCACAGACCCCAACTGCGCCACATGAGCCCCTCCCCCACCATACATGCCTGCTCCTCCAACCTCCCTTATAAAACCCTACTGCATTCCTATGGTGACAACCAGACGGCATTGCACCTTTGTACCCTTGCACAGTAACGCCGTTGCAGACTGCACACATCCAATGATAACAAAGCGGCCATCACCGCTGGTGACTGCCCAGGTCGATACAGGGACGATCCAGGAATTGTGTGGGAAGCGCCGCATGCCCGGTTTTCGACAACCTTATCATCTTTCCTGGCCGAGTACTGTTACGTACGACGGCGACTGGCACCTGCTGCAATAGCTGATCGGTCACCAAGGTATGTATGTGGCAAGTTGCACCGAGAGGGCGAGCAAAACGAAAAAAAAAGTCGCGTGCGGCAGAAAGCGCAGAAAGTGCCACACGACACAAAACCGCCATCCGCAACGGGTGAAAACTAACCAACCGAGCACTCTTGCGGCTTGAGATTGGGCACACGCCCTTTACAGACGCGTTGCAGGTCCTGCATGCGGCAAAAAAAATATGCCTTCTACCCGAATCGAACGAGTGACCCTGTCATACACTGTAAATCACAGAAGGGGATACTACTAGTGACAAATTCTAACCACTGAACTAAGAAGGCCGATAAAAATTAGTTAAAAAGATGGTTGATAAGCAAACTGAAACCATTACGTAAAAGCTAAACCCAGCCTCCATCTGACATGGTTTACCCGCAGTTGCATGGCTGAGGATTCCCTCCATTCGCAGCGATGGTTGCCGCGCCAAGTCGGTCTCGCTGTACATGTGACAGTGAGGCGGTTGGGTGAGCCTGCGAGACGCACGAGACGCAGAAAGAGCCTTAAGCAACTCGTCGCTGACGGACCTTCTCCGGAACTCCCATCTCCACCACGCTACATACATTTTGATCTGACTGCTACAACTCCGCTGACGACACTACCCGTCAAGAGCCTGAACGCTCTTCGCCCACTCCTGCTCACCATAAGCACCGGGAACGACACCGTCCCAAAGACTAGCCATGACAATCCGATCCTTCTGTTCACCAACCCACGGCTCACGGCCGTGCTGAGCGAGCACATTGTCGAGCACGAGCAAATCACCCTGCTGCCACTTGTGCAGCACACGGATGTCGTCGGTGATCTCAGCAAGCTTGGCCAGGTACTCCTCGGGAATGGGCACACCGTTACCGTACAGCTGCTTCGTGACCCCTACACGCGAGCCGTTGCGCTCGGCGTTGCGATAGTACGCCGCTAGGCCAGTAAAGAGAACTGGCACACCAGTGTGCGGGTGAGTCCGCACAGAGGGAAGGCGGTGGGAGAGTACGAGGGTGCCGTCGTCAGACCACTCCCAGGTCGTGTTCTCCCCGCGGCCGTAGCGAGCGATCTGGGCTTCAATCTTGCGGCGCTGTGTGGCTTGGTCGTCGCCTTCGACAATGTCTTTGCCGAATGCTTGGCGGAGAGTCGAGCCCCCGTCGTATTGTGCCGCAGGTTTGTAGGTCACCTTACTGAGAACGCCGTGCGCTACCAGCTGCTCGATGAACTCTGGTATCTCGGCCTCCACACGAGCAAACAGCTCGGCAGAGGACGAGATCGGTGTCTCGCCACCCTCACGAGCAGCTTTGTGGGCATAGAACATGACGTACTCTGGTGCATGAGGCACCTGGGGGCTCTCGTTGTGGTTGTAAACCAGCACGTGCGGGGGTGACTCGTTGGCTGGCGCGACGTTTGGAGCCAGGGCAGGGCGGTCAACAACGATACCGATAATCTCGTGTGGCGAATAGTTGAACGCGTGAGCGACAGCACTGAACTCCTCAGCAGACTGGATTGGCAGTCCACGAAAGACGATCGCACCGTGTTGAGAGAGGAGATGCGTCAGAGTGCCATCCTTCTGCAAGCGCTGGACGGTGGCAACCGCGTCCTCGATAGTGAGGGGATCGGTTGGGCGAAGGGCTAGTGGCACTACGGTGCCTGGCGCGTGAGGTGCGCCGAGATCACGTTGGTTGGTTGCCGGAAGCTTGAATGGCTCGAAGAACGGCGCCGCCGCGACGGCACCATCAAGCTTGAGAGCTTCTGGGTGGAACGAGGCTGCAGTTGCCATGTTGTTCTGTGGAGCGCACACCCGTCGACATGACGGTTTATATGATGGAGTTCAGCGGAGGAGACTGTTGTTGACGACTGATGGCGACATTATTCGCCGACTTCCTCGGTTTCAGATCTTATCAATCCAATAATCTTTAGCGACTAGCGAGCTAACGAGCTCATTGCTCGCAATCACGCGATGCGGTCATGACCGTCTTCCTACCACCATACAAAAGGAAACTTGCCTCGCAAAGTTGGAGCCACATGCTGTTCGGTATGTCGTTGCCATCCAAAGAATCCGCCACTGTGGTGGAGGGGGAGGCGGCGCGGTTCGAGTCTCCTTCCTCAAGTGAGTAGGCTCCACATATATCGTGGCCCCACTGACGCCAAAAGCTCAGCACACTCTGGGCCGCTTCAGCCGTTTTTACCGCTCAACGCTGTTCCAAATCCTCATCGTGGGACTATGCGCCTTCTCCGCTCCCGGAATCTGGAGCGCGATGAATGGTCTCGGCGTCGGTGGCTCGGCCTCCCCCGACCTCATCAACGCCGCCAACGCAATCCTCTACGGCTTCATGACCGTGACATGCTTTGCCGGGCCATGGATCACCAACCTCATCGGCTTCAAGCTGACCCTCGCCCTTGGCTCGATTGGGTACCCCCTCTACGCGGCGGGTCTGTATACCAACAACCGCTACGGCACCGAGTGGTTTGTATACTTTGGTGCCGTCATGTGTGGTATCAGCGCCGGGTTCTTCTGGTCCGTCGAAGGGGCTATCGCAACGGGATACCCCGAGGCGCACAAGCGTGGGCGATACATTGCGACCTGGTTCACGTTTCGCAACTTTGGAAACATCATCGGAGGCTCGATCGCCCTCGCGCTCAACCACGCAACCACCACCCGCGGCAAGGTGGGATACAAGACGTACGAGGCGTTCATCGCCATCCAGTGCCTCGGCCTCGTGTTTGGAATCTTCCTGTCCAACCCGGAAAAGGTGCGGCGAGACGATGGCACGCGCATCGTAGCCCCGCGCGGCATCCACTGGCTAACCGAGGCAAAGGCCATGTGGGGTCTCGCGACCAGCAAGCCCATTCTCCTCCTCTCCCCGTTGTTCTGGTACTTTGGCTGGCTCCAAGCCTACCCAGGAACCTACCTTGCGCGCTACTTTTCGGTCCGGTCCCGCGCGCTCGGCAGCCTGATGTACGCCATTGTTGGCACGCTCACGACTTGGGTAGCCGGTACGATCGTCGACTATCCATGGGCATCGCGACGTACCCGCGGCCTGGTCATGTGTGGTCTCATCGCAGCTGCCAACACGGCGACCTGGATCTGGGCCGTCGTCATCCAGGTCGAGTACTCGAAAACACACCCGGTGCTCGACTGGGCACACAGCGGATTTGGTCGCGGGTTTGGAGTTTACATGCTTGAGCGTGTCAGTTTCAGTTTGGTGGAGAACTATGCCTACTGGTGCATTGCCAATCTGTCCGACTCGCCTGGCGACCAGATCCGATACTCGTCTCTGCTGCGCGGTATTGAGACTGCGTCAGTCGCTGTGAGCTTTGGTGTTCAGGCCGTGCCAACTGCGCTGGTGATTACGGCCGGGCTGAACATGGGGTTCTGGGCTGTCGCCCTTCCGTTTAGCTTCCTGGCTACGCTCCAGGTCGTAAAGAGGTTCCATGAGCGCGAGAAGCTGGAAGGTCGCGTCGAGGGCAGTGCAGCGCCTAGTGTTGCAGAGAGCGTTGAGGACAAGGCACGCTTGCCATAGACATCGTACTTGGTTGATACAGACGATTAGTGGGAAATGATGCACATGCCAATGCCTCTGTTTGATCAGTGACCTCCACCCGCATCCGTGTTCAAGCGCGTCCGTTCCCGTCCTTGCTGCTCGTCCGTAAGGGGGGGGAATGGCGGCGTAGATGCGGCGGCAGGCTGCAGGGGCAAGAACGGGCGACAGTGACAAGATGGTTCATCCGGATCTTGACCGATCTAACAGCGCAGTGGTGTGCGTGTGGGGTGGAGTGGTGCCCCGGCACTGATCCGAAAGCCGAGGATCCGTCCCGGCCACGCTGCTCCCCATTTACTTTCTGTCCACTGTCATCTTCTCTGCTGCTGCCAGCTATCACAATTGTTGTTCAGGCTACTACATACACTCTAGTAGACATCAGCATGACTTCTGCCGACCCCGAAATGCTCTGGGCACCCGCCAACCCCGAGGCAACCCAGGCTGCCCAGTTTCGCAAGCACATTGCCAAAACCCACAATGTCAAGCTCGACACCTACGAGGACCTCTGGAACTGGACCTGCAAGAACCGCGGCGACTTCTGGAGCGAGGTTTGGGACTGGGAGGGTGTTATTGGTGACAAGGGATCCGGTCCGGTGAGTGTGCGCATAGGAGCGAGCTTCTGCTCGAGGCAGAGCTCCATAGCCAACTACAGGCGTACAGAGAGCTGACCAGCGGCAGTACGTCGACGAGAGCGCATCTGCGCGGGCCAACCCTTCCTGGTTTTCTAACGCATCCGTCAACTGGGCAGAGAACCAGCTGAGGCACGCCAAGGAGCACCCGGACGACCTCGCCATCATTGACTGCACCGAGTTCGCGCCGAGCCAGGACTTTACACCAGAGCCCCGTCGCGTGACGCAGCGCGAGCTGCTGCTCCTCGTCGGCCGCTGCCAGGATTCCATGAAGACTGCTGGTATTGAGAAGGGACACCGTGTTGCGTACTGGGGTGGCAACCGTCTCGAGTCGGCTGTTGTCTTGCTGGCGACCTCATCACTCGGTGCCATTTTCTCGTCTGCTGCGGCCGACTTTGGCGTCGACGGTGTCATTGAGCGCTTGGAACAAATTAAGCCCCACCTCCTCTTTGTTTCCAACGGTGTGGTCTACAACGGCAAGGCTCGCCCTCTCCTCCCCCTCCTGCCTCGCCTCTTCGCTTCCCTC
This sequence comes from Prillingera fragicola, assembly GCA_002335605.1. Taxonomy (NCBI): domain Eukaryota; kingdom Fungi; phylum Basidiomycota; class Tremellomycetes; order Trichosporonales; family Trichosporonaceae; genus Prillingera; species Prillingera fragicola. Next base: position 230,514 of record BEDY01000005.1, on the reverse strand, counting down.
ACTCACCCTCCTGCAACGACCGTCATCATCAACCACGTCCCCGACAGCATCGACCCCCTGGCTGATGTCGCTAACTTCCGTGAGGCTGGGCACGATGGATTAACCACAGTCTGGCGGTGGGACGATTTCCTTGGCGTCGAAGACTTCGAACCCACCTTTGAGCGCCAGGGTTTCAATGATCCTATCTGGATTCTCTTCTCCAGTGGCACCACTGGCAAGCCTAAGGCTATTGTTGTAAGTGCTGCGACCGGAGCTCTAAACTCACAACCCAGCACCGCCAGGGTGGTATGCTCATTGATTCGCTCCGCGAGCACCACCTCCAGGGTGACATCTCGCGCGGCGATGTCTTCTTCCAGTACACCACCCCTGGCTGGATGATGTTCCAGTACCAGGTCTCCGGCCTCGCGACCGGCGCAACTATTGTCCTCTACGACGGCTCTCCCCTCGCCGACCCCGCGTGTCTTTGGAAAATGATCGACGAGTTTGACATCTCCGTCTTCGGCACGTCAGCCAAGTACATTGAGCAGATCTCAAAGCACTACCCCGATGTCGGCAAGAAGCACAAACTGTCTAAACTCAGGCAGATTCTGTCCACTGGCTCGCCTTTGCCCTCTCAGCTCTTTGACTTTGTGTACGCCAACGTCAAGAAGGATCTTCTCCTTGGCTCGGTGACTGGTGGTACCGACGTCTGCTCCGTGTTCGCTGGCCGCTGCACTGAGCTGCCCGTGTTCCGTGGCGAGATCCAGACTCGTATGCTCGGATTGTGAGTGTCTTTGTAATGCCACAAGCTGATGTTCCAGTGCCCTTGACACCACTGTCCCCGGCGGCGAGGGCGAACTGATCATTAACGCTGCCTTCCCCATCGAACCAGTTGGCTTCTGGCCTCTTCCTCGCGAGTCGCTGCCAGACGGTGACAACATCAAGGAGGCCGACGTCGAGTACGCCAAGCAGCGTTTCATCGACAGCTACTTCAAGGAGGGGACCGACTTCTGGTGTAAGTGCCTGCGTTGACTCCGGGCGTCAGCTAACATTGCAGACCACGGCGACTTTGTGCACATCTCCAAGTCGCGAAACGGAAACGGCGGTGGCCTCGTCATGCTTGGCCGCTCCGACGGTGTCCTGAACCCCAGCGGTATCCGTTTTGGCCCCATGGACATCTACTCGGTCCTGGAGAATCCCATCTTCTCATCTCGCGGTCTCGAAGAGTCCCTTGTTGTTGGCCTCCTGGTCGACGGTGGCGCCGACGAAAAGGTCGTACTGTTCATCAAGATGCGTGCCGGAACCGAGCTGGATGACGACCTCCTCAAGCTTATCAAGACTAACATCCGAACTGCCAGGAGCGCGCGTCACGTGCCCGCCAAGATTATTGCCGTCAGCGACATCCCCCACACCCTGACTGGCAAGAAGATTGAGATCCCCATCCGCAAGGTCATCAACGGATCTTCTGTCACGGCCATCAACCCCGCGACGCTGCGCAACCCCGAGTGCCTGGCCGAGTATGTGACTCTGGGTCAGAAGATGCGCAAGGAGGAGAACATGCCATAGAGGTTGTTGTCCGAAGAGGAACAATTGTAAACGCTGATAGCAATTATTGCTGTATCTCGCTGGACCACTAGGGTTGGGCTGCGCTATGCAACAGTCTGGAATAGAGCTTCCTGTGGCTACTGACATCACGAATTGCACCACCAACACCCTCGTCCTGTAGCCGTCGCTTGTGGTTTGTGACTGCTACAGCCGGGCTTATCCGAGCCGTTATCTGCCCGCATAGCCGGTGGCGTCAGTCAGGTGATGCCCATCTCCGCCCACCTACACCACCTCCACTGATCCCTACCTCCCTTGCATGCAAGGTCATCATTGGATCATTGGGGTACGACATGACTCCCTGTCCCACACTGCATGGCACTGTTTATGCTCCAAACGTCCTCGGATCTTCAGATCTCAGAGGGCTTCGTACGTGTTCGTACGTGTGGCTTAGCGGAAGGCGGGTTCTCGAGGTTGCGGCCTTGCCACCGAGCATCCGATCCAGGAGCTTGACTGCTGTAACCCCTATCTTGTCTTGTGATCATGAGGCGCGGAACCGCAGCTAAACAACTGACCCGCCTGCTGAACGGGACCAAACACCTCGAGCACACTGAAGTGGGCACCTTGAGCCCCATCTGGCCATCAGCGAGCACCTCACAAACACACACCTTAACTCTAATCGTCGGCAAGCCATGGACCTGGCAGAGATATCCAGGCAAGCCCGTGAGTGTTTTCCTTGGGATTAGCACAGAAGTTGACCTTCTAGGCCGAATAGTAGATGCCAATCGGGCACAGGATGTCCTTGGGCAAAAGGTGAGTGCCACGCTCAACGCTGATCTATGGAAGCTGACACTCACTCAGGACGAGCCTCCTCTCATATCTCGCAAGCGCCCAAAGTACAGCCGCAGCACAAAGGGCTGTCTTGCATGTCGCCGGCAAAAGGTCAAATGCGACGAAACATCCCCGACCTGCCTCCGATGCATTGGTGCTCAACGTGAGTGTCAGTGGCCAGCTCCAGCGGATTCGGCCTGCAAGCGTAAACGGTCTATATCACACCAGACGGAAGAGGCACCTGGGCGGACGACAACGGACTGGACAGAACCTCTCTCAGAGTCGCCACCTGCGCCCAATGACCAGTCGATTGCAGCTCTGTCATTCGACCTCGAGCCCGTCGATGTCAACGAATTGCCACTACACGCTGAGGTCATGTTTTCTGAGATGTCTGAATTGTCGGAGCTGTCGCAGTCACAGGCATCTCAGACTGCCTCCCCTGTGAACCTCCCCCCGCTGCCATTCACTGACCTGTCGAAATCGTCCCTGCACAGCCGGCGAGCTGCCAAGGGCAAGTATCGCAGCCCGTCGTTTGCCGTGGAACCTCCATCAACCCAGGCAACAGCTCGTCAACTGGTGCTTGGTAGCATCTTTAGGTGGGCAGTCCTAGGAGATAGCAGCTGACAGCAGCGCCTTCGCCTTTGATGAGAACTTGTTCGAGTTTGGCCCACCCCCTCGTCGGGAAGCCGTCTCAGCCTCGGTGGCCGCATTGAGCGCTGCGACTGGGAGCATTGACCAGCTTTCAAACGCATTTCCGTCACCGGCTGCTCGATCACTGTTCTCACACTACTGTAACACAACAAGCAAGCTTCTAATCACCATGGGCAACATCGGGCCAAATCCTCTTCTGGCACTCTGCACACCTTTGCGCCTACTGGACACGAGCTCTGCAGCTTCGGCTGCAATGCGAATGAGTATGCTCAGCATCAGCGTTGCCCACCTGGTTCACGACACAAACGAGGCATTTGCGCCAGATCTTCTCGGCCCCGACTGGCCTGCCCAAAAGGACCTGCTGCGCGCCATGGGAGACAAGTTCAAGAAAGCTGCTGTGGCCAATGTGCTCATGGCAGCTACGCCGGCAGCGGATAATCTTCAAAGTGAGGAGATTGAGTTCATTCCACGCTAACCCAAAGTTGACAGCGTCCTGGCCGCATGTACTCTCCTGTGTATTCGAGATGTGAGTCACCAGTCTGGGCTGTGACTGACGGCAGGTCATCAGCGCCGATCCGACCTGGCGAGACAATCTCGATTTTGCCATTAGCCTCATTCACAAACGGGGTGGGCCACAGGCTATGCTCCAAGGAGACGGATACTCGTTTACACGACGGTATCTGTTGGAGAATCTTGCCACTCATGACGTCTTTGGTGAGCGACACGTCAGGGCTGGCTGACGTTCAGGCTCGTTCGTCACCGGAAGAGAACCACTACTGCTGGGCAACTGTGACCTGTGGTGGACTGAGAGCGTCGAAACATCCCAGACGCGCTGGGAATGGGAGTCAGTGGAGCGAAGGTGAGCACCTTACCAGGAGATTACTGACAAAAGCTTCGGAGTATCTCGTTCAATGATGGGCTTTTTGGCGCGCATTGCCGTGGTAGACTCCCACAAACGTCGCCTCGGGATAAACATCGATGACCCGCCAAGTGACATGCTGAAGGTGGCCGAACATCTTGTGCAGGCCAGCCACTGCCTCTTGGTGGAGTTGGACATTTGGGGCAATAATCTGAGTGCCATGGCACAGCACGTCCGCGTGACGGTGAGTGCGGGTCTAGAGCTCCTGCTTATGCCAGTGTGGCGACCACATCTACAAGAACATGGGCGTGATCTACATCCTCGCAGATGTGAGTCAATCAACTTGATAAGAGGCTAATCCCAGATTCTCGGTCAGTCAGTGTCAACCCAGCGCATAGTCAAAGCGGTCGACAGTGTACTTGAGCTCCTCAGTGAAGCCTCAGCCATGCGCATGTCGGTCATGCTCATCTGGCCACTGCTTATCGCGGGCGTCTTCTGTCTACCCAGCGCGCGGCCCAAAGTGAGGTCGCTCTTTGATGCGTTCCGCTCCGACTACTCTGAAGATCTTGTAGCGGCTGTGAGTCCTCCTTATCAAGTTCAAGCCACTGACCCCCAGAAAGAGCTGCTGGAGGAACAATGGCGCGGAATCGACGCCGGGCTGGGCAAGCGGCCGTGGCAGGAGGTCATGGACCAACTCGGCCGATCTGTACTCCTCATCTAGCCTACCCACGCCGACCTGAGATTTGTGCATGCGCATGCGACGCTTGGTAATACTCGGTTGCCAATGCGCTTGTTTGCGGATGCACCACCACATGCTCACCATGTGTGGTGCCTAAGCGCCGCTTATCGATTTAGTGCCTAATTGCCCGGGCTCCATGCGACCTTCTTTCTATTCACCGACTCTATCCACAGTCTTAAAGACTCATAGCTCCTGCGCGTGGCTCCCCCCCTCCTGCATAGTCATAATGGGTTCCATCACTGTGAATCACATTCCGTTCTTACCCAACAAGGTCACCAAGGCTGCGAGCACTACCACGGAACTTCAGGCAGTGGCGGATCAGCACATCACCAAGGCTCTGGGCAGGCTCCGTGACCATGTGTTCAAAGAAGGCAGAGGCTTACAAGTCCTCACAACCGTGAGTGAGATCCGCCTGCTCAAGGCTGACAGGAAAGGACGATGAAGTCCTCCTTGACTTCACCTCTGGCATCGGCGTGACTTCCCTCGGTCATTGCCACCCAGACGTGACCGAGGCCATCATCGCTCAAGCCAAGTCAATCGTGCACGTCCAATGCGCCATTGGCCTATCTGAACCCTATGTACAGCTGGTGGAATCTCTGGTTGATATGATGCCCGACCCTTCGCTGGATTCCTTCTTCTTCTGGAATTCTGGCAGTGAGGCGATTGAGGCTGCTATCAAGGTGGCACGGACCAAGACGAGACGAAACAACATTATCGTCATGCAGGGTGGCTACCATGGTGAGGGACAAGCCGGTGATGTTTCTGATTCCAGGGCGCACAAACGGAGCTGCAGGACTCACTCGATCCAAGACTAGCTTCTTTGCTGGTAGCGGCCCTCTCATGGTGAGGCTTGTTGCACAGGCGATCACTGACAGCAGCCCTGCGTCTATACCACGTCGTTCCCTTACTGGCACGCCATGGGTCTCCCAAGGGAGACTCCAGAGGAAGAACTTGTTCAGCGAGCAATCACTGACATTGACAACTTGCTTCAGCAGCAGTCGGCCCCGGAGGACACGGCAGCAGTCTTTCTGGAACCAGTTATCGGCGAGGGGTGAGTGGTTTCCCGTGTTTGGTTTTCGCTGACGTTAAGCGGTTACGTGCCCGCCCCAGCTGCTTATATTCACCACCTGCGCACTCTGTGCACTCAGCATGGCATTCTTCTCGTGGTCGGTGGGTATGCTGAGCAGTTTCTGTCTGATTACTCTCCTAACCATTGAAGATGAGATCCAAACAGGATTCTGCCGCACGGGCAAGATGTTCACAATTGAATACTCGGAGGTCGTTCCGGATATTTTGGTCTTTGCCAAGGGATTCGCCAACGGAATGCCGCTTTCTGGCATTGTTTCCAGCTCAGAGATAATGTCAGTAATGCCCCCGGGCTCTCTCGGAGGCACCTACAGCGGTAACGCTGTAGCATGCGCGGCTGCCCTCGCTACCACACGGTACATGCGCACCCACGACATTTTGGCAAACGTTCGGGCGAGATCCAAGCAAATGTTCGATGGCCTCCGAGCCATTCAAGCCGATGAGGCTGAAGGAGGCTGGATCATTGAAGAGGTCCGAGGACTTGGAGTAAGCTCACCTCAGTGAACGATGACTAACAGCTCAGCTGATGGTGGCGTTGGAGTTCAAGGACCCCAAATCCAAACTCACCTCGTCCAATACGTACGGCGTGAAACTGCCTCCCAACCTGAACAAGCTGGTGCAGGATGCCTGCTATAATCGTCGTCTACTCACTCTCACCACCAGCATTTACCCCGTACTCCGTTTGATTCCGGCCCTTATTCTCAGCGAGGAGGACGTATCTGAGATGCTGAGAATCATGAAGGAAGCAGTTGCCGAGGTGGCAAGATCAACAACGTAGAAAATATGTAATAGCAATTGCCGGTGCCTCCTGTATGCAACCGTCTCACACACGTTCACCGATCGATTTCTTAAGATGTTGGATAGCATTACTCACATTGACTGGACTGAAACTGAACATCGGAATGTTTGTTAAAATGCAGGTCATGATGGGAGATCGCCACTTTCATTGCCGCTGAGGAGATCTCGCGTGGCGCATTGTCTCCAACAAGAGCTAAGGGCTGTATTGTCACAATCCGAGCCGACTATGGCTATTACTCACATAATGCTTGCGAGTAAGCGGCGGCATGGCCATTGCGTTAAGCGACGGCTCGACCGGCTGTTTGATTGCGTTGCTATGTACGATCATCGGCCAATTTCGCGAGACCGTTATAACTTGCCAGTAGACATTGTTGGGTGGAGCGATCCCATTGCACCCAACATGCACACTCCTAGACGTATTCAATACCTCGGTGTAAGGGGCTTCTATCTGTAAACAGTGCTAATAATCTAGGCTCAGCTTACCAACAAGGCGCTCCTGCGCGGCCAAGGCTACATCAATGGCCAGTGGGTGAAATCAGCCGACGGCGCCACCTTCCCCGTCATCAACCCGGCCACCGGAGCAGAGATTCTCGAGGTTCCCGATATGCCTCGAAGCCAGATCAAAGGCGCTATTGTGAGTCCCAAATAATAGAATCTGCTGATACAATCAGGAGGCCGCGCATGACGCCTTTCCGGCATGGTCCAAGCTCACAGCATACCAGCGGCAAACTTACCTCCTGAAGCTTCTGACCGCAATGGAGTCAAACGCTGAGGATCTGGCCCTCATTCTGACGGCGGAGAATGGAAAACCTCTTATGGAGGGCAGGGGGGAGATTGCTTATGGAGCCGGGTTCTTAAGCTGGTTTGCGGCCGAGGCTGTCAGGTGAGTTTGAGTTCTGCTGCCACAGACGACTGATTGGCAGAACTTATGGCCACACTGTCCCCGCATCCATTCCGGGAACGCGAAACACTGTCATTCGGCAGCCCATTGGGGTCTGTGGTTTAATCACTCCTTGGTATGCTTCAGCCAGTGAACCAGCCTGACGATAGGAACTTTCCCAACGCTATGATCACTCGCAAGATGGCGCCAGCGCTCGCGGCCGGTTGCACTGTTGTCATCAAAGCACCAGCTGAGACCCCGCTGTCTGCTTTGGCCATGTGTGTTCTCGCTGAGCAAGGTGGCATTCCCAAGGGTGTCATCAATGTTGTCGTTGTTGACAAGGGAGAGCGTGAAGCTGCCTGTGGTCTGGAGCTCTGCGAGAAGTGGGTCTTCCCTAACGAATCTCGGTTGACGCTCAGCTCCCTCGTGTCGAAGATTTCTTTCACAGGCTCAACTCCTGTAGGGCGTCTGCTCATGCAGCAAAGCAGCCCAACTCTCAAGAAGCTCTCTTTTGAACTAGGAGGAAATGCTGCGTAAGGGCATTGATGGGACACCGGCTGACCTCAGTTTCATCATCTTTGACGACGCGAACCTCGACTTAGCCTTGGACGGGGTGATAGCGTCGAAGTTCCGAGCGTCTGGCCAGACCTGTGTCTGTGCGAACCGCATCTTCATTCACGCCAACGTTTACGATAAGTTTGCCTCGCGGCTTGCTGAACGTGTCAAAGCATTCAAGATGGGCAACCCCTTGACAGACGGCGTCAACATCGGTCCTCTTGTAAATGAGCGTGGCGTCGAAAAGGTGCAGCGTCACGTTGAGGATGCCGTAAAGAAAGACGCCCATGTCCTGTGTGGCGGCAAGCGGGCAGAGGGCTACGAGGAAGGCTCCTCGTTCTTTGAACCCACTGTCCTTGTCAACCTTGCTCCCAGTAGTGTCATCTTACAAGAGGAGACCTTTGGCCCTGTAGCGGCCCTATTCAAGTTCACAGCCGAGGACGAGGTGATCAGATGGGCCAATGACACGGAAGTCGGCCTCGCCGGGTACTTTTATACTCGAGACGTATCAAGAGTCTACCGCGTAGCAGAGCAACTGCAGGTCGGCATGGTGGCTGTCAACACTGGTATTGTGTCCCAGCCGTGCATTCCGTTTGGTGGAGTTAAACAGAGCGGTTTTGGACGCGAGGGTGGCAAAAGTGGCATCGACGAGTACATGGTCGAGAAACTCATCACTATTGGCGATGTCTAGGTCTGGTCCGTAAATCATATGCATCTTGTTTGAACCAGCTCTCTTTGTGTTGTCTATCAAATTACCTACATGGCGTGTTCTGTTGAAATCTGGTGAAGCCAACGCGCCAAAGACAAAGCGCCACATGCCTCACAACCACACGTCAGCGTGCCAATCCAGCACGTCTGCGTCAGCACGGTATCATGCTCATGCAATCCATCCATAACTACCCAGCAAGGCTAGAATCACATGCACATGTCCCCAATCTCTTATCCGCGGGTTATAAGCGGAGGGTAGCGCCGGAACCATTGCGGAGGAGTGATAAAATCAGGGTGGACCTAAGCGTCGCCTCTGATCTTGACTTCATGCTCGTACCAATTCACTTCGTCACATGCATGAGACGACCCGACATTGACTTTATTTATACATGATACCTGACGACTCTGACAACGAGGCATCAACTACAGCCCCACCTACCAAATCGCCTCTTCACAATGTCCACCGCCGCCTCCAGCTCTGAGCGCCCAAAGATCCGCCACTATGTTGGCGCCGGGACCCGTGCTCTTATTCCAATTCGCGAAGGTGTCTCTGCGTGTACGTCTCCAAACGCCTGTGTAGAATATAAGCTGAGCTTCCGCAGATGACATGGGAACAGCAGCTCCCTGCGATCTAGAGTACACTGGTGGTATCTTTGACAAAACTGCCGAGGGGCCGGAGCTCATCAGCGAGAGCTTCCCTGTCTACGAGGTATGTTACAAACAGTCCCGGACGCTGACAGTTGTAGTGGAAGTATATTCTTGAGGGTGAATGGCAGTGAGTTGCTTGCTCGCAAACTGCTCGCAACTAAGGTTCTTGATCTGATATGAAAAGCATTCTCCCAGAGGACGGCCGAACGATTGTGGCAAAGCCAGGTGACCTTGTCTACCTTCCCATGGGGTGCAAGTTCCGTTCACTCAGTATTCCGTTCAAGGCCTTCTTGTGAGTGGGCACCTGGAGCCGGGCTGATATTAGCGTTACCAGTCGGGGTACTAGGGCTCCTCTTGAGGCGGAGGCGGAGTGGCAATAGAGTTCGCGGCTTACGGTTGCGTTATCAGGTGGATAGCCGGGAATACGATGCACTATTGAACACACAGTTCGACATTCACCACTCGGCTACTTTGCAGCTGTATTTTCCCTATGAGACTGACGAGATAGAAAACAACAGCTGAAAACATAATAAAGTAGCCTCAGAGTCCTTACGCACCACTACGAGGGTTGCTGCTGAAGCTTGGGGTAGATGCCACAAGCTGGAGCGTTGTGAGCTGGGACTCGGCGACATCGGGTAACAAATAAGATCAAGCTGTTAGCCTCCATATTTACCCCTTTACATGCATGCAATGAGATCAATTGTGGCTACAGATCAACCCTCAAACTTGAAGCGTCCTCGGAGCCTTCCTCCCCAGATGAACATCTGACTATCAGCTCTCGGTTCAGGGGGACCAACTCACCATAGTCGGTGCTGGAACTCCTGCAAGAGCTATGCAAGCAAGGACAGTACCTCCCAATCCCCATCCAAGATTCTCAAACATGTCCCCAGAGAAAATTGGCAGTACGCAAGCCGCAATGGAACGCAACTGAATGTCAACAACGTCTAGGTACCATAACTCACAGCCGTTGCTGCAGCTATCGCTGCCGCCGAGTAGGGGAAGAAAGCATCAGCAATGCTATTCGTCAGTTAAGTTTTGACAAAAACGCCTCACAATGTTTGGATGCTAGGAAAGGCCGTTGCAAGCCCATAAGCAATGAAGAACATGCCAACTTGCGGTCCCATCCAATGTGTCTGGTTCTGAGCAGTCCAACCCTGACATTAGTTGTGCGGGGCTCCTTCCAAGACGTACAAAGATGAAGAGTCCTATTGGCAACAGACATGCCCCGAACTGTGTCAATACCAGCTTTCCGTTAGATGTATTCACAGACGTATACTCACCCTGTACTCCGGCTGACCGACGCCGGGGTTGCCTGCCCTTTTGGAGAGGTGGCGGTAGATGCGGTCCTGTAACATGGCTCCAGTAAGGCCGGCTAGACCAAAGCCAATGGCTGGACTGTCAGTGAAAGCATTGACATGTCGAATGAACCTAGTCCGATGTAAGCGAAGGGCAGAATATTCAGCGACCAGCCATAGGAGAACAATGACGGTCGATCGAATGGAGGCGCTCCGAACATGAGGGGTACGCTGACGATAAACAGGTATATGATGGCTGACCATATCAGCAAAACCAACGACATTACCTCACCGTAGAGATAGGCGTAGTATGCCGAAAAGATCATACAGACGGGGTTGGTGAACAACAATCTTGGTGGCCGCGAAAACGCCGCAGAAAACACCTGCTTCGCCTCTTCGCGCGATACCATGTTTTTCATGCATCGAAGAGCATCGAAGTGCGTGAGCTTCCGGCCCAATGCTTTCGGAGAACGATTTTGCAAAATTTTCTCAATGGTCCTGAACCGTCAGTCCAAGCCATCGCACCGTCGGCTACGCACTGCGCGTGGGTCTCGTCTGTGAGCAACACGAAGGCCACAAAGTTGACTAGTGCCACTATTGTGATTACCCAAAAGTCCCACCGCCAGCCTCCGTTCAAGATCCAGTACCCCAACATGCTACCCATGACTGGACCAGCCTTCAGATTAGATACAGTTCGAGCAGTCCTGGGACGTACCATAGGGCCCATGCCATAGATAGACATTGGCCTTCCTCGTTCCTGTGGTGACCAAAGCTTGCGATCAGTAATGGCTGAGTATTGAGCTCACATCTGCCACAGTGGCTACTCCTAATGAAGGAGAGGTTGATCCAAACATTCCACAGAAGCTGCTATCAGCCTCTGATGGCTACTGCCCAGGCTCACAATCGGAGGACAATAAGAGAAGGCATACTGGGCGTCAGTCTCTACCCTCATGCAGCCACATACCTTTGAGAGACGGCAGTGCCGAGGCAAAAGAGGCCAAAGAGTAACATACTGCAGAGGTATGCCGGCTGTCGTCCGTACAGCTCTGAAATTGGGGCTGAGAGGAAGGGTCCGGAGCTTGAGTCAGCCTCGCTCCATACTTACCAAACTTACCCCAGTCCCAAGACGTACGACGCGATGGTGAGTAAGCCAATCTTGGCTTCCGTCTCCCCAAACTCGTGCATGGCCGCATGGAGAGCGGGAACTCCTATCGAACTTCCACTAGTCACGATGAATGAAGTTACCGAGACTGTAAGGGTGATGCGCCATTTCTTGGACTTGGACCAGTTCCGTGGATTGAAGGGCGATGTGGAGAAGGGCTCCAGTGGCGTCGTTGGCAGCGAAGGCGAGAAGATCGATTCATCTGCCTTTTCCAAGTCCCCGTTCATGGTCTCTGTGTCCGATGAAGAGACGTCTGCAGGGGTGCATCGCGACTTATAAGGCAACGTATGATATGGAATGCGTCAACTGCCGAACACCGACAGCACCACCCCACGTTATCCGTCGGCTAGATCCGTCTACATATCTACCACTAAGTTGGAGTGCGCAAGCCATATTTGGCCACAATGGCCTTGCCAAGCTCGGCAAGGTTAGGGGCTACAACATCGTGCTTGCCCCACATTCCCGTACACTCGTAGTGCTCGTATTCTAGCGTGTACGCAGTCTCGAATCCACACGCCTTTGCACCTGCAAGATCCCAGGCGTGCGATGCTGATATCGGTCAGCCTGCTCAGGCACGACTCTGTCACGCTTACCTCCGAAGATGACTACCTCGCCCGGATTCTTGTTCTCACAGTCCTCTTTCAGACGTCGATAAACTGCGAGCTGAGGCTTATGGACCCCAACTTGGGTGGCAACATCCCAGATCTGATCATCGCGAAGTTCAAGACTGGCTTTCTCAAAGTACGTTTTGAGTCGTTTGGGACTCGCACCAGAGCAGGCGAAGAAGTCGATTCCCCCGGCTTTCAGAGTGGCCAGCATTTCTGCGAAGCCGGGACGAGGCCGTAGGCCATTCAGATAGGCGTCCATGATGGCATCAACGTCCTCATCGGTGTACAGGCCGTCGATATCTGCTGGGGGGACACCAGATTGAAACAGGACGCGCGGAAGATCAGCCTTCCACCGATCCACATTGGTGTCTTTGGGCCGCTCAGTGAAGACCATGAATGCGGAATCACGCTCGACTGTTACGAGCCAGAAGTGGAAGAAGAGCTTTGCATCGAGGCCGTACTTGGCGAGCTTGTCACCCAGGCGGGTTCGAACGGCCTCCTCAGCGGCTTCGTAAGAAACTGTTGGAGTCAGCGTTGAGCGATGCGGCCCGGAGACAAACAGCAGGTGCCCACAATGTCAACTGGGAGGATCAGCCGCAATCACAGCACACACGGGAGCTCACAGTAGGCAGATGGCATGGCAGTATCAGTGATGATGCGTATCTCACACCCGCCAAGTCCTAAATACGTCGATAGGACTTCCTGCTAGCATATAAACGCCGGCAAGGGATGACAAAGTCACCGATTGATCAAGCGACGGCTACACTGCCCACCTTCTCGGCGTCGAACTGGTACATCCTCTATCTCTGACACATGCCAATTATATTCACTCAGCAATGCACTGCGTTCTGAGGTTGCTCTGCTCCCACCACCTCGTCAGCGATGCGTACCTCTCCAAGCATGGCAAATGCCACGGCCTCCCCGCCGCCGGGGTTGTCCGAAGAGTATGCTCTTACCCCATCGGCACTCCCAGTCGCCAACTCAACGCAACCATTTTGGCTCTCTGAGCGCTCTCCGCTTGATCGGCATCGAACTACCGAGCAGCTTCCTCGCACCGCTGATGTCTTGATCATTGGATCAGGTCTATCCGGCTCGATGGTGGCCTATGAGCTGCTCCGCCAGCGCCCCAGCCTTAACGTCCTCATGCTCGAGGCGAGGGAGGCATGCAGTGGCGCGTCAGCTCGCAATGGCGGACAGGTAAAGACAGATGTACGTCTAGTCGTATAGACCAGGCGCTAACAGTAGCCTTACATTACATGTGAGCGGCCAATTGTAGACTCCTCTGACAGAAGATCGTGCCAGGAAGGCAAAGTACGGCCCACAGCTTGCCAACGAGCTCACCACATTTGAAACCAATCACCTTGCCATGTACGAGGCGTTGCTTGAGAAGGAAGACATTCCATGCTCCTTTCATGTGACCACTGCGTTCGACGTCTGTCTTACAGAACCAATGGCAAAGATCGCGCGCAACAGCTACAGGGAGCGATTGGCCGACTGGCCCGAGGACACTGTCAAATTCCGCGAGCTGGCTGACGCAGAGGAACTGCAACGGCTGAGTGGCGTCAAGGGCGGCATATGGGGTACCATGTATCGCGTAGCCAGCATCTGGCCATACAAGCTGGCGACTGGGCTGCTGGAGCGTTGCTTTTCGACGGCGAGTGACGGTGGGGGTTCTTTCAACCTGCAGACCACCACACCCGTTGTGGCCATTAATTCTGCCTCCACCGGGTTCACTGTCAAGACAGAACGGGGCAGCGTATCCACTGAAAACGTTGTCGTCTGCACCAATGGCTATACCTCCAATATCTTGCCCGAGATGACTTACAAGATCGTACCTATTCGCGGCACAGTTGCGTCGATCCTCCCACCACGTCCTCAGCTGGCCAACACCCCACCGTCCAAGGTCTTCCGTCCTCTGTTCACCTCGTTCGCTTTCAAGTTTGGCGGAGGCCGCGGAGAGTACATGATTAGCCGCCAGGATGGAAAGAAGGAGGTCATCATTGGCGGCGCCAAGGAAGGATACCTCCATGACTTCAAGACATGGTACGGTAACACGGACGACTCGGAGCAGCTGTAAGTGTGGGTTGTCTTGGAGAGCGGCTGACAATCAGCCCTGGAGCGTTCGAGCACTTCAAAGCCTACATGCCCAAACACTTTGTAAACTGGCCCGAACCAACCTCTCACGTTGACAAGGTGTGGACAGGAAGTGAGTGAGCGTCTGCGGCACACCGCTTACTGTATGCAAGTCATGGGATACTCGTCGGACAAGTTCCCCTGGATAGGACAGGTGCCGTTTAAACAAGATGGGTTCTACATTATGGCCGGCTTCCACGGGCACGGTATGTGGTGAGTCCTCAGAACAGACCTACAAAGCTGACATCAGTCGCATTCCAGGATCAGCTAAAGCTCTGAGTCGACTGATTCTGTCCGGGTCGCGAGGCCAAGCGGGTCTGGAGGTCATGGACAAGGCTGGTCTTCCTCGTCCGTACATGTTCACGCCGGAGCGCTTCCAGTCCAACGACTTTGCCATCTTTGACTCAATGGGGTACAAGCGAAGTTCTGCCTTAGATTCGAAATAGTTACCATATGCATTGCCTACCCAGCCGAAAAGTCGCTGGCGATGATTACGCTTGTGGAGGTCACTTGGCGTTGCTCGAATGGTTGTGCCACATCCACTTGCACGACTCTACAGTATTCATGCAGCTGCCCTGCCTGTTTACCTGGATTTTTCCCACTTGACCGTGCGAGGTTCATCTTTTCATCGCAAGCAAAGCAGCTGGTGGTACGACTCCATGCATAGCTACCTGCCAGATGTCAGGCGGGTGGTGGTGGGACAAGCGATCGGTCTGCTGATCGGACCAAGTCACATGACCGGCCCGGCGCTGGCCGGCAAGAGTCAGTCGCATCCACGACGCGACGTTTAGCATAAGCGCCGGCAAGACTGCACTCACCTCGCTGCAGTGTTCAGAATCGCTCAAACAGATAACAGGCTCCCCAACAGCGGCAATGCTGTCTTTGATCATGACTGCGAAACAGTACTTGAAGCCGCGCGTCGGGCTTGATCTCACCAACTGCCTCCCACAATCTCCACAATGGCTACCACACAGCAGGACTACAACAGGGAGGATGAGCTGAAAAGGGACTTGGATCCGGACCTGCCCAAGGACCCAGCTCTGACTCGAGTGACCTCAGCTGGCAGTCAAGACATGTATACCGAGCATGGTGAGGTCGACCAGGAGTACATGAACTCGTCCAAGCGCAACAAGTTCTGGCGCAGTGTCTTCTTCCAGATGATTCTCTTTGCTTGGTGAGCTGACTCTTGATCCAATTAAAGGTCCCTTGCTAACTCTCTGACCAGTCTGGCCTTTGTTGACCCGGCCATGACCGACGCCATCAACTTACTCGGCGGCGGAGGTCTTGCCTCTCCCTACCTTGCCAATCTGGCGTCCACACTAAACTACACCGGGACCTGCATCATGTCTCTGTTTGGTGGGCCGGTCATCAACAAGCTGGGCATCAAGTATGCCTGTATGATCTCAGCCGGCTGCTATGTGTTCTCCGGAACTGGATACTACGTCATGGCTCGCTTCAAGAATCAAAACTATCTTCTCAGCGCAAGGGTGAGTGGGATGAGCGAGATTCTTTGCAAGACAACTGACAATCTCCCAGGTCATCGGTGGCTTTACAAATGCGCTTCTCTACGTTGCCGAAGCAACAGCCATGCTGTCCTACCCTTACGCTGGCGAGCGCGGCAAGTACCTTGGCATCTGGACAGCCATGCGCAACTTAGGATCTCTTGCGGGCGGTGGCATCAACTTTGGCAACAACAACACCAACTCGCAGGCTGGCGGAATTGCCTGGTCGACCTATCTTGTCTTCATCGGCTTTGGTGAGTGCGCCAAGTTACATCGGATCTGACAGTCTTAGAGGCGTCCGGTATCATCTTTGCCGTCATGCTCTCGCAGACCTCCAAGGTTCGCCGCTACGACGGCACCCCCGTCCCCCAATCTGCAAAGTTAACCTGGGGTGGCGAGATGCGGGCGCTCTGGGCTCACATCAAGATTCCCCGCACATGGCTGCTCTTCTTCCCGGCATTCTACTCATTCTACTACGGCGGTACCTACAGCACCTACCTAACTCTGCACTTTAGTGTGCGAGCTCGCGCTCTCTCCTCTCTGATCACTCGTGCGTACTGAGCATGGAACAATGTTGACAGCCAGCCGCCGTTATTGTCGTGACTGTCCTTCTGTTTGGCAAGTTCCTCGACAACAAGCGCATGAAGCCCAAGACCAGGGCATGGTGCGGATTCTTTGGCTGGATGATTCCTCAGTGCATCGCCTTCATCTGGACCGGTATTCTCTACGGCAAATGGGGTCAGCAGAAGACATATCACGCCCATGACTACGGACTGTGAGTTTTACTCTATTCCTGCAAGGACAGAGTTCTGATGTCATCTCAGTGACAAGGGCGCATGGGCAGTTGCCTGGCTTCCTTATCTCATCATCTTTGTTACCGGCTACTGGTGCCAGCTCTACATCTACTGGGTGATCGGCACCTTCTCCACCGACGTCAAAGCTGGCTCGCGTACTGGTGGTCTTTTCCGATGCTTTGAGGCAGCTGGCAGTGCAGTCACGTACGCTGTAAACTCAAAGGCGGGCGACAAGAGGATCCTGCTCTACGTCAACTGCGCCCTCCTTGTTGCTACTATCCCTTCCATGGTCGCCTTGATCCGCATGGTGCCTGACGCGCCCTTCGAGCTTGATGCGATTGTTGCCGAGGCCGAGGTTGAGAGGAAGCAAGGTCAACAGCCAGCTTAGAGCCGAAAGGACGAGCCAGCTATGGAGAGGGCGAATGTGTGGGTCCAAGGGGTATGATGGAGATCGCAGTGTTCCGGGTTTCGACGATCGGCGATAATAAGAGGAATCATAGTTGTACAGGGACTTGGTATCAATCATTCGATACACAGCCAGGTGTGAGAAACGTCCTCAGGCTGTGCGTTTGAGGCGGCATTGACCTTCGGAGCAAGAGGCTTAGAGTACGTCGGTAATCTGCCCAAGGGATTCTGCCAACGTCTACCACAGCTAAAAGCCCAGTCTCTGTATAGGATCAAACGCTTCCAAACAGCAAGTCATTCACCAGTGTTCCTCCACGAAAAGGTTAACACCCGAACACCACGATGTCAGAGACTACATCCACGCAGCACTACGTCGAGAAAGATATGCAAACCGGCCCGCATCATCTCGAGCATCACGTCGGAAACAATGTGCACCTGCCTGTTCAAGCCCGTAAGTGTGGCATTGCTTCTACGCTCCGAGCACTCACTTACAGCTGCTGCAGCCATGTTTGCCAACCCAGGCCCACTCGGCCTGTTCTCCTTTGCGTCCACAACCCTGCTTCTGTCGCTCCTCAACATCCAGACCCGCGGGCTCACCGCTCCTAACATTGACGTCGGCATGGCGTTTGCCTGTGGTGGGACGGCCCAGATGATTGCCGGCATCTGCGAGTTTGTCGTCGGCAACACTTTCGGGTTCACAGCCTTTGTCTCGTGAGTCTCCCTGACGAACAGAAACGCTGAGTGGCGCAGGTATGGCTCATTCTGGATTGCGTTTGGGCTGCTCCACTGGCCCTCCTCGGGAATGATTACGCCCTACAAGGAGTCAGCGGACGTTCACGCACTCAGTTCGGCTGTCGGCCTTTTCCTCATTGTATGGTAAGTGATGCCAGCCTAAGGAATGCTAACATGGCCATCAGGATGATTCTGACCTTTATCCTGTTCATCGGCAGCCTTCGGGCCAACACTGGGCTCTGCGCTCTTTGTAAGGCTGCAGTGGTATTTTCGCTGACGGCCAGTCTTCTTCCTCCTCGTAACCTACATGTTCCTGGTTATTGGGCACATGCTGGACCGCGTGGCATTCAACAAGGTCGGAGGTGAGTGGCAAACGTGAGCCCCATTCACTCACATACGCAGGAGCCTTTGGTATTTTCACTGCTATCATTGCCTACTACGTTGGGGCTTCAGCCCTGTGGGAGTCGGAGAAGATTCCCTTCTCGCTCCCCAACCCCTCTCTGAAGCGGAAGTAAGGTTATCGAGACCTAGCGTTGAAGTACATGTTGGACTCGTTAACGTTTAGTATGTCTCACTGTACATTCTCTGTATATCTTGCTCAGCCTGCCGAATGTGGCCAGGGATAGGAAGAGATACACCGAGTAACAATTAGGATAACGGCCATCCTCCACTTCCTTTGATTACGTAAAAACCATGATCTGCCATGTCACAGGCACGGCTGATCGAGCTCGTGACATTTCGGTCTCGTCCTCTTCCGAGAACAATCTCTCAACCGTACTCTTACCCATCATTCACACCTCTTCGACAATGTCCTCTCAACTGGACAGGTCGGCACCCATTGTGAGTCTCTGTTAGCAGCGATGTCTTCGAGCGCCGATACGAACATTGCCCTGCAGTCTCACCCACCCATCTGCTGATTCATCTTGCTGACTCCCACAGCTGGGCGACTACATGCTCAAGGGCTGGACGCTCACTGACCGACACTGCGATCGGTGCAACAGTACTCCTCTCATGAGGGAACCGGCTTACTTGGCTGAGCGTGCAGGCCGAGACCCGATTCAGTTCTGCGCTCTCTGCGACGGCGGCCCTCAAGGCCGCACTGCATCCGAACGTGAGCCTGTGGCCCCCAGCTCCGCCTCGGCAACGTCGTTGTCGTCGTACATGACAGCTGAATACGAGGATGCCGCCTCGTCCATTCACGAGCATGCCGGCAGCTCGGCTCACCCATCCACTCCCCCCGTCCACAGTCCTCGCTCGGCTACGTCACCCATGACGCCCAGCCGTCGCCGCAAGGCAGACGAGGTCAGCGACGCCATTGGTGACCTCATGCTCAAGGGCTATTCACTCCTTGGTGACAGCTGTCCCAATCCCGAGTGCGAGGGCGTGCCTTTGGTCGGCAACCCGCGTCGCCCAGATGGAACCCGGGACGGACGCCGGCAGTGTGTGAGCTGTGGCGCACACTTTGTGGACGAGAAGGACCTCGAGCGCCTGGGCATGTTGCCACATGGGACACCAAAAGCGAAGCCTGCGTCTGTGCAGCAGAGTACTGTTTTCAGCCCAACAATCTCCACTGCTGGACATGCAGCTGCCAAGCCGGCGATCGACACCATGCCCTTGGCAAAGGGAGAGCAGCCCGAGAGCCCTCGTACCAAGGCAAGGCGGGAGATGTACGCTGTGGGCGAGGCCATCAACATTGAGCGTGCGGCAGCGATCGCTGCAGCATCAACCCCTCCTACACCAACCCCAACGACAATGGCGGCACCGTCATCAAGTCTCATCGCTGAACCCAACGGTGAAGCTCCCAGCGCACCAGTTGGCAAGGACCTCACCCCGCGCATCCCTCGTGGCCGTGTTCCATTTGCTGCAGCAGACCACCGGCCAGCACTGTCAGACGGAAAGCTACGCGTGGTAGTGATTGCGACAGGATCAGTCGCCAGTATCAAGATCCCCAACATTGTCGATGAGCTCAGTAAGGACCGCCAGGTCCTCGTCCAGGTAGTGGCGACGAAGGCGGCCACGCACTTCTTTGACAAGGATTTACTTGAGAAAAAGTACCCTGGGGTCTCTGTATGGACGGACGAGGACGAGTGGTCCGACTGGAAGAAGATTGGTGACCCCATTCTGCACATTGAGTTGCGACGCTGGGCGGACCTTGTTGTCATTGCACCGACATCAGCGGACATGCTGAGCAAGATTGCCGCCGGACTGTGCGACAATCTCCCATTGTCACTGCTCCGCGCTCTGGCACCCACTACGCCAGTGGTGCTCTGCCCGGCCATGAACACCAACATGTACGAGCACGCGCACACAGCCCGCCACCTCGCCTTCGCGCGTGAGGTCTTGGGATACCACATTCTGGGTCCCCAGGGTGCCGGTCTTCTTGCGTGCGGCGATGCTGGCTCTGGTAAGATGACCGAGTGGACCGACATTGTCAAGATGATCCGTGGATATGCCGCCGCCTTTTCTACGGCACCTGAAAAGAGCCACTCTGCGACACTACAGAGGCTGATCACTGAAATTGAGCAGCCGGCGGATGGGGCGACGTTTGTCATCACCTCACCCAAGGGATCCATGGGCCGATCGGCCGGAAAGCGTCACAGCCGCAAGAAGTCGTCGGATCACAAACACAAGCACGGCGGCAAGCACAGGCCTAAGAGCGAGCTAGGCCAGAAAAGGCCTCCATCGATGTGGTCAAAGATTTTTGGGGTGCCGGCGTCACTGTTACGCATCTTCTTCTTTCCCTTCCTCCTGCTCTTGCACATCATCTTCACGCTATCATCAATTGTCCTCCGTGTGGTCCAGGCCCAGCCTTCAAGTCCCGTTGAGCTCACCAAACCTGCACCGCAGCACCTCGCCCTAATCCTGGTTCCCGGCAACGGAGCCAGGCGCGTCGTGGCTGACCGCTACGTGGAGAGTGTCCGCCGCGCCGTTCAGTGGAGTGCTGAATGGGGTGTGACGACCATCAGCATCTGGGATGGAAAAGGTCTCGGCATGACCAACCACAGCGCTGTCACCGCGGGCTTTCTCGATCTCCCCCTCTCACCTCCCTCCTCGCGTCCCGCCACTCCGCCACGCACCTCTCTCGACATTATCCCCCCAGCCATGGGCAACGACACTATCACCAGCACTGTCAACGTCATTACGACCTCGGGCCAACGTCGCGTCGAAGTCCACTTTCTCGCCCCCTCTGCCGCCGACGCCATCGCCCAAGTCACCCAAGGCTATATCATGGACGGCGTCTCCCCCGACGAGATCCAGCAGGACCTTCTCGACCGCGCGATCATGGACGTCCTGCACCTCCCTTCGGACCCGGAACTGGCCATAATCCACCAACTCTCCCCTCCAGGCTTCTGGCGCGGTCTCCTCCCCCGCCCCGCCCCCGAGCTGTGGGGCTACCCACCCTGGGCTCTGCGCATTACAGAAATCTACTCGCACCCGCCAACACTCCCGCTCTACGTCCCCTTTGTCGGCTCGCTGCTGCACAACTCGCACCTCCCCATCCTGCGCAAGATCGGCGCAGCCTTCCCCGCCCAAGGGGACATTGGCGTGCTCGACGCCGACGAGTGGGATGGCGCGCAGAGCAGCTGGGAAAAAGTCGAGCAGCGCCGTGGTAAATAATGTCCAGCTGCAAGACTCCAACATGTTAAGATAGAATGATAGACGGCCTTGTGACAATGTATGCAGCAGCCAACTCGTACCAATTTCGCCCCGCAACCACCCCCGGGGCCAGCAAGCACCAGACAAAGACTCTAAACCAAATCTATGCATTATGTGCTGGCGGCTCTAATACCAACCAATGATCGTAGCGGCATGTCCTCTGCGCGCGGGCGGCGCACGCTCATCAATCGCGGACACACGTCTCGTTTTCTATTGTCATGTCTGCTGTGCCGTGGGGCGCCCGACGCCACCTGTGCCACTCGCTGCGCCCCCGCCCTGTGCCGCGATGCCTGCCCACTTGGCCAACCGCCGTTGCTGGGATGCACATCCCCGCGCGAGCCAGCATGGGGAGGGGTTGGCGACTGGGTGGGATCGGGTCCTAGTTGTGCGGAACTTTACGTCCCCGTCTCGTGACCCCAGCCTAGATGACCTCGATGGGGGTCGGTGAGACTTGCTCGTGATACGCCTCAAAGGCGTACATGACTGCAAAGATCAGGAAGGCAATGGCGCCAAGGAGGGAGACTGTGCTTGTCAGTGACGCGCGCATGTGAGCAGGACGCACTGTGCTTGACTGAGAGTTTTGTGGACAGCAGCCGTCCGCCGACGACAGCGATGAATGTGCACAGGGCGTGGCCAATAATCGTTCCAAAGGCAATGACGGGGATGCTCTGTTATCGTGTTAGCTGGGAGCTCCAGTTATACGACAGCGGGGGGCAACTTACGTGCGCTCCAGCCAAAGCAATGGTCGCAATTTGTGACCTGTCGCCCCACTCGCCGAGGAAAGTGAGGATGAATGCCTGCGCGAAAACGGGGTTTGTTGCCACCTGCAGACTGGCACGGACGGCGTCGCTCATGCGCGTCACAAAGTCGCTCTCCTTGAGTGGTCCGAGGCCATTGCCGAGCGAGATGCTCGCGCGGCCAAACCCGATGCGGCGGGGCACAGACGGCGACGACGAGCGAGATCGACGGGTACGAGGAGGAGCCTGCGGGGCTGGGGATGCGTCTCGGCTGCGCGCGGCGCCAGAAAGAGTATTCTCGAGCGGTCTGGAGCGGGCGACGCGTCCCTCCTCGAGCGCCTCGAGCGGCATGGATCCCGGGCGGTTGGATGGGTCGTGCAGGCTGTTGTCCTCCTCGAGCTCTTCCTCAACTTCGCGCATCTCGTCGGCCATATGCGACGCCGGCATTGCGAGAGCCTCCTGCAGCATCTTGATGCCAAAGACGAGGAACAGCAGGGCTGCGGCGTACAAGGTGTAAAGCTGGAATGTCAGCTCGGGTTGCCCAACGCGGCGAGCGATGCACAGTCTCTCGCCCATGTCAGTATTATCTGTGTGCACGTACTTTTGGAATGAGACCTAGGATAATCTTTCCGAGCGCCGCGCTCAATACTGACATGACCACGAGCGAGGCAAAGGCACCAGCGAACACGGTGATGCGCGAGTGTCGTGTTGCCATGATTGCAGCAATGAGAAAGGTCTTGTCGCCTACATGTTGTCAGTCTACACTCTTTGATCTCTGCCGCCGAGGCCGCGGATGGACATGGCAGTGCCAGCATTGGGTGCTAGTGGTCTGCCGCAGCTGACGCGCGTGGAACATGGCTCACCAATTTCAGACACGACAATCATGACGAACGCATGGGCCATTGCCTCTGCATGGGGTTAGCATTGAAGCAGCAGATATGAGCTGTACGTACGCATGCTGCCTGGCTCTTCCTGGAGAGCTGTGGCCATGATGTGAGGGTTGTGTTGGTGTTTGGTGAGAGGTCAGGTTGGGGGAGCAGTCGATGACAGTTTTATTGAACGTAGGCTGGAGCGGGGTGGTCAATGCCGCCCCTGCCTGCGCCCGAAAACGTGGGTCTCATGCGGCAACGGCAGTGTGGGGGGAGCTCCACCTCACAGGGGCACGGCCAGCCCTGGCACAGGCATGCACACACCGGACACCGGGCCGAGTATTAGGCATGCGACGATCACAAAACAACAAATAGGCGTGAGATCGCGTGGTCGTGGCTGAGGGAGATGACCGCGGCTTGAGTGCACAGGCAGGGGTGGTGATCCTGGTGCGGGCAGGTCCCGACGCGCTGGCGACTCCAACGCAGAGGTGCATCATCTCGTGAGTGCATTCTTCCTTCTCTGTACATCAGTTCAACAACACATCTAGAGCCAATGTCAAGGCAGGGTACGTTTCATACTGCTAGCTATGACTCCACCACCCACTCCGCACTACGCTCACACACCCAGACAAGGCCACGACGGACCGCAACGCTCGCACGCTGCGAGAGCTGGTCAAGCAGCCCGACAACAAAGCGTGTGCCGACTGTCGCACAAATGGTGTGTTTAAGCCTTCTCAGAGCAATGCTAACGTGGCTCAGACGCTCGCTGGGCTTCTTGGAACCTGTACGTAGCAGCTCCGCGCGTGGCGCCGCCTGCTCGTCCATCTGCTGACCCTCCAGCGGCGTATTTCTCTGTATCCGATGCTCGGGTATCCACCGCTCGATGGGCACGCACATCTCGAAGGGTGAGTGCTATCTATTCACGCTGTCGCTAACTCTGCAGTGAAAAGCATTGATCTCGACGTCTGGACACCCGAGCAGATGGAGGTACGTGTAGTATGAGCCCAGTGCTTCGTCAACATGGATTCTGTGCCTGGCGGTCTCAGTCGTGCTGACATTCTCCAGTCTGTTCAAAAGTGGGGCAATGTCCGCGCAAACCTCTACTGGGAGGCACACCTCAAGAAGGGCCACGTCCCGCCCGACCAGTGAGTGTTCCGTTGGGGTACACCTTTGGCGACGGTTTGTTGACATTTCAGCAAAATCGAATCGTTCATCCGTTCCAAGTACGAGTCGCGACGCTGGGCACTGGAGGGCCCGCCACCCAGGGACCCGAGTATTCTGGACGGCTCGCAGCCTGCTGCGTCGGCCTCGCCGGCAGCTGCTAACCCCCCACCGGCGGCTCCCGGCGCCCGCCCTACTGCCACTGGCACATTTGCACCTCCTCCCCGCGCCGGAGCTGTCCCTGCCCCGCGCGGCGGCCACCCTCTGCTGTCGCGCAACTCTGGCTCCAAAGCTCCCCCCGCACAGGCTGCCCCCATTGTTGACTTGTTTGGCGATGACGAGCCTGCCCCCGCTGCGCCCACTGCTGCTCCAACTGCTGCTGCGGCGGCTGCACCTACCCAGGCTACCACTGCCGCTGCTGCTCCCGCACCGACTGCTACGGCCACTGCCACTGCAGCGCCGCCCTCAAACATATTTGATCTCGACTTCAAGGCTCCGGCAGCTCAGAGCGCCAAGCCCCAGACGGCCAAGGCCGACATAATGTCACTCTTCTCGCAGCAGCCCGCTGCTCCAGCTGCCACTGGCGGCTTTTTTGCCGCCACTTCCCCCATCCAGAACAACCAGTTTGGCTCGTGGAACGGCGGTGTGACCTCGTCGCAGCCTCCCGTTGCTCAGGCGACGCAGTCTCCAGTCCCCACTTGGGGCGGCTTCAACGACCAGGCCGCTTGGGGTGCCCCCGCCAGCTCTCAGCAGCAGCAGCAGCAGCAGCACCAGCAACCCCAGCAGACTCAACAGCCTCAGCAACAGCAGTTCCAGAGCAACAACAACAACCTCTGGGGAGCACCTGCTGCTGACCCGTGGGTGACACCGGCGCAAGCCGCGCCAGCTGCCAAGAAGGAGGAGCGCGACCCGTTTGCGAACATCTGGGGTTAAATGGCCCGTTTCTGCAGTGATTATCGGTTGTGAGGCTACAGCTAGAGCAGTGTAGACGACGCATCGTACATGTAATGTGACCCAAGTGGACGTGACTTGGACATGACATTTATGTGATCCTCCCACTTACAGACACGTGCGAGCTCGGGTCTCCGGCTCGCCGGTTTCAGTCGTCAGCCTCGACTTTGGCGACTTGACTGCTCATCATCGTTGTACTGGCTTCCACCACCACCAGCGAGAAACAATGAACGACCCAGGCCCCTCGGCGGCCTACTACCGCCGTTTCCCCGACACGGCCGAGGGCCCCATCCGACCCCCCTCCCCACCAGTCTCGCCTCTCCTGCGGCCAACACAAACGGCCCAGCAGTTTATGGACACCCAAGCCGCAGGGTCGCTGTATGCCATTCTGAATGTCGAGACCGACGCGTCTCTCTCCGAGATAAAAGAGCGCTACCGCTCCCTGGCCTCAACGTACCACCCAGACAAGCAGCCGGACGAGCAGCGGCGCCTGGCGGCGCACACGCGGTTCACAGCCATCAAACGCGCGTACGAGATTCTGTCCGACCCAACCAAACGCCATGTGTACGACACGTTTGGCGAGGAGGGCCTGCGGACGAGCTGGGACGTCGGGCCGAGCAACATGACCACGGCGCAGATGCAGGCGCACTACACGAAGCAGGCGAATGCCAAGCGGCTGCTCGACGCCGAGCAGCTCCTGCAGGCCAAATCGGACGATCAGGTCGTCGTCGATGCCCGTGCCGTGTTCGTGCGCCCAGAGGCGTTTCAGCACCCCGAGCGCGTGGACCATAGTGTGCTCGCGCGGATTCGGAGGGTGCGTCCGGGGCAGGTGCTTATGCGGCACAGCTTTGAGACGCCCATCAATGAGCGCACGCAGGTCGTTTGGGAGGGGACAATGGTCGCGAGGAATAATCAGGGAGGAGCCAATGTGTCTGGCACAATCAAGCATCAGTTCTCGCCTAAGTTATGGCTCTCGGTGAGTCGTGTGTGGCCGTTTGGGTTGGGAGGTGGCTGGCTGACGAGGCAGTTTACGCAGACGGCTTTGGCACCTCGGATCGCGACTGGAAAAGCGACTTATACCATCGATGAGAATACGTGAGTGGCAGGATTTCTGGGATGTCGCTAATGGGGCAGCTTTGTTACCGGAACGGCAATCGTGCAGACATTGCAGGCACCACCGCGCATGACGCTCACTCTGGGACGAAGGATCTACGAGGAGACGACTGGTTTCCTCAGTGAGTATCTTAAGAGCCATCACGAGGTCAGACTGACAGACAGCCTACAAAACTGGCTTCTTCAGCTTTGGACCATGGGGCCGCAACATGCCCGACAACATGCGCTACGCCGATCAGTCTGCGCTCTCCATCGGTGTCACGACCGCAAGGCGCACCGGCACCGGATGGACCATGGAGGCGCAAACGGGCATTGTCGAGAACATGCTCTCGGGTGACTGGAGCACGCACGCCCTCGGTCTCAAGATCAAGTTTGGCGCCTCTCTCGACTTTGGCGGCGGCGCCATCTTTGCCGACGCCTCCGGCAAAGTCACACAGTACACAAAGGCTGGCGCCATGCTGCAGCTGCAGATGAGCGGCGCACTCCAGATCAAGCTCCACGCCTCGCGTCTCGGCCAGCGCGTGTCGCTTCCCATTCTACTGTCACAGGACCTCAACCGGCCCCTCTTCCTCGCCGCCGTCGTCTTGCCCACCACAGCCTGGGCCGCGCTGTACCACTTTGTTGTCAAGCCAAGCTACACCAAGGCCATTTCGGCGCGCCTCGCCGAGCTCCGCGCCGAGCACGCAGACTACATTGCCCAGAAGCAGCAAGAGGCCAACGACGCCATCCTCCTCCTCACCGCCCCCGCAGCACGCATCACTGCAAGGGAGCGCGAGCGGAATGGCCTCGTCATCCTGTCGGCGCACTACGGCTTGGGGTCCGCGTTCACACCAAAGGGCTTCAAGGAGATTGTCGACGAAAAGGGCAACAACATGGACGTGGTCATTGACGTGACCATTCCCGTGCAGGCGCTCGTGTCCGAGTCGCGCCTCAACATTCCCGGCGGCCGCGCAAAGCACAACGTTATCGGATTCTGGGACCCGTGTATCGGCGAAAACAAGCGCTTGCGCGTTCGATACCTCTTCCAGGGCAAGGTGCACGAGGTCACGGTCGACGACGTCAGCAACCTCCGCGCCCCTGTTAGGTGTAAGTTTTGTTTCTCTTTATGCTGGGTCCTTTACTGACACTACAGCCCACGCCCTCGAGGAGTAGACCCCACCACTCAGTACAGTCTGTTAATCTTGGCTCATAATACACCACAATGCATGCACACTGTGCTCACCCTTCACTACATCTACTCTACGTTCACGCGCTCACTCGGTTGGACATGCTCTTGTTCGCTTCAGCAAGCACACGCAGCAGGCGAGCAGTCTTCGCACTCTTGCTCTCAGCCGGGCTGCTGCTGTCGGCTCTGCGCTTCGTTCCCTTTGACTCGGGGAGCTTTTTCGGCGTCTTGGGCGACACGGGCAGTGGTACCGCCGCTGCCCGGGCGAGCTCTGCGGCCCTGGCCTCGCGGAAGGTCTGGGCGATCTTGCTCGTGGATGCTTCGATGACAGTGTCAAACTCGGCGCTGATTCTGGTGAGGATCCGGTCGGCCGCCTCGATGGGTTCGGTGGACGTCAGCCATACGTCCAGGCGGAGACGCTGGCGGCCTATTGTCGAGAACATGTTTGCTGCCAGTGCTGAGATGACTGAGAGAAGTGGGAGGGGTTGGCCTTGAAGACCCGCCTGGCGTAAGGGGGGAAGCGTCAGAGCAACTCCGTCGACCAAACCGAGGGTCGATTCGGAGAGGTAGTCTGCGAGCGTTGACGCTAATGCGGGCAGGTCGAGGTTGGACAAGGCTGGAAGGGCAGGAATGATGGGCGGGTCATACGAAGAGTCGGCGCTGACTGGAAGGTCATCGATCACAGCGTCGATTAGCCCTGGTAGCCGTGACAGTGTCTCCACGCAGGTGGCCACAGCCTGCGCGCTCAACGCAGCATCCTTGGGCATCTGTTTGAGAACGTAAGAGACGAAATGCGCGAGATTGTCCCACCGCGCCTCGACGCGAGCGACTACCTCTTCCATTGGCACCACGACCTGGCCCTTTCGTGGGTCCCCTGGAACGAGCTCGAACAGGGCATCCTGGAAGCGCTCGTCAATGTCGTCCGCACCCTGAAGCGACAGCGTTGCAACATTGTCAAACTGCTCAATGTCGTCCTCGATGCCAAGTCGCCCGGTCACCTCACTGAGTGTCTCGTCCTCCCAGGTGAGAATGAGCAAGCCCGTGTGGTACTTGCTACGCTGCTGAGCGGCACCGGCAGCTGCTTCCAAACGGTCAGACGCATCGTCCCTGTTCAGTTCCCGCTCTTTCGACTTGATGGTGTTGAGTGGCGCCTCGAGCACGTACAGCCCAGCGTCCGCAGACCCAGGCAGATCGCCGTGCACATCCGACACCGTGGTGGCAAAGTCAACACCGTCGTGATACAAGTCGTCGCCGTTCGTGGTGGTGAACTTGGACACAAGCCATTGGCGAGCGTCCGGAGCAGCCGGCGTGCCTGCGTGCTCAGCACTCAAGAAAACCGTCTCCCAGACAGGCTCGTCGTCAAAGTGCAGCTTCGTCGAGCGAGGCTTCAATAGAGGCGCCACGTGCTCAGAGATGGCGAGAAGGAATGTAGAGGGCTGGAAAAGACGCTTTCGCGCGTGCTCAGTATGCCGCAACGACCTCTCAACTTCCTTTTCGTCCACCTGCTCCTGGGTAGTTGTTCGTGTGGACCACACAGACTCGCTGCGTTGTGACCGCGATGAAGAGGCGTCTGTGCCGAATGTAATCTGAGATCGAGCAAGAGGCATGTCACGGAGATAGTTGTAGCGGAGCTCCCTTTCCCTGGCCGCAGCCGCTCGTTGTTCCTTTTGACGACTGGTCCACGCTCTCCATGCACGGGCGATACGACCTGCGAGCCGCTCAGCACGTCGGCGGCGGAGATATACCACTTTGCAGTGCTCCTCGATCACTTCATCCAAGAGCAGATCAAACAGCTCAGGAGCAGCCTCAGCGAGGAGTCTGTGTCGCTGAGTTACTCGTGCCGATGCGGCTCTTGTCGCAACCTCCAGCTCGCAGACCTTCCTCAACGAAGGCGACGCGTCCTCGACCAGCTGATCAACGACCTCACGAACCAGCCGGTGGCGCAAATCGCCAGGAAGAGTCCAGAGAGTTTCGCGAGCCATTTTGATCCTTGGGGGCTCAGGCGGTGGCTTGGGTGGCGAGGCCTTCTTCGGAGGTGATGGCAGTTTCGTCGCTGTCGGCGGCCGAGGCAGCGTTTGGGACGGTGTGCTGAAGAATGATGGAATGGATGAGGACGGCTTTGACGGACCAGCTGCTGAGGGACCAGTTTCTGACGAACTGGCAGCAGGAAAGAACGACGCTTTCGGGAGTGGGGGTGCTGGCGCCGCTTTTGGTGGCGGAACAGCAAACTCGAACTTTGGTGGAGGAGGAGCAGATGGGGTGGCGGATGGAGCCGCCGTGGCAGGCTTTGAAAAGAAGCTGGGAACGGCAGGTGGGGGGACAGCAGGGGTGGTTGATGGGGCAGGCTCTATAATCTTCTCCGCCTTTGGTGTAGCGAAGGCTGATCCAGTGGAAGGCAAAGTAGAACTACTAGTCGGTGTTGGTTGCGCAGGCTGGAATGCGCTCTTTACTGAGGGCTCAAAGGCGCCATTCGAGGCAAACGCGCTCGCCGACGAAAAGGCGCCCGCCGACGTAGGTGCAACTGTCGAAGGAAAAGCGCTTGCTGAAGGGAATGCGCTTTTGGCAGGGAATGCAGGCTTCGGGGCGCCACTGGAGAACGCACCTATCGGTGCTGTCGGTTTGAATGCAGGAGCCGAGGCCGTAAGCGGCTTTCCGGAGAGGGGCGATGGCCTCATAGTAGGCCGCACAACGGGAGGAGGAGCAAAGGTCACAGGCTGAGAAGCCCCTGCCCCGCCGACGGCAACTCCGGCCTTGCCATTGACAACGTCGCCATAAGAGTTGGCACCTTTCTTGTCCGAGATGAGCTTCCAGCGACGGGTGTGTGGGGCGTCCTTGTTATCGTTGTAAGGAGCGCCGAGATTGATCATCGCTCCTACTGGCTCCCCGTTTTCGTAGTGAACAGGAATGCCAAAGCGTTCCATGATAGAAGCCGACTCGTCCTCCGGCGACTTTGATATAGGATCAATGTCGTCAAATGCCGGGCCCTCGTCCTCTTGGTGCTCAGCACCCAGAATGCGGTCCAGAGCGCTGAAAAGTATCATCTTGCGCTCAGCTACCATCCCGTCATCGCCGTAGCGAACTGCCTCCGTCTTGAGACGAGGATACGTGCGAGTAAGGGCACGGATAGCACTGCGACGCATTTCACGGAGGCGTACCTCCACGAGGCAAGAAAGAAGGTAGGGGACGCTGTCCTGCTTGAGAAGTCGAACGAATCGAGTAATCAAGTTTGCTCCGAGCTCAGCATTCAACTTGGATCCTTCCTTCTGCGAATCAAAGTTTCGCTGCGCTGCCTGTCTCAATTGCCACGCAAGCTGGACCATAGGGTGATCAAGAATGGCAGTAGGAAGCTCGGACGTGGGAATGGCTACCGACTTGCTGGTGAGGTCGTAAATGAGCATGTAGGCCCGGAACTCGGGCTCGTTCGGACAGGGAGTGTCGATACCTAGCTCCTCCCGTCGGTCATTGTAATGTTGACGAAGAGAGACAAAGCAACGTCCCAGTTCAGCCGAGTCGATGTGCATGTCGGTGTTGCTTCCTGTCTCCTCTTGGAGCTCTCGCAAGCACAAAATGTGCCATCGGGCAATGCGCTCAAAGGTAGCAATAGCTTCGTCGTGGCCCCAGCTGGACTGCATGGCAAACTCTTTGCGAATGGCTCGCGTACGATCGCGAATAAAACCAGCAGAGTACCCCAATGCGCGTCGCTCGGTCGGGGCTGGAGGGTTGACAGCATTGGGATTCGGTGAAGGTTGTTGTGGCATGATTGCGCTGACAAGGTAGTCGAGGGAGCGCTGGCTTGCTCAGCAGCGTTCTCTCGGCTTCTTAGACTCACCACTAGAGCACCCGGAGTACGCATATCGGACGGGAGAATCTTCTTGTCGCCCGCACCTGCACCTGCATCTGAGCGTGTGTAGGCGGCAACGGCTTTCAAGTGATCCATGCGGCCGTTAGGCAGCTACCGGTCGTTAGCCAGCTGCATTACCATTGTCTTCCTGACGCACCTTTTCAAAAGGATTGACCTCCCTGGTAAAGTCTCGGAACTCGCGCTCATACTCGCAACACATGTCCTCGCAAGACCCTCGCAAGTCAACGGCTTCGCCGAGAGTCGTCTGACCAGAGCCGATCGAGCCCTGTTCCTCAAAGACCTTGCGCTCTCGCTTTCGCTGCTCCTCAAGCTGAAGAAATTTCAGCCGCTATCTCAAGATCCACAAGTGCAGCCACTCACCTCCTTGTAGCGGTTGCCGGGCAACTCTTTGTTGAAGCGGGCGGCGCGAGCCTCAAGCCTGCTACGCTTGCGGAGCTCGTCATCGCCGTCCGGGTCGCTCCCAAGAGTGTTGGCAGCAGCCATGGTGGTGGGTATACGTGCCGCGCGGCCGGGTCTGTGTCGGAGTCCAGACGCGGCAGCCAGCTGATGGTGATGAAAGTCAACGAAGGAGTGGATGTTGCGCACCGATGGATTGAGATCATCCTCGTCATAGTGCGAATACAAATCTGCTTCCGTTTTCTAATGTTAATTAGAAATTAGAAACAGACATCCAGTCTTAAATCACGTGACTTCTGTATCCTTTCGACTTCGGACCTTGCCTACGACTACGACTACGACTACTAACCACACACTTCACCTCAAACGCGACAGCGTCAAGCGTCCACATGCGTCTCCCATTGTCCACCTCTGCAGGAGCATTGCTCCGCCGCGTACCACGGGCGTCGCCGTCATTGGCCCGTCTGGCGTCTACCTCCACCGCCCTTGTGAGTCGAGTGGCGTCGTCTTTTCGCCTCCATGTACTGTGCTGACCAGCAGGACCCCACTCTCAACTCAAAGGTCACGACATTGCCGAACAAGGTTCGGGTGGCTACCGAGACTACTCCAGGACACTTTCACGCTGTCGGTGTCTATGTCGACGCAGGAAGCCGTTTCGAGAGTCCCCGGACGAGCGGAACTTCTCACTTGCTCGACCGATTGGCGTTCAAGGTGGGCACATTGGTGGCGGAAGGTCGCTGACAGTGTAGAGCACGAACAAGCACACTGATGAGGAGATGACTACTCTTATTGATCAACTTGGCTCCCAAATCTCCTGCTCGAGCTCCCGTGAGACTATCATGTACCAATCGACCGTCTTCCCTCAGTCACTCGACCTCGCCATGTCGCTCCTCTCCTCGACTATCCTGCACCCATTGTTGCTCCCCGAGGAGATGGAAGCGCAGAAGGCCGCTGCGGCTTATGAGATCCGAGAGATCTGGGCCAAGCCCGAGCTCATCCTGCCCGAGATTCTTCACACTGTTGCGTACAAGAACAACACACTTGGCATGCCATTGTTGTGCCCCGAGTCGCAGCTTGGTGTCCTCAACGAGGAGGACATTCGCGGCTTTATGCGCGATTGGTACCGCCCGGAGCGCATGGTCGTCGCTGGTGTTGGTATGGAACACGAGCAGCTCGTGGAGCTTGCCGACCGCTTCTTTGGCAGTGTGACGTCGCCTACGACCGACGCTCCCAGCTCATCTCTGCGTCGTGACGGCGCCTCGACGCAGCCTTCCGGTGCCCAGGGCTACGCTACTGTTGCCGACGCCCCCGCCGGTGTCTCGGAGGACTACCTGTCGCTGGCCAGCGCCAAGGCTGTCTACACTGGCGGCGAGGAGTACATTCTCCGCCCCGAAGAGGAGTTTGTTCACGTCTATGTTGGCTTCGAGGGCCTGGGTGTCCACGACCCGGACATTTACGCGCTTGCGACTCTCCAGACTCTTCTTGGTGGCGGTGGATCCTTCTCGGCTGGTGGCCCCGGCAAGGGCATGTACACCCGCCTGTACACCAATGTCCTGAACCGCTACCACGCGGTTGACTACTGCGCGGGCTTCCACCACTGCTACGCCGACTCGGGTCTGTTTGGTATCGCGATGAGTGTCTACCCGCAGTTTGCTGGCAGTGCCGCCAACGTCATTGCGCACCAGCTCGACACCCTCACCCGTCCCCAGAAGGGTGGCATTGCCCAGATTGAGCTCAGCCGCGCCAAGAACATGCTCAAGAGCCAGCTCGTCATGGCGCTCGAGTCGCGCATGACCGCCGTTGAGGGTGAGCACTCCCAGTAACGACGCAAACTAACAACCCCAGACCTCGGCCGCCAGACTCAGATCCACGGCAACAAGGTCCCCGTCGAGGAGATGTGCGCCAAGATTGACGCCCTCACCATCGAGGACCTGCACCGGACCGCAACCCGCGTTCTCCGCCCGTCGTCACGCACCCAGCCGCTCAACTACGGTCTGGGCTCGGGCGAGCCCACGATCGTCGCACAGGGCCAGGTCGAAGCGCTCGGCGACGTCCGCGCAACCCTCAGAGCCTGGGGACTCGGGCGCCAGCCGTACTAAGCCACCCCCCGCCCGAAGGAGAGAGCGTTAGATGGATCATATTGTTGTGTTTGTACCAACGCACGCACGCACGCATCATGCACACTGTTCTTGCCACCCCCGCTGCCCCGCTGCATACGTCGCCACGAGGTCCGGACAGCACGGACGGCGGGTGTGGGGAAACTCCGCTCGTCCGGTGTCGTCGGGCTGGCCCCGGAGGGGTGTGCGGCGAGGGGAAGATCTGCAGTGCTTGGTTCTCATAGGCTCTAGATCCGAGATTATGCAGCTCGCCGAGCTCTCGCACTAGCCTGGGTTTGCCCTGCAGAGATGCGAGATGTGCAGTGTCGACGTCGAGAATGGATGGTGGATCGGTGTTCTGTGGCCAAAAAATTAAATGAATAAAAAAAATGTTACATGCTAATGGTGGGTGTCTACGGACTGGTATTTACGAGCGGTATATTCCGCGAATGGGTTGCCTCGGATCTCCTGCCGTTCTGGCGAGGGCGAGCTGTCGCGTGTCATGGACAGACGGTCAAAGCTCGAGCTGTCTGGACGTGGACGCGGAGGGGTCGGGCGGGGGGTGAGGGGGAGGACTGGTGTGGAGGTCTTGCTGCGCTTTGACGGTGTGGACTCGCCCGAGCCGTCATTGGTGGATGCCTTGCGGGCGCGCGGCTTGGTGGGTGTCGTGTTGGGGGTGGGGAGGCCGCCAGTACGTTTGCGAGGGGTTGACTTGCGTGGAGTGACGGGGAGGGGAGGAGCAAAGGACTGGTCCGCTACTAGTTCGGCAAACCGCTGGATGTCACCCTGCGCCCAGACATCAAAGACGCCGTCCCATTCTGCTGGTTTTGAAGGGGGCTCGTTGTTGATGTACACGACCCGTACAGGCGGCGCCTTGCCATCGCGTACGCTGCCAGGAGTCCGTGTAGCAAGCGCCTTCGCCATCTCCTTGATGATCCTTTTGACGCCTGGAATCGACAAGCTGGAACCAGCGACAAGCAGCAGATCGGCCCTGCCTTCCTTCTCCCCGCGTCGCCCCGTCCCTCGCAAGTCCCTCTCAACAACGGCTCCAATCTGCTCTCCCTCAGGATGCTCCTCGCCGTACAGCACGACGCTCGCACGCAGCGTGCCCACCTTGCGCGATCGTTCAGAAAGAGCAGAGCGGATAGACGAGTCCAGGGAGCATTCCGGGCATGGTATTGCCGAGGCAGGGAGGGGAAGATGCGAGCCGATGGGCTGTTTGGTGGCACACAGCGTGCAGTGCATCTGATTCAGCAGCCCATGGAGAGGGATGCACCGTGGAGCAGGGGGGTAGCTTGGAGGATCAGGATTGAGAGTTGGCCCAATGTCTCCCAGAGCTCCAGGACGGTCATCCTCTGATGTTGCTGCTTCTGAAGCTGTTCCACTTGGCACAGAACGCTCCTTGCCCTTCTTGCTAGAGGTCCGCTTCATCTGCACAGGTATCCCAGTGCTGAGACCTGCACGCTCCTCGAGACCGTCAATGTTCTGCGTGTAGCAGCGTAACAACCGTCCGTCAGAGTCCAGCTCTGCCAACATGGCATGAAAGGGTGTTGGCTGAGCAGTGACGGCCATTCGGTGTAAGTCGTTGATGAGCGAGTGATGCTGTGACAGCATTGAGGGAGACTAGGACGTTAGCGCATCCAAAGTACACGCCGACTCACACTCAGGCTCTTGACATGAAACAGGTCTTTCACTGAACCTCCCTTTGCCCCAGCAAAGAGACCTACTGAAGATCGAAAGTCTGGAATG
This sequence comes from Prillingera fragicola, assembly GCA_002335605.1. Taxonomy (NCBI): domain Eukaryota; kingdom Fungi; phylum Basidiomycota; class Tremellomycetes; order Trichosporonales; family Trichosporonaceae; genus Prillingera; species Prillingera fragicola. The sequence goes on along the minus strand of BEDY01000005.1, from coordinate 194,851 downwards.
TCCGCATGCGTGGATACACCGGCACCTGGTGGGCATTAGAATCATTCGCGTAGCGGCAATAACAAGCACTTACCGCAGATGACGACGACTCGCCGAGCAGTGCGCACCCTTCGCACCACAGTGGCCAGATCAGGATCCCCCTCCTCGCCGGATTCTGCAAACGGGCGTCCCGAGGAGGATCGAGATGGGCCTGCCACTGGTGCCGCTGATGGGTCAATCTGGACCAGAGTAGTCATGGCGGTGCTGGTGGTGGCGACGGCTGTGTGAATCCACTAGCCGTCGTAGGGGGGTGTAAGGTTGCGATGGTGTGAGGAGATGTTGCAGGGGTTAGGAAGGGGATGTGCAGAGTGGTAAAAGACGAGGAGTACAAGGCATTGAAGAAGCAGAGAGTGATGCGAGATTGTAAATGCAGGATCAGTCCACAGACGGCTGGTCGTACAGGGCAATAAGAGCAGGGGGCGAATAAAAGGCGCGTCACTGTGCAGCTGTCCACCACCCATGGCCACCTAGCAGTACCACCACCGCACCACTGCCCTGGATCCCTCATTCGGCCAGTCTGCAAATTTGATCCCGCCTTCTCGGCGTTCTACTCAGGGTCATACATGGGGGGATCCGATAGACAAACGCGTCAACGTCACTAACCACCACGACGGAATCAAAAATTCGAGAATTTTATCGCCGGACACACTGTTTTTCTGGGCCGACCCTGGGTGCGCGTGCACACTCATACCCAGAGTCGATTGCACCCATCCTCTTTCTCTTTCTCTCTTCTCCTCTCTTCTTCTTCTTTATGAATAAAAGGTGCCACCCTCACAACACCCCCTCCCCTCTGTGCTAATCCCCTCAAAAGCCCCAATAGCGCAAGGAGGCACCACCTAGAACACACACAAAACACTCGTCCACACTCTCTCCATCGCTAGCCCTTCCTTTCCCCTTCCTTCCCCCTTTACCCCTTTGTGTATCTAGCGTCCGTCGATTTCGGCGTAAAAAGACATCCATCTCCACTATGGCTGCTCTTGACGAGATTCCCGCCGGTGTCGCTCGCGACCTGGTCTCCCCTCCTGGCTCCCCCGCCCAGGGCGTCGCTACCACGCGTCCAGTCGTCAGCCGCGACCCAGCGGCTTTCCAAGTCCCCGCTCCCCTTCCCCAGGGGGCTCTCCCCCCCCCCGCCTCTGGCAAGGGTATCGACTTTATGGCTGGCGAGACCGACTGGAACGACAGCATGGGCGAGCCTGACATGGTCCTCGAGCTTGCAGACGGCCTTGCGCTCTCGGGTCACTCGTTTGGTGCCCACAAGTCGGTTTCTGGCGAATGCGTCTTCCAGACCGGTAAGTGGAGGTCCCAACTGCTCCCTTGAAAAAAAGTTTGGTGCGAGAGAGATAACTGACGTGCTCAAGGCATGGTCGGCTACCCCGAGTCGCTCACCGACCCTTCGTACGAGTCCCAGATCCTCGTGCTCACCTACCCCCTCGTTGGCAACTATGGTGTTCCCGAGCGCGTTGCTCAGGAGCCAGTCGCCGCTGGCCCCGAGTCGCTCCTGGACTCTATCCCGGCCGAGTTTGAGTCGTCGCGCATCCACGTCGCTGCCGTCGTCATTGCCAACTACCACCCCAGCTACTCGCACTTCCTCGCCAAGTCGAGCCTTGGCCAGTGGCTCAAGGAGCAGGGCATTCCCGCCATCTGGGGTGTTGACACCCGTATGCTCACCAAGAAGCTCCGTGAGGGCGGTTCGACTCTTGGTCGCGTGCTTGCCCACAAGGGTGACGTTTCTGCTCCCACTGGCGTTATCCAGCGCCTCGTCAGCGGCCTCAACCCCGCCGCCGAGATCACCGAGTCCCAGGACTGGAAGGCCGCCTTTGAGGTGATTCCCTTCGCGGACCCCAACCAGACCAACCTTGTCGCCAAGGTCTCCATCAAGGAGCCTGTCGTCTACTCGGTCCCTTCGGACGTTAAGCCCATGCTCAACCCCAAGACCGGCAAGCCCATGCGCATTCTCTGCGTGGACGTCGGTATCAAGTACAACCAGATCCGTTGCTTCCGCAAGCGCGGTGTCGAGGTCAAGGTCGTCCCCTGGGACTATGACTTCAACAAGGAGGTCGGCGCCTACGACGGTCTCTTCATCTCCAACGGTCCCGGTGATCCCTCGATGGCCACCAAGACTATTGCCAACCTCAAGGTTGCTCTTACCGAGTCCAAGGTCCCCATCTTTGGTATCTGTCTCGGTCACCAGCTTATTGCCCTCGCTTCCGGCGCCAGCACTCGCAAGATGAAGTACGGCAACCGTGGCATGAACTTGCCCTGCACCTGCGCGACCTCGGGCCGCTGCTACATTACCTCGCAGAACCACGGTTACGAGGTCGATGTCACCACTCTTAAGAACGGCTGGGAGCCCCTCTTCACCAACGCCAACGACGACTCGAACGAGGGTATCTGGACTGGCAAGAACGGCAAGCCCTTCTTCTCGGTTCAGTTCCACCCCGAGTCCGCTCCCGGTCCCCGCGACACGGAGTTCCTCTTTGACGTCTTCCTTACCAGCGTCCAGGCTACTGCCGCCGAGGGCCGTCTTGTCTCCATTGACATGCCCGGTGGTGAGCTCGCTGTCCATGAGGCTGCCCACCCCCGCGAGAACGTCAAGAAGGTTCTTGTCCTTGGCTCGGGTGGTCTTTCCATCGGTCAGGCCGGAGAGTTCGACTACTCTGGTTCGCAAGCCATCAAGGCACTCAAGGAGGAGGGTATCTACACCATCCTCGTCAACCCCAACATTGCCACTATCCAGACCTCCAAGGGTCTGGCCGACAAGGTCTACTTCCTCCCCGTCACCCCCGACTTTGTCAGGAAGATTATCAAGCACGAGAAGCCCGACGGTATCTACTGCACGTTCGGTGGCCAGACCGCTCTCAACGTTGGTATCAAGCTCAAGGACGAGTTTGAGGGCCTCGGCGTCAAGGTGCTCGGTACCCCCATCGACACTATTATCACCACCGAGGACCGTGAGCTCTTCGCTCGCGCCATGGACCAGATTGGCGAGAAGTGCGCCAAGTCGTCGTCGGCCTCGTCGATCGAGGAGGCTGTTGCCGCTGCCAACGACATTGGCTACCCCCTCATTGTCCGTGCTGCCTTTGCCCTTGGTGGTCTTGGCTCTGGCTTTGCCTACAACGAGACCGAGCTCGTCGAGCTCTGCAACAAGGCTTTCGCAACCTCGCCCCAGGTTCTTGTCGAGCGCTCGATGAAGGGCTGGAAGGAGGTCGAGTACGAGGTTGTTCGCGACATCCGCAACAACTGTATCACCGTCTGTAACATGGAGAACTTTGACCCTCTCGGTATCCACACTGGTGACTCGATTGTCGTCGCACCCTCGCAGACCCTCTCGGACTCGGACTACAACATGCTCCGTACCACCGCGGTCAACGTCATTCGCCACCTCGGCGTTGTCGGAGAGTGCAACATCCAATACGCTCTCAACCCCTACTCGCAGGAGTACTGCATTATCGAGGTCAACGCTCGTCTCTCGCGTTCGTCGGCTCTCGCCTCCAAGGCCACTGGTTACCCCCTGGCCTTCATTGCCGCCAAGCTTGGTCTCAACATTCCCCTCAACGAGATCCGCAACTCGGTTACCAAGAAGACCACCGCCTGCTTTGAGCCCTCGCTCGACTACTGCGTGGTCAAGATCCCTCGTTGGGACCTCAAGAAGTTCAGCCGTGTCTCGACCTCGCTCTCGTCATCGATGAAGTCAGTTGGTGAGGTCATGGCCATTGGCCGCACCTTTGAGGAGACTATCCAGAAGGCTATTCGTTGCATCGACGACTCCTTCCCCGGTTTCGGCGAGAACCTCGAGATCGACGACATTGATCACGAGATTGCCAACCCCACCGACAAGCGTCTCTTTGCGCTTGCCACTGCCCTCAAGCGTGGCTACTCGGTTGACAAGCTCAACGAGATGTCCAACATTGACAAGTGGTTCCTCCGCCGCCTTGAGCGCCTCTCCAAGACTGAGGACGTCATGGCCAAGTACTCGGCTTCGACCATCCCCACCGAGCTCCTCCGCAACGCCAAGCAGCTTGGTTTCTCTGACCGCCAGATTGCCAGTGCTCTCAACTCGAACGAGCTTGCCGTTCGCCGCCACCGTGTCGAGGCTGGCATCACGCCCTTCGTCAAGCAGATTGACACGGTTGCCGCCGAGTTCCCTGCGTTCACCAACTACCTGTACACCACGTACAACGCTTCGGAGCACGACGTCGAGTTCAACGACCACGGTGTCATGGTCATTGGCTCCGGTGTCTACCGCATCGGTTCGTCGGTCGAGTTTGACTGGTGTGCCGTCCGCGCCATCCGCACTCTCCGCGAGAACGGCATGAAGACGGTCATGATCAACTACAACCCTGAGACCGTCTCTACCGACTACGACGAGGCCGACAAGCTCTACTTTGAGAACATTTCGATGGAGACTGTCCTCGACATTTACGACATTGAGCGCTCTTCAGGTCTCGTCCTGTCCATGGGTGGCCAGACCCCCAACAACATTGCTCTTGCCCTTCACCGCCAGAACGTCAAGATCTACGGCACTTCGCCCGAGATGATTGACACGGCCGAGAACCGTTACAAGTTCTCGCGTATGCTCGACAAAATTGGTGTCGACCAGCCCCTCTGGAAGGAGCTGACCTCGTTTGCCGAGGCCAAGTCGTTCTGTGACAAGGTCGGCTACCCCACCCTGGTTCGTCCTTCGTACGTTCTTTCGGGTGCCGCCATGAACGTTGTCTTCTCCGAGGACGACCTTCAGTCGTACCTCAGCCAGGCCGCCGCCGTCTCGCGCGACCACCCCGTCGTCATCTCCAAGTACATTGAGGACGCCAAGGAGATTGAGATGGACGCTATCGCCCGCGACGGAAAGATGGTCATGCACTACATCTCGGAGCACGTCGAGAACGCTGGTGTCCACTCTGGTGACGCCACTCTCGTCCTCCCCCCTCAGGACCTCGACCCCGAGACCATCCGCAAGATTGAGGTCGCCACTGCCAAGATCGGTGCCGCCCTCAACGTCACTGGCCCTTACAACATTCAGTTCATTGCCAAGGACAATGAGATCAAGGTCATCGAGTGCAACCTCCGTGCTGCCCGTTCGTTCCCCTTCGTCTCCAAGGTTACCGGCGTTGACGCCATTGAGATGGCCACCAAGGTCATGCTCGGCCTCCCCGTCACTCCTTACCCCGACGTCAAGATGCCCCCCAACTATGTCGGTGTCAAGGTCCCCCAGTTCTCGTTCTCCCGTCTCAGCGGCGCCGATCCCATCCTCGGTGTCGAGATGGCCTCGACTGGTGAGGTTGCTTGCTTCGGCAAGGACCGTTACGATGCCTACCTCAAGGCCCTCATTTCGACTGGTATCACGCCTCCCAAGAAGAACGTCCTTCTCTCGATCGGTTCGTTCAAAGAGAAGCTCGAGATGCTCCCCTCGGTCCACAAGCTTCACCGCATGGGCTACAACCTCTTTGCCACTGCCGGTACTGCCGACTTTATCCAGGAGCACGGTATCCCCGTCAAGTACCTCGAGGCTCTTGGTGGCGACGACGAGACCGACCCCCAGAAGGCCGAGTACTCGCTTCAGCAGCACCTGGGCAACAACCTGATTGACTTGTACATCAACTTGCCCTCGAAGAACCGCTTCCGTCGTCCCGCCTCGTACATCTCGAAGGGTTACCGCTCGCGTCGTATGGCTGTCGACTTTGCCGTTCCTCTCATCACCAACGTCAAGTGCGCCAAGCTCTTCATTGAGGCCATTATCCGCAAGCCCACTTTCGAGATCTCGTCGGTCGACGCCAAGACCAGCCACGACACCTTTACCTTCCCCGGTCTCGTCTCGGTCCAGGCCTTTGTGCCCGGCGCCGCTGAGGCCAACTCGGAGGACTTCGGCCTTGCGACTCAGTCTGCCATCCGCGGTGGCTTCACCGCCGTCCAGATGGTCCCCCAGGGTGTCAAGTCGTCAGTCGAGGACGAGATCTCGCTCCAGGTCGCCCAGCAGAACGCTTCGGGCCAGGCCCACTGCGACTACTTCTTCTCGGTCGCTGCCACTGCCGACAACGCCTCGCGTCTCGGCGACGCCATCGAGGCCGGTGCCAAGGCTCTGTTCATCCCCTTCAACAACTTCTTTGGCTCGGTCAACAAGGTTGCCTCTGTCGCCCAGCACTTCGCTGCTTGGCCCCAGGACAAGCCCATTGTCACTGACGCTCGTGGAACCGACCTCGCGTCGATCCTCTTGCTCGCCAGCCTGAACGGCCGCAGCATTCACATTGCTTCGGTCTCGACTCGCGATGACATTGCCCTCATTGCTCTCGCCAAGGAGAAGGGCCTCGCCGTCACCTGCGACGTCTCGGTCTACGCCCTCTTCTACTCGCAGGCCGACTACCCCGAGGCTGCCAAGGTCCTCCCCTCTGCCGAGGACCAGGCTGCCCTCTGGGAGAACATGGCCCACATTGACATCTTCTCGGTTGGCGTTCTCCCCTACGAGCTCGGCTCGGCCCTTGGCAAGAAGGTTTCGGCCCGCTCGGGTGTTGAGGAGTCGCTTCCTCTTCTCCTCGGTGCCGTTGCCGACGGCAAGCTCACCCTCGAGGACATTTCGACTCGCCTGAGCGAGAACCCCCGCGCCATCTTTGACGTCCCCGAGCAGGCTCACACCTACATCGAGGTCGAGGTCAACCGCCCTTCGGTCTTTGAGATTGACGGCGAGGAGTGGTCGCCCCTCAACGGCAAGAACACTCTCGGTGCTGTCCACCGTGTTGTCATCAACAACCACTCGGTTGTTCTCGACGGCACTGCCTTCTCGATGCCCCTTGGCCGCGACGTCTCGCTCTCTGGCCCCCGCAAGGTCGCCAAGGCTGGCCGTGGCTCGTTCTCGCGTACTGGCCGCCCCAGCATCTCGATGCAGTCGCCCCCCACCGTTGGTCTCAACACCCCCGGTGTTCAGCCCTCGCTCATGTCGCTGGCCGCTCAGCCCATTGCGCACGCCACCCCCCTCCCTGCCATGCCCTCGCTGCAGCCCCACCCTGCCTTCTCGCGCCGTCACATCCTGTCGGTCAAGCAGTTTAACCGTGACGACCTCCACGCCCTCTTCAACCTTGCGTCGGAGATGCGTACCCAGGTCGAGCGCCAGGGATCGGTCGACACCCTTCGTGGCCGTGTTCTCTGCACCCTCTTCTACGAGCCTTCTACCCGCACCTCGACCTCGTTCGAGGCCGCCATGAAGCGCTGCGGTGGTGAGGTCGTCCAGGTCACTGCCGAGACCTCTTCCGTCCAGAAGGGCGAGTCGCTCCAGGACACTATCCGCACTGTCGGCTGCTACTCGGACGCCGTTGTTCTCCGCCACCCCGCGGTCGGCAGCTCCAAGACTGCCGCCAAGAGCAGTCCCGTCCCCATCATCAACGCTGGTGACGGTATCGGAGAGCACCCCACGCAGTCGCTCCTCGACGTCTTCTGTATCCGTGAGGAGCTTGGTTCGGTCAACGGTATCACCATTACCCTCATTGGTGACCTGAAGAACGGCCGCACTGTGCACTCGCTGGTCAAGATTCTGTCTCTCTACGACGTCACCCTCAACTTTGTCTCGCCTCGCTCGCTTGCGATGCCCGACTATGTCAAGGAGGAGGCCAGCCGCGCTGGCATCCGCTGGGCCGAGTACAACAACCTCGACGAGGTCATTGGCCACTCGGACGTCCTGTACGCCACGCGCGTGCAAAAGGAGCGCTTTGACAGCCAGGCCGAGTACGAGGCCGTCAAGGACATGTACATTATCAACAACGACGTCCTCCGCAAGGCCAAGGAGTCTGCGATTGTCATGCACCCGCTCCCCCGCCTCAACGAGATCGACCCCGAGGTCGACTTTGACAGCCGTCGCGCCGCCTACTTCCGCCAGATGCGCTACGGTCTGTTCATCCGCATGGCCCTGCTCACCATGGTCCTCGGCGCATAGACATGTACCCCTGCCGAAGAACTGTAACTCCACCCCCCGCTCTCCACATCTAACCCTACTCCCTTGGGCTCTCTCTATTTTACAAAATGCATTGCTGTTAGAACGATCACATGCTCGATAGCTCGACGGCTACCCTGGGGTGGTAATATGACTACTGACACCAAGGACGAAACCCTGCGCTTGTCCTTTGGCGTGGTAACACTTTTGACGCCACTTGTGGTGCTGCCTAGTGGCTGCTGGTGCTCGCAGGCGGATGGCCGAGGACGCGTGCAGTAGCCATCCAAATGAGGTTTCTAGGACGACGTCATAACGCAGACGCGAATGGTTTTCTACCCACGGGCGGCGGGGGAACAATTCTGCAGCCGGCCAGGGAATGGCGGAGGCGGTGCCTGATCGAGCTTAAATAGTGCGCCTGCAAACTCAATGCCATCTGACCGCGTTTTGCCGCTTTGGGTGGCATGTGGACAGGGCTTGGGAATTCACTACACCTTGTGCACGCCGTGGCTACGCTGGGCGAATTGCAGTGCCCACCAAGAGCATATGCATGGAGACATTAGCAATTGAGTGGCGAGACGAAGCGGGCGGCGGCGGCGGGGCAGAAGATTGTACAGATCTGGGCCCCCGGTGTCTCGGCTCGTTGCAGTACTTTTGAATGGTCTGCCATTTCTCCAGATTCCCAGACTCGCCATCTTGCCTTGTTCGACATAGGCCCAAGGCACAGATCGCACCGAGCTCGGTATGTCACTTTCGATTACAGCAGACAGACGCACATTTGCGTACTGCGTGCGCCCGTCTGCTCCCCGCGAGTAGTGCAGGCGATGGCTGTCCTGAGCCAGCAATGTGGGTAGCTTTGGCCAAGAGATCGCTTCCGTGCGGAACAGGATGATGGTTTGGCCCTCTAGGACCGGTGTGCCGGGCTCGTACCGGGTCCTTGGGGCAGGGAACTGCAGTAGATGGTGGCCGTGGAGAGGCGTTGGAGGCGCAGAGGGACGCTGTGACTGGAGAGCACGTAGTTCACAAGATCCTCGAAGGGAGGCAGAGACATCTCAGGTACCTTTTTGACACACATTCTTTCCCGCTCCTCTGCTTTCCTGCAGGCGTGTACAGGTGGTCGACATTTAAGCATTCCGCACGTAATGACCGTACACCGCCTCGTTTCATGCTAGCACACAAGTGCAGCGCGGACGACCACAACGTGCTTGCTATTCTGATGCTCACAAGCTCACAAGCGTGATCATGGGTCACACAATATGCAGGCTATCTCGGGTCCACAGTGCGCCAGTGCGGGCTTGCGCGGCCGGCCGCAAGAGTGCAGAGTGCGGGCGGAGGACAATGGTGCATTCTGATGAATCAAGTGACGACAATGCCAGGATATAGGATCATTTCATTGCTGCCTGCAGCGCAGTGCTACGTGGGCGTCAAAGGGCCCAAGGAAACTAGGTTACAGCGCAATGGTGTAAAGGTGCGGCGTCGCCGGTCGTGAGGGGACGTATGATAGCACGCTCTCAGCTTCCCACGTCCTGAAGAGCTGCGATTTTTGACAACTCGCCGACGACGGCACACCCTTTGGCTGGCCCGTAACTCGGCAGCGGGTGGCAATGTCGGAAAACACGGGTGGCCGGTGGCAAGACTACTTGTCGACTGCTGCGGACGGCACGCGCCCAGCTTCTGATGCACGTGCTGGTTGCTACGTAGTCTGCGGGCGGCTCTTGGTGCTGCTTGTGGTTGCGTGTGACGCTACCCATGATCCTGGATAAAAATCATTGTTGGACTGACCCAAAGTAGGCTTAGGCAAGGGGTCGGAATTCAGGATCCCAACCTTGCTCAGGTCATTCTATCCGGGGCAAAGGGGTGGAGGTGCCTGAGTCGCCCTCCGATCTCCTCTCCTCCTGCGGCCTTCCCTCCGGAACAGTGCGGCCACATCCACTTTGGGCCCTGCGGCCCTGTGGCCGGTGGCCGGCGGTGGCCACAAGGACCATCCCACCAGCCCGTCAGGCCACTCGCCACCTGTTCGCACCATGTCATCAAAGCGGCTGGCCAAGAATGAGCGGCACAGACGAACTGGTCTCACAGTGCAAGGGGTCCCGCTTTATTGGTGTCGCTTCCACTACTTGCATTCGTGTTCGTGTCATTGATCTCTTTATCTCTCGACAGCCCGGCGATCGCTACTGCAGTTTGCAGCATCGCTGTTCACATCGCGACAGTCGTAACCGCGTTTCACCCTTCGCCCGTTTTCCCGGGACCTCCCTTTGACCTGGCATCCTCGCGTTGCGACCCCTTCCGCCCATCCCTAAGGACATTAGGACCGACCTGGCTTTTGCATGCGCGCGTCCTGAGCCTTCCCTTGCCAAGTACACTTTCACATACCAGTTGCAGACAAGGCGATCGTCGCATAGGACATTTCGTGCGGCACGGCACGAAACCGGACACCGCCAAGGTCGTTTCTGGCCACCACTGAATCTAGGCTCTCACCAACGCCGTGGCGTGACAGCCTCCTCGTTCTCGTCGAGCTAGCTAGTCTTTTACTGTCACTGTCTCTCATTCTCTCTCTTTGACAGCAAAGACTGCATTTTGTACATCAAGAAACTCATCGACAATCAACCATCGACACGAAGAAACGAAAGTGGCCGCACACACAACCAGCCCAACGGTGAGCTCAGTGTGGCGTTGTCGTCGGCCGCCGTCGGTTTGCCCGTCGGTCTACTAGTACGGCACTGCATCCCATATCCCTCCCTCGCAGTCGCTCGCACAGCCAAAGTCCTCGTTGGACGACACCGCCTGCGCACCTAGCGCCCTCTGTTGCCCTAATGCTACCTGACGACAGTGTGCTGACAGTTGCACAGCGATACAGACACGTTGCCCGCAAGTGGCACACGTTTTCGCACCACGACCCCAAGGCCTCTTGTGGTTGAGCCACGCACTGCCAACACTACACACCATCTCCCGACAAACGTTCTCAGCGTTTGCTTGCTGCCCTGCTAAGGTGAGTACCGTTGCTTGCATACTTTGTTGCTTGCCGTTGCGCGAACAAAACGGCGCGTCCAAGCCACGGCCTTGTCCCTGTCTTGATTTCGCTGCGAGACTACGCCTGCCGCGCTGCAACTTGACGTGTGCTCGAGCCACTGCGTCGTCGTCATTGAGAACCGTGCATGTACTGTCGCCCCCCGAACAGCATGCCCGTATCTCGGTTGACTGCATTCATGCTCGCCCTCCCTGTCCTCGTGCTTTTGACAACACACACTCGTTCACCACTGTTCACATTCGCTTGATTCTCGTTCTGACGTTCATTCCCAGTCCTCTCCCGCGACCTAGCCCATTACACTGCGTGCCCTCCATTACCTCTTCTCCTTTCACTCGACATCACTCCTTCTCCTTTCGATCTACAGCCTCACTCGCGGGTATTGCCCGAGTGAGCTAGGACCGTCTTTATAGTCCCTGCCACTCGAGCCTCGACTAGTCGATCAACGGCGACGTCGTCCACCATGACCGAGGTGGAGACACTGCGCGTGGCTCCGCAGCTGGGACCAACCAACAGCAAGGCTGGTCTGCTCAGCATCGACAACTACGACCTCCAGGGTACTATTCTCCCCAGCTACTCGCCGTACCCATCTGTGGGAGACTCTGACCACTCGAGGGACCCGTTTGGACTCAATGCGTTTCTTCTCGCTCCACATGATCAGCGCTGGGAATACATTCGTCCCACGCCTTTGCCGAACAGTGTCCTTGCCGAAGAGGAAGGGCCTACAGCTCCCCCGCCCCGTCCCCCAAGAGCACGCCCAGTGAGCAGTGGTGTTCGTGGCAGGTCACCCTTGTCCTCGAACCCGCCACTGAGCGCAGATGCACAGGCCAGTGCCGCACTGGACGAACCAACAGCGGGGCCAAGTGTTTGTTCTCAGGAGGACGACGAACATGATGAGCCTCCAGTGGCGTCTCCTTCCCCTACCCGCCGACCGATTTCCACCAACGCAAAGGGCCTGCGCGCCTTGATCGGCCGCAAGGGCCAAGCCACAGGGCTAGACTCGACCGCCTCCTCACGCTCCTCACTGTCTTCACTTGCTTCGTCAACAGTGACCGAGGACGGCATGCTTTCGAGCCGCACAGACTCGGTGTGCAGTGCCATCAGCGCCATGTCCTCGGGCAGCTCATCCGACAGCTCTTGCGACGGAATACAGACGCCCCGCGAGAAAGGACAGTCCACTGATGATGTCAGTGCAGCCTCTGCTCGTCTCGCTGCTACTCTTGAGGAGGACCGCAAGCCCAAAGCCACCTGGCGCGGGTGGCTCGGCAACCGCCGCACCTCGTTCTTGGGCCTTCGCAGCGAAGGATCAAGTTTGCTCGACAACCCTCAGCCCAGCGAGCTCACGCCTGAGATCCCCGACGCCCCAGTGGCCCCTGTCACTGACGGTAACGCTCCAGACAACGAGGCCACTCGCTCAGCAGCTCAGCTGCGCCGGGCGTCGCTCGTCAAGATGGCGGCACTCCGCATGCCTTCCCCTCACCCTCTCGCCCTCCTCCTCACCCGCCACAACGTCAACCTCCCCGATGAGGTGGCCTTCTCCATCCCTGCGACCAAGCGTGTGTACCCCATGAGTGTCAACGTCGTCCAGAAGGGCGCCACAGAGCTCGCTCCTTCCCAGGGTGGTTTGCGCCTCGCTCTCGCTGTCCGCAATGTCATCACCAAGATTGACGCTGGGGAGAGGCCTACCGAGACCATGCAAGCGCGCCGCACCAATCGCCAGAGTCACCACATTGCTCGTCCTCGTGGTGCCTCGGACTTTATCACGCGCCCACCATTCGAGGAGCGCATGTATGTCTACTTGCCTGGCGACCAGTGCCAGCACGTCTCTATGGCCCGCTCTGGATACGCCATTGAGGAACTCGACTTCTCCAAATACATTGTGGCCCTCTCAGAGACCGAGGAACTGCCCTCAGCCCAGTCAAGCCAGTCGCTGTCGTCTCGCGGTTCGTCGCTCCGCCCATCTCGTGCCTCGGCTTCGGCCAAGGGGTCCAAGGCTGTTGCCAACCGCAAGTCGGTCGCCGAGTCTGTCGGTGTCAACCGGAGATCGGTCGCCATTACCGAGTCTGGCGCTGCCCACCGTAAATCGGTCGCCGAGTCTAGCTCTGCGCCGGCCACACCCAAATCGTCTCTTCGCTCTCGCCCCAAGCCTACCACGTGGGACGACAGCTCGGACGATGAGGAGAGCGAGAACGAGGTGGCTCCTCTTAAGGCCGCTGTGCCCCGCCCAAGGGCCAACCGCACGCAATCGATGCCGAGCCGTGTGCGTGACTCCAAGCTCATGGATCCCGACACTGCTCTTATCGCTGTCACTCAAGCTCGTGAGCGTCGCCACGAGTTCAACTCTGGCGCCGTTGATCGCCAGGTTGTCAGTGAGCAGCGTCGCCTGAGCATGGCTCCGCAAAGCATGGCTCCGCCTCCCAGGCCGCAGGCCAAGCACCGCGCTTCGTCAATGACTCTCAACGCTCAGCCCAAGGTCCCTACGAGGCCCAACGCCTCCACGCCCACGCTCGTCGACGAGCGCCAGTCGCGCCACGTGTCCAAGCGCGCTTCCAGCGCCACCCTCGGTGCGAATGCCAAGTCGCAGTCTCGTCCTACCGCCTCTGGATCTCGCACACCACCAAAGCAACAGCGTCCCCCCAGCTCCCTGCCAGCCTCGCCCCGTCTGAAATCTCTACCTAATGACAGGCGCCGCGTTGTCTCGCAGTACGAGCCACACATGCCAGCCCTCACCCACCGGGCGAGCATGATGGGCATCAACATGTACGGCCAGCCCGTTGCTGCTGTACCCGTCGTCTACGCGCCGCCACTTGTGCCCCGCGCCTCGATGCTGTTCAGCCCAATGCACAGCCCCATCGCGATGCCCCCCCAAATTGCGTATCCGCAGCAGCAGTACCACCCGCAGTTTGCGTCTGGTATTCCTCAAATGTACGTGCAGCCCAAGATGCCCTCGACTGGTCGCCGCCGCGAGCGCCCTGTGAGCTAGAGAGCTATAGACACGGACACTGCTCTCATTGCTTGCTACTCTGGCAACCCGACGGAAGGCAGCCCATACTGCGAACGCTGTTATCACCATTACAATGGCTATTCGCATACCCCTCCCCTGCCGTTCCAACGCAGGAGTGTAAAACACCATAAGGATATTCTTCATCCCCTAGTACTACCATGCAACGACCACAGCACACTACCCTACACGACCTGTCTTTTGTACCGTTCATATTCGTAGACTCGCAGTACAAAGGCCAGGCGCCATGTATGCATTCATTCACATATTGCCATTGCTTGGCAGGCAAGACGAATCGCCACACTCGGCCCAGGGTAATGTGCCTGAACCTATCATGACATCCCGATAAGATGTTACGTTTGCTTGGCCTGAACCTGCAACTCGTCGTGTGCCAAAACATTCTCGCTTCAACTCTCGTCCCGTCACGATCCCCGGACCCCTGTATACCAAACGTACCGCCTCCTCCGGGCTCACGCAGAGCACGCAGGCCGCCATGCCGACGCAAACAAACCTTCCACACGCCACGGACCTGTCACGTCCCCTCACGCCAGCAGCGCAGCACCTCCTCTTCGTCCTCCTCGACTCCAACCTGCCGACCGGCGGCTTCGTAGCCTCGGGCGGGCTCGAGTCCTACGCCAAACACGGCTTCCTCCGCACCCAGCCGCAAGACCCGTACAGCAAGCAGCACACGCTCGCGTCGGAGGCGGACGCGGGACGGTTTGGCAACGACGGGAGCGCGCGCGCTGGGCCGGCGTCGGCGGGTGTGCTGGGACCGGCGAAGGTTGGGCCGGCGATTGTCGACTTTGCGCGGGCCGAGATGGAGAACTTTGACGCTAGTACGGGTGGATACCTCGTGCAGGCTTGGGAGGTCGTGGAGGGGGTTCTGCGGGGGGATGACTGTGATGGGCGTCATGGGTTGAAAGGTTGTGACGCCGTGGGCGGTGGGGAGCGCATCGCGGCTGCTGTGGCGGCGATTTGTGCTTTGGACGCCGCGCACGAGTCGACGCTGCTCTCGCATGTCGCCAGGAGGGCTAGTAAGGCGCAGGGGATTGCGATTCTTACACTGCATGGGCGGGGGATGGGGGTGCCGCCCGGGTTTGAGGAGGAGGAGTATGGTGGCGAGGGCGGGGCGGAGCAGGAGGAGCTCGAGGAGGTGGCAAAGGAGATTGTGGGGGAGTACAGGCGTGCAATTAGGAAGGGGTCCGCTCCGGGCCATTTGGCCGTGTGCTTTGGTGTCATGGCGGCGGCGTTGGGGCTGGATTTGCGTGAGTGGACTGCGCGAGAGCTGGGCTGATGGCAGATACGACGCATCATCTGTATCTCTTTACCCACGCTAGGTCGACGCTCTCGGCCGGCGTGAGGCTCAACCTCATCGGACCGTACCTCTCCACTCAGCTGCTGGCACACCCCATGCGCCGGCTCATCGACGAGACCATGGCCAGCACGGCCAACGAGCCTTCAGACAGCGACGCACGCAACGATCCTTTTTGGGAGTGGGCCGACGAAGCAGAGCGCGGCCCAGCCACGACTTGGCCATTGGGTGAGATTCTGGCTGGGCGGCACGACCTGCAACACTCGAGGATCTTCAACTCGTAGACAACCATAGAGGGACAAGGTGAATTGTGCATGCGATGATATGTGTGTATGCTATGCAGTTGATGCTACGGAATGCAGTTGATGCTACAGAATGCAGTTGATGCGACAATGTTGAAATAGTATGGTTTGATAGTGGCAGGTGATGGAAGCAACTGGAGTGTGTCAGTCGCGTCCAACAAAAATGGATCACCCTCAGTCTCGCCTTTACGTCCACTTGCGCACCCACATCGCTTGCTGCCGGTGGTTCGAAACACGTTGGCAGCAGCGATGAACCCGTAAACGAGCGGGGTGCGTGCGGATTACCAGATATTTTCGTCACAGGGTGTGCGGATGGGGACATTGAAAGCGCGCACTCACCAGTTGATGTAATAGTTTAGCAATGTAAGAGCACAAAGGGGCTGTGACTGAATTTCGCAAGGCGTTGGTTGACAGCGTCTAGTGCGAATAGTCGTACTTGTTGAAGAAGGTCTCGGCGTTGCCGTTGTACGAGGTCTGGATGGTCAATTACAATTCCAAGTCTCAGCAAGTTGGCTTACGTCGTTCTTGGGGCCACGGATACGGCCACGGCTGGCCTCCTTGACGCGGCGGAGCTCGCGGTCCTCGCGCAGCCAGCCAAGGGCAACCTTGAACAGGTCCTCGTGTCCGGGCTTCCACTCAATCATGGGCTTGGGGGTGGTGCCCAGCTGGATGTGGCAAATGCTGACTTGGTTAGCGATAGGCTCCACGGACGTGTCCCTACCACTTACTGCGAAGGGAAGTCGTTCAGGCCGTCAAAGATGTGAGTCGCGTCTTCGCCATTAGCTCCATCCACTGCCGTCTCAGAGTAGAGTCGGCTCCGCTCCTCCATTCACTCACAGATGACGGTAGCGCCACGAGTCTCGGACTCGGACTTTAGAAAGTCGATGAGGTCGGCGCGGACCAGGACGTCAAGATCAACAGTGACCTCATCCAAAAGAAGGACATCCCACTCGCCCATCAAACCCATGCAGAGCTGGACACGGCGACGCTCTCCGTCCGAGATCTGGTGCATGTGCCAGTCGAGGTCGACGTCGAGAATCTCGAGGAGCCTGTCACGGCGCTCCTTGTGGCGCCAGCCGCCAACCGAGTCGAGAAAGTGCGACACGACAATGTCCGAGCGAACGACAGGGTTGTTGCTCCACTCGGTGCCGAGGTACACTACGCCCTGAAACCGTCAGCATGGGAACAAACCCCCAGAGAGCACACGTACACCGGGCGGGTTCATGAACACATCCTGGCCGAGAATGCGACAGTTGCGAGTCTTGGTGAGGCGCTTGCCTGCGAGGATGCGAAGGAGGGTCGACTTGCCGGCTGTAGAAGAGTCAGCTGGTTGTTCTTGGAGACGCGTCTTAAGTCTGACGCACCGCCGTTGGCTCCAATGAGGAGACACCTGTCGCCGCGCTTCAATTCGAGGTTGATGCCTTCGAGGACAGGCTCTGCACCTTCCTTGAAGGCAAAGGTTAGGCCCTGGCAGTCCAGAGCGAGGACAGCGCTGTCGGCAGTAGTGGTAGTAGTCATGTGGATGGCAGTTAGACCTCTGGGCTGGGATCAGGCAGAGTGCAAAGTAAGAGGGAAGAGACGAGTGCGAACTGTGGTCCGATGTCATCCGTTGCACAATAAGTTGAAGATTACGCCACCTAAAGCATACACGGGTGCATGCAGTGACCACGCGACGGTGGGTAAACCACGGCTGAATGAAATTGCCACATGCACAAATCACCGGATCATGCCGTACCCTCACTGTACACTGCTGCTGGCTGTGGTATGCTGGGTGACGGTATGCAAGAGGGTAAATTTGCTTCCGTGGTCTATTCAACCTGATTCCCCACAGTTAGCTCTACTAGGCAGGCAGGCAGGCAGGCAGATGCCCACCGACCCAGCCAGTCAGACCCCCCGCCCAGCCCGCTGCGCTTGCCTCAGCCAGCCAGGCAGCCGGAGCATGACAGAGCCTGGCTGGGTGGCCGAGTAGCAGCAGTCCCTGCAGTTGCCACCGCTGCTGGCTCTCCCTGGCTCTTCCCTCTGCGCCCACGCCCCACTGCCACCGCAGCGGCTCCATCCATCAACTTCTGACCACTCACTGTTTTCGTCACTGGGTCAAGACCAATCCCGCCTTGCGTCCATTCTCTCCATCCACTGTCCATTCATCCCTCATCCACCTACACCTCATCCCCCTTTATTCATCCTAAACACACCATGTCCGAGTCGCAGGACATCAAGGGCCGTGTCGACGAGTCGCTCGTCGCTCCCACCCCCCAGAACACTCCCCTCGCTACTCAGGTTCTCGCCAACCGCCCCGCTGGCCTCGGCAAGCCTCACGTCGAGGATGTCGCAGAGGACGACGAGGAGGACGAGGGTGACGACGTGACCGGCGTCAACCCCGCTAGCTTGCTCGCCAGCGTGAGTACATGACGCGTCGCCCGGCGCAAAACTTCATGGTGCGACGGAGCTTGATGCCCGTTAATTGCCATGCCGCGCCGAGGATTGCGCGTCTTGGTTGCACCGTGAACCGTACTCCGGTGGCCTCCATGACTAGATTTACGCGTAGCAATCGCTGACATTGTATCCTTTGCGGGCTCCGTCGACGCGCTTTATCCCATCGCTTTGCTATCTTTGTCGACGCCCCCTACACGTGTTCGCCATATCTAGAACCCCGCCCTCCTTGCTCTTGCCCAGCAGAAGCTTGGCTCGCTGGTTGGCCGCCCCTCGGGCTACATCCAGTCGCTCCCCCCAGCTGTCCGCAGGCGTATCGACGGCCTGAAGGGCATCCAGACCGAGCACTCGAAGATCGAGTCCGAGTTCCAGCTTGCCATTCTTGAGGTTGAGAAGAAGGTGCGTGCGCGATCGGTTCCTTGATCTACATTTTTTTTTTTGCTGACAATCGTCCAGTTCCTCGCCAAGTACACTCCCCTCTACCAGCGCCGTGAGAAGATCATCACCGGTGAGGCCGAGCCCACTGAGGAGGAGGTCACCGCCGGCCAGAACGCCGACAGCGATGACGAGGACGAGGATGAGGACGAGGCCCAGATCACCGAGATCACCGACGACAAGGACGCCGCCAAGTTGGTCGGTATCCCTGAGTTCTGGCTCACTGCCCTCAAGAACGCTCCTTCGGTTGCCGAGACCATTACCGACGCCGACGAGGAGGCTCTCAAGAGCCTTGTCGACGTCAGGCTTTCGTACCTCGAGGGCCAGGCCGGCTTCCGTCTCCACTTTGTCTTCACCTCGAACGAGTTCTTTGAGGACTCTGAGCTCACCAAGACCTACTACTACCAGGAGCAGGTCGGCTACGGTGGCGACTTTGTCTACGACAAGGCCGACGGCTTTGAGATCAAGTGGAAGGAGGACAAGGACCTCACCAAGAAGGTCGAGATCAAGAAGCAGCGCAACAAGACCTCGGGTCGCACTCGTGTCGTCCGCAAGGTCGTCCCCACGGACTCGTTCTTCAACTTCTTCAAGCCTCCCCAGCCCCCAACGCGCGAGGAGCTCGAGGAGGAGGACGTTGACGAGGAGGAGCTCGAGGAGCTCGACTCGCGTCTTGAGCTCGACTACCAGCTCGGCGAGGACTTTAAGGAGAAGATCATCCCCCGTGCCGTCGACTACTTTACCGGCAAGGCCCTCCGTTACGAGGACGAGTACGAGGAGGAGTTTGACGAGGACGACGATGACTTTGAGGACGAGGACGACGAGGTAAGCTTGAGCGTTTGAGACTTTAGCCCGAGCCACGCTGACGCCTTAGTAGGACGCCCCCGCCGCCGGAGCCGACCAGCAGGAGTGCAAGCAGCAGTAAAGCAACCAAAAAAATCTCAATCCTTCCCTTTCCCTAGTATTCGGTCGTCTCACAGCGGAGGTGCCTGCCCCCCGCTCACCTCATACCTACATCAGTTCCCCTCCTCTCAAGTGCGCCATGGCTTCAACGGTGCGAGTCTCTGCACTTGGCTAATTGAGGGGCGCACGCCTGAGGATTGTTTCTTAAATGCAACTATTGATAGAAGCGCAACAACGTACATGAGTGGGTGTGATTGCAGTGCGTCACGGGCGGCCTAGAAGTCTAGGAGAGAGCAAAGACAGCCACGTCTTCGAGGTACTATCACTCGTCAAGACACGTACTAATGCAGTCGTCGATGTCGCGTGGCCCAGACAAGCCATGCATGATGGCCTCCTGCAGTCAGATTACTTCTTGGAGGCTAGGTGGCGAATGAACGAAAGTGTCCGGCTGCCGTCAACTGGTGGCTGGACGATGACGCCCATGTTGCCTCGCGCTCCAAAACAACAGTGCCACCAACCATTGGGGAGCAGGTCCAGCTCCACCAACGTCCCAGACCCGTCGCTCGAAGCAGTCTGCACAGCATGGTGCGTCGAGAACTCACGATGGAGCCTGTGCAAGAAAAGAAACCACACGCAAGTCGTCAAGGAATGTCAAGCCCGACCATGTGGGTACCCATCCATCACAACGGGCAACGCCCCCGCGGAGCCACGACCGCAGAGGTTCCAGATACGTCAGCCGGGTCCGTGGAACGTTTCATGGGCGTCCCGGGAACGAGAGGGCAGGTACAGAACATGAGAAACTAGTCGCAAGAGGGTGTAAGAGGCAGCTGACGGATGGATGGGCGATCTCGTGCCTTGGTGTGCGGTGGCGAGTCTTCTGGGCCTGGGTGGCGAACCGCGTCTTATGGCTTTCCATGTGCTTGATGGCGTCGCAAGAGGCTCGGGGCTGCCAGAGATGGCATGGATGACATAATGAAGTGTACAGAAAGCACCACGTCGATACAGTTTCAGTTCAAGAGAGGCAAGGCCTGCTACGGTAGGTTACAACGGCAAGACTGGAATCGGTACAGTGGCAGCGGGCGATGTACACACGGATCGACTCTCACTACTCCAAGGCACCCGTGTCCCCTGCATCTGCATGCGTACGCCAGAGGTCGGTGGTTGCCTCACTCGGCATCACCACTTTCGTCCCCCCACCAGAGTGGCTGGTCGGCCGGTTTGATGAGGTCGCTGAGCAGCGCGTTCCAGGCCGGCATGTTGTCCGTGGAGGGGAAGACGCCGGCCGAGGGGTCAGTCGGGGGGCGCGGCACCCATGGCGCTGAGGCTGCGGCGTGGAGCCACTCCTCGCCTTGGTCCATGTAGCCTGGGAGGGGCGGTGGGAGGAAGACGTTGGGTGCGAGCGTGAGCTGCTCGCCGGCCGCGTTGGTGACGTGGCTGTTTGTGTGTGGCGGTGGCGGGACGAGCGTGGGCGTGATGGTGGTCATGGTCGGGACTTCGTGCGGGTGCGCCATGTGGCCGTTCATGTGGCCGTTGGGGGGTTCGAAGCTTTGCAAGGAGCTGTGAGAGTGGTTGTGGCTGTGGCCGTCGGTGCTGCCACTGGATTGATGAAGGGCAAAGTTTGGAGGTGCCTCGTGGTGCGTGCTGAGAGGGGCCATGAAGCTAGAGTTCATGTGCTCAGGTGGAATGACCATCGGCACACGGCCGTGGTCTACGGGGAATCTGGGGTGGCCCATGCCTTGCTCCTGGGGTGGGTAGCTGTAGTGCTGGTTTGGGAACGTCGCGCACTGCTGAGTCTGGTAGGTCATGGGAGTAGGCGGCACACCGTGGGGGACATGGGCCTCGCCACCCTCTCCAACAGGCGGCGGTGAACGCCGTGGGCTGGCGTTGGCAGACGCATTGCCAGAAGCATGGGGACGAGCCTGCTCACGGCGCGCATCAATCTCATCGCCCTGAGCGAGCAGCATCTCGAGCACGCGGATCTCAGTGTCGAGCGAGTGGTCGCGACGCGAGGTCTGCTTCTCAATGGCGAGGTAGCCGACCAGCTGCTGGCGGATGGCAGCATAGTCGAACTCGCGGTCTCGCTGATTGTGGGCCAGGAGAATACCGAGGACACAGGCTGGGGAGAAGCCTGAAGCAACCTGCATGTCAGTATACATAGCCAGAGGCCACTCACCGTCATCCACTTGAGGCGGTCAAACGGCTGCGAGTCTGTCTGATAAAGGCTCAGGCGCAAGCTCAATTCGGCGCCGGCGGACAACACACAGGCAGTGCGAGACTGTCTGTAGCCCTCGAGCAGGTGGCGGTCCTGAGGTAGATGCGTCCAGCGCAAATACGGTCGGTGAAGGGTGATGCGAGCCTGGTTAAACTTGGACATGAGCGTGTGGCGCTGCTGACGCAGCCACGGGTGGGTCTCATCCCAGCTGCGGTCTGGGTTGTCGAGGTTGAAAGCGGGCGGGAGGGCTGAGCCCCATTCGAGGAGCAACTCTTCGCACCTCATGACGTTGTCGTGCTTGCGCCTCGCAATGCCAAAGCATATGGTCTTCATCTGGCCAATGATCTTGCACAGGTCGTAGTGGAGAATGAGGAACGTCGACTTGGTCACCATTGTGAGAGGACGAGGCTCGTGTGGCATCGTGGCTAGCTCGTCGTCCGAAACATTGCTCGGCATGGCGACAGTAAACTCTGTGTCTTGAATAGCCAGCGGGCGACCCAGAAAGTATGAGATAGAGCTGTGGGTTAGTACAGACCTCACTGCTGTGTAGCCACCTCACCGATCAAGAATATACAGGTCTGGTGTGTCAGCCTAATCCACATACTTGGATGTCCCACTCACGAGCCCAGAGTCGGCGCCGAAGCTCTGCCTCCTTGGCCGGCAGCTGCCATGCTGACCCATCCACATGGAATCTGCAAGTCAGCTCAACACAAGCAATACACACTTACCCTTGCGCCTGGGCAGCGCGCACAGCGCTGCCAACCATGTGCCATGACTCTGGAATGCGCCTCATCTGGACGAGGTAGAGTGACAACTGAGCGGGTCAGCAATCAAGCCCGAAGGACACACTGACCAAAAGATACGCTCGCACAGTGTCGATCGACTCGCCATAAAAGCTAGGAGCCTCAGACAATGCGCGCCGGGCGTGGACAAAGAACTTGTGGCTCAGCTCCTCACGCTCAATCATGGACTCGTGCGCCTCGTCAGGGCTCTTCTCAAGAACGGCGCCAAAGGCCAGGACTGTGTGGAAGAGCGCAAACCAGCGCAGATCAATGAGAGTGAGGTCCTCGAACTCTCCGCGCACCTCCCAGAACTGGTCGTACTTGCGGCGAAAGTCGGGCTCGTACAGGATATCAATCCAGCTGGGGTATTATCAGCCATTTGTTCCGGATTTTGAGAGACAAAGGTACCTGTTGTTGAGCTCGAAAAACGCATTGACAAAGCGCAAGCACAGCGAGCGCTTTGGTAGAGCTCCGTCGAGCTGGCGAATCTGGTATGCGAGGCTGTCCTCCTCGGAACCACGAGATCGGCGGGGAAGGCCATACTGAGAATCACTAAAGTCTGGAGTAGCATTCCCTCCCTGGGTCGTTAGTGCCTGTGATGCCACGAAGTTCACCCACATGCATAACCTGCGCAGCTGTGGCTGTCAGCACCTCGCTTTCGGGAACACTTACCAAGCCGCGGCCCAAAGTGCGAAGTGCCATAGAACTGGAACTGGCCTGCGCCATGTCAGCATCATATGGCACTTGCCACTTACGGCCATGCTCGTCTCCAGCACCCTCGACAGCCAGACTGCCGATGCCGGGAGCGCCGCTCTCCTGCATCAACACTCCATCCTGATGCATGGTCCCGGTGTGTGAGCTGGGATGCGAGTCCATATGCGCATGCTGCGGCTCAGACTTGAAGTACTCTTGAGGTTCTTCTTGGAGCGGCGGCGGGGCCGATCCACCCGTGTTCTGCCACCAGGTTCGAGAGCGCCCTTCAAACACATTGTCTGGCGGCGTTACCAGCTGATGGCGCACTGATGAGATTGGGTGGGCAGAGTGAGGCACAAAGGGGACTGGACCTTGTGCCGGGGCGACATGGGCGAGTGTGGCGGACATGTCTGGTGTCTGGCTTGGAATGTCTTCAAGAAAAGGAGTCAGCT
Source organism: Prillingera fragicola (assembly GCA_002335605.1). Lineage (NCBI taxonomy): Eukaryota > Fungi > Basidiomycota > Tremellomycetes > Trichosporonales > Trichosporonaceae > Prillingera > Prillingera fragicola. The sequence continues at coordinate 171,356 of BEDY01000005.1, read as the reverse complement.
GCAGCCTCCCACGTCCTTGACGAAAAGACATACGAGTATCACGAGGCGAGCTATGGGCACTGCTGCCGATCTCGTCGTCGCTCGATAGAAACGAGGCGTGTGACGGATGCTTGGATGGCGGCGAATCCTCCGTGCTCATCGAAGACTTGCGCTTCTTGGACGAGAAGCTAGGAATGGTATCTCCACTGCTCCCCTTTTCAGGCTCGGGGCTCACCACGTACTGAGACTTGCCGGTGCGAGGGGTCGACTTGAGTTCAGGAAAGCGGCACTGTTGTCCAACATTACGCTTGGCGCAATGGTGACAAGGCAGCTGGCCGTCGCACTGTTTGTCCGTCAGCAACTACCTTGTTCAATCAGCGGTGTACCTTTTGCTTCCTGCGGTTGCACTCTGTGCAGGCTGTTGCCTGTCGCCCGCGCCTTCTTTGATGCGGGTACGAGTGCCCAGCTGACGGCGTGGTAATTTTGTCAAATGTGAGGGGTGCGATGGGACGGGGGTGATGGACCCTCGAGTCGGACGAGTCGCTTCGGACACTCGAAGACATGAGCTGCCTAGGCTGCGCGCGGTGTGGTGGTTTTGGTGTGCGAGGTGAATGTAATTCTGGGACCGGGGTTCGTTGGCCATGCTGCGACGACTTGGCCTTTGCAGCTATAGGCGACGGACTTGAAGACGTCAGAGTAAAGGGAGACGAGGGCAGCATTCTGTGGGGTCAAGGAAGAGGGCGGTAGACAATTTGTCCAAAGGAGGTGGGCGAACAATGGCGTCAAAGATCTAGAGCATGGTTGGAGACAATGATGTCTGCTGCTGGGCGTTGCATTCGTACATCCATTCTAGACAGATGACAACGCAGAAGTCCCTTTGCGATCTGCGACAATCATTCCGTATACACGAGTCAGCACAGTCTTCTTTGAAAAGACAAGTTGCTCCACCAGACAAGGTCGTCGATGGTACGCGATGGAAGATCACCGCCACGATGCTGCAAAGGAGGGCGACGATCACTGCCAGAGTCTGTTACAAACAGCGACAGGTTCCTGCGAAAACACGAGGAGCAAGAAGGGTCACCGCTGCAGCAGTTCGTTGGGACATTGTGCGCCGCCAGGTCGAGACCACCCGCAGGGGCCTGTCCGCATGAGCCAAGCCAGGAGATGCTGCCGTGATTGTGCATACGCGGTCCTCGGTGCCGGTCACCAGCCCACTATGGCCCACGAGCTAGTCGTACGTCGTACGTCGTCGTGTCGTTCGCACATGACACTTATAACGAGGGCGGCAACATCCAAATGGCGATCGCGGGCACACAAGGGGCGATGGGCGCAGACGTCTAGGGTGTTCAGCAGCAGTCTTAGCGATTGAACAGGGAGTGTGATCCAAGGTAAGAGAAGGAACAATGACATGGTGTCTTCAGGGTCAGTTTGATGTAGAAGACTGAACAAGCAAGCACTGTTGTACTGTTGGCAGAGAACAGAGTGGACGACGAGATCCATGCAATGGCGTAGAGGCGTAGAGGCGTTTCGGGCACGAGCCTTGTGTATCTACAGCAGCAGCAGTGACGTCGGGGCGGAGGCTATTCGTTTCACCACCTTGTGTCTCGCGTGTCAGAACGTGGTCGCGGCTTCTCTACGGAGTAGCTGCGTTCTACATGGATGTAGCTGGGGCAACGAGGGGCGCGACCAAATGCCAGCAGTAAAAGTGTAACAGATGCAGAACAGGTTACAGCGAATGTTGGCAGAGCGTTGCATGCCTCGCTCGCCTCCTCGCTCGCTCTCTCGCATTGTTGGCTGGGGTGCCTGAGACGCCTCACTGGACCTGCCCTGAAACTGTGTGTTCATAGGGGGTGGAGGTTGGAACCACACACTGCACCCATTTTGCGCACTGACCCCCTCTGGTACCCACTGCGCCACTCTACATCTCCCCCCAGAACCGAAAGGATGTTGCTTCACTGCACCCCCCCGACCCCCTTGGACAATCACTGACTGCTTTATCGCCTCTCCTCTCCACCACCATCTCGCTTGCTAGCTCACCTGTCCCTCATCTTCAACAAGCGACCGCTCCGCGGTCATTGTGCGCCTGTTTCTACTTGTTTTTCTCACAGCTCGAATACCCACAGCGCGCGCCTCTGTCTGCATCGTTTCATACTCGCTCAACCAGAGGACACCCTTTGTTCGTGTCCCGCCTCGTCCGCTCACAACCCCGCTTCACACACCTTGCTGCGTCGGCGAGAGCGCGTGTGTCAACCTTGCGTGGGATTCCCAAGCACAGCTAGACCAACACACAGTTTCCAAGCGACTATCGGCCCCCCTCGGAAGCACCCGCTGCCCGTCGTCGCTCCCCTAGACGCTTGTCCCAACACTCCTTCACTCTTCGCAGCTGGTATCGAACACATACAGACCATTCACCACCATGGGCGCGTGTACTTCTCGTGAGATGAGCGACCGAGACTCACCAGATGCGCTTCGATCCAAGGAGATTGACAGGGAACTGCGCGAGGTGAGCACAGACCATGTTCGGCGATACTCAACGTTCAGGAGCAGAAGGCCTTGGCCCGAGAAGTCAAATTGCTCTTGCTGGGAGCAGGCGCCTCCGGAAAGTCTACCGTTCTCAAGCAGATGCGGTGTCTGCACAACAAGCCATTCAGTCAAGCAGAAGTGGAAGACTATCGGTGAGTGGCACGGGCTTTGCGGTTGCTAACAACCAAGCAAAATCGTCTTCTCAAACATTGTCGGTGGCATGAGGAGCGTGGTGGACGTCATGGACGAGTTGAACATGGCAGTGTTGCCCGAGAACCGGCCGCATATTCGCCTTATCGACAATGAGGTCCCCATCAACACCGGCGAAGCCTTCCCCATCCAGTATCTCGGCCCATTGAAGAGTTTGTGGGCAGACGACCGCGTTCAGGAGTGCTACGCTCGAGCGCACCAATATGCGCTTCCGGAGAACATGCCTTAGTAAGCGCAATCCCTTGCATAAATTCTGACGACAGCTTCTATGCCGACCTGGATAGGTTGTTCGCCCCCGAATACATGCCAACAAGCGCAGATGTCCTCCGCGTAGGCAAAAGTCGACGGGCATTACAGAGACCCGTTTCGAGATCCAGGACATGGTCTTCTGCATGCTGGACGTGGGAGGACAGCGCAGTGAACGTCGCAAATGGTATGCCCTTGACATATCATGCAGCTGACTCTACCAGGGTGTCGTGTTTCGAGTATGTTTCGTGCAGAGGATCAGCACTCATGTAACAGGAACGTGACCTCGGTCATCTATCTCGCCGCCCTCTCCGACTACAACTCATCTATTATCGAAGACAGGACCTCGAACGGCATGACTGAGTCTTTAATCCTCTGGCAAAGTATCGTGAACTCTAACTGTGAGTGTGCAGAGGACGTCTTGGGAAGTTGGAAGTCTTCAAAGCTGCGGTGCCTCCTAGATCCCTAGTCTCGGAGGCGTGGTGCCTGCTCTTCTGCTGATTCTTGCAGGGTTTGTTAAGACGTCAATGATCTTGTTCCTCAACAAAGCGGACCTGTTGGCGGAGAAAATCAAAGATCCAAACCAGCAGATTGTGGCAACCTTTGCCGACTTTCCCGGCAAACCAGGCTCATTCAATGCGGCGGTCGACTTCTTCAAGCAGAAATTCAGGGCTCTCAATCACAACCCAAATAAGGAAGTATATGTTCAGTGAGTGAAAGGCGGCCACGGAAAGACGAGACACGTCACTGACGCACAGCGTCACGACAGCAACGGACACGGCACAGCTCGCCGTGGTCATGGCAGCAGTCACTGACACCATTGGTGAGTGCGATACTGGCAACTAAGCTTGATATCAAACTGACTAGCCAGTTCGCAACTCTCTCCGAGACATGGCCATCTTGTAAACCGTGATCGGCCAAGTCGATGATTGAGATAGAGGAACGGATATGCGATTGTCTCTCTTGGTATCTGTATATTCATTTAGCTTCGTCGATAGGACGACGACTAATGAAGGCATTCAAGACTCTATAACACTACTGGTCATATTTTAAGAGAGGCTATGCATGGATTGCTGCGCTATCGTCCTCCAATTCCGGTTGACACCGGCAGTGTGCGAAGTGCCACCTAGGGGCCACAGGTGCCTGAAGATCATCAGTGCAGGGCGCGTGAAGACGCGTCAGGCAGTCACCAAAGCATAGGTGATCTCGCCTTCAGTCGGCGGCATTGGATTGAATCACAAGCTGGCCATAACACTCCCTGATTGATCTAAGAGCGTCAGTGCTAATGTCTGCCTCGCAAGCAAGCCCCCGCGACCTGCCTGCAAAGCACGGGTCGAGCAAGTCAAGGCGGAACTAGATTGATGACATGATCTTGGCATTCCAGACCTTGCCTTCTTACCATCTCTCATATCAGCCCATTAATTCACAATGCCGCCCAGCACCCGGTCAGGAGCAGTCCCGAGGCGCGCAGCTGCATCTCGACGCGGGCCTCCACATGTCGCAACCGCCGACCCCGTCTGCCGCCTCGACCACGCAGCATACCCACACCTCTTCGACGTCATCGTCGCAGCAGCCCCTTACGGATCCCTCCTAGTCCTCCGTGGGACGTCAAAAGCGCTTCAGGAGCGCGTCCACATCATCCTCGCCTCTCACCTCGTTATCAAAAGCGGTCTCAACACCCCGAGCGCCAAGCTACTGAAGCGCGCCGCGGGATACCTGCCCGCCGGGCCGACTGCGGCTTTGAAACGCCCGGCTAAAGAGTGCATCAACATTGCCAGTGTCCTTGGCCAGTTGCCTGGGCTGTTGTGTGACTATGGCCATGTCCGCAGGCCCAAGGGCGCTAAAAAGGACTGGCAGGACAGCTGCGGGGAGGAGTGCGCGGCTGTGAGGTCGTACTGGGAGGGCATGTTCGCCCAGTACACCCGCACACTTGACGTGCACGCGCCGTGGCTAGACCACTCGACGGTGGACGGACCACGCGACGTGCGTCCCGCATTTGCTGCTCTCGAAACGGTACGCTACTCTGCCCACCCGTGGGTATCGGAGGCTGCCCGTAAATACAAGACGTACCCCTACATCCTCACACCGCACATTGTCGTGTTCACGCAGCCGTCCGTGATCAACATACAGGAGACGTTCGTCGACGACCTCCCCGAGGAGATTGAGCCAATCGTGCGCCGCATGACTGTACACACCACCTTTCCCGATGGGAAGTCTCCCGAGGACTACAGAGCCTTGCACATGTTGAGCCAAAGCGTGGACACCACTGAATGGGTTTCAGAGGTCGTTCTGATTTTCGAACACGTTGCGGACCACCCGGCATCGTCTCTGTCTCCGAGGATATCGAGCATGATGGACAGTGGGCTGGATACCATCTATCACGGGCGGGCGACAGCAGTCGCTCTTCCGTTGGTCGAAGGCGCAACGACACAGTTCACTATTGTGGGCGTCGACGAGCTTCCGTATCAGTGTTTGGGCTTGAAGAGTGACATGGAACGTGTGGAGCGCGAGACTCGGATGGTCGAGGACATTGCTCGTATTTTTGAAGAATCGGTAGACGACCTCAGCCCACCCAAGGTGTTCAACACTTCGCGGAACGACCCGCCCAGCACTGACTATATCAGGAGCCAGCTCCGTTTCATGAGTAGAGCAGAATATATAGCCGAGGTTGGGGCCGAGCGCTGGGCACTCGAGACTGTAAGGGGCGGTTTGTAAATATATGCAAGTAGCTGCGCTCAGTTACATCCCACGGCTATCTGTACAGAGTCAGTAATGCCAGTGTTGGAATGGCAACCATGGGTCAACGACGTAAAGGAATTGGATGATGGGAGGTGTTGATCTGCAGCTCCTAATCGATTAGCATCTCGGCCCGGGCCGAATACAAAATCACGTGACACAAATGACGACGCACATGGGATGGCCCGTCTTGGCTCAACGCGGCGCATTGCTGGACTTCCTCTCTTGTCAATATCACCGTCAAGCTAGCCACCGGCCGCCGCGACTACGGACATCGGGCATTCGTACAGAGCACTTTAGATTCTTGTCTGTCCCGGCTGTTCTCTCGTTTCCCCATCGAACACAAGTGCCGCTCCGAAGTCGACACCGAAAGCGGCCGCAACCGAGTGCTGTCCCTCTCGCCCGTAGTCATTCGTCCCACCGCTCACGGTTGCCCTCGTCGCGATGGGCTGTCTCCCTTGCACCCAGCTCAATCCTGAGGTGGCCGCAGTCAACGACTGCTACCCTCGGTCGAAAGAGCTCGTGCAAGCAGGACCCGAGTTTATGCCTCTCTCTCAAGATGTCTCCAAGCTCACTTACTATGCTACGAACAAGCCGAGTGCCCTCGCGAAGATTGGTGAGGAGCTCGAGAAGCGTATTGTCAAGGAGGCAAAGGGTAGCACTGGCGGATACCCCAAGTCACGAGCGTAAGTGCATTCCCATCCGTGGAAGGGCCATTGCTCATAATTGCCAGGTCGCTCCTCATCTCCCTTGTTGTGCTTTACAAGCTCCTGAACGAGTGCAAGCGTGACATTGGCCTCTTTGCGCGCTCAGCTATGCGCATGATTAGCGCAGCCCTTGATGTCAAGGTTTACCAGAAGAACGAGACTGATCTCGAGGTCACGGAGCGTGCAAGCCGCTGCTTTGTCGCCTTTGCTACCTACACCGATGGCAACGGCATTGGTGTTGACGACGCCTTGACCAACGCCTACTTGAACAACTTGTCCAAGTTTGCCCAGCTCTCGACCTACACGCAGGCTGCTGAGAAGCAAGACATCGAGGAGCAAAGCCGTACTCGTCTCGTCGGCCTCTCCGCCCTTGCTGGGGCCGCAGGTTCGGATGCCGTCTTCTCCAGCGGTGTCGAGTTCCCCCGCCAAGTTAGGATCATCATTCCAGCGTTGTTGTCGATTCTTGGGGAGGCACCTGTTCCTCTCCTCAAAGAACTGGTGTCAAACCTTCCTGCCAAACAAAAAGGATTGCCGTCGTATTTCAACGGCTTTACTGCGCGCCGCCCCATTAACGATCGCCGCGCGCCCTCCCTGCACGAGCATGTCCCGGGACAGAACGGTCCCAACAATGAGGACGTTTACAGTGCCGCTTATCGCTGTCTCCACAGCCTCGCCAGCGAGTGTCAGTTGAGCCAGGCATCGCACGTGATCGACGTCGTCTTTGGCTTCCTGGACAGGATTGGATGGCAGGACGTTGAGCGTTGTTGCTGGATGGCTGACCGCCTCACTGCGGCAATGCTTCTCCAGTCTCGCTTTGTCGTGCCCACCCGTCTCGTCGAGTTGTTGGTCAACATGCCTGACGATGTGCCACCGACAGCAAAGCATTCGTCGGCTCTGGCTATGATTACGACGGTGCTTAGCTCATCCACTTCCCTGGTCGGTCTCGCCGTCACCGACATTCTGACTAGCCTGATCTCGGTCATTGTGCGCCGCGCCGGTGTAAGCCAGAATGATGCGCTTCTGCCTGCTCTTGTCAACTGTGTTTCCTCCCTCGGTACCCACATCTACTATGCCGATCAGATTAACGACATTGTCGAGGAGATCCAGAGCCAGATGAACGACATTCCTACGGCATTTCCTGCCCGCCAAGAGTGTCTTCGCATCCTCATCCACTGCATCATGGGCGTCATGACTGCTGCCGATGTGGGCGACGAAGCCGAGACTGTGGCTCGCGCCGCTTCGCCTGCAATGGATAAGGACAAGGGCAAGGGCCCGCAGCTCGACTCGCCTGCAGTTGAGATACCTCGTCGCGATCTTGGCCGACGCAACCCCGTCTTGCCAGAAGTCTGGCAGGAGACGGTTCACCTGCTGTGCGAAGCGACCTTCCCTGTGCGAGCAGCGTACGCGCGTGCGCTGCTCTTCTACCTCCAAACGGAAATGCCGCGAGACCGCAAGCCCCGCCCCGATGAGCCCAACATTGTTCGCTTCTGCAATGCCATCAACGCTGCAGTCTACACATTGGCGATGAGCAGCCGTCTGGGAACTGGAGAGCCTTTGCCGAGCATGCCTCCCAGTCGCGCTCACAGTCGTCGCGGCTCTCCTCGCACGGCCAATGGTGCCGGCTCCCCTGGCCAAGTCTCTCCCGCGCCCGCGCCCGCTGTGGTCTTCACGGTCAGCGAACCCACCCCTGCGGACACTCCCGTCGGCTCCGTCAATGCTCCTGGGCCTCCGAAGCCAAACGGTGTTACATCTGTTGCAGCCAACGGGTCAACCACTCCTGGTTCGCCATCATCTGGCGTGGCCACTCCACCCAGGAAGCCGATGCGCTCCGGAAGGCGTGTTTCACTACCTCTGAACAAGCTCACGTCGACTACCGACCTGACATCGTTTGACAATGTTGCCACTCCTTTCGACTATTCAGCGATTCTGAGGATTCTAGAGGAGCTTCACGCGGCCGTCCCCGTCGCCGCACTTTTGACTGGCGCGCCAATGCTGCTCGCCCTGGACCACGACGCTGGTGTCGAGCTGATACGTCGTCCTGGAGATGGACGGACAGGCGCGTGGGTTCTGGAGCGCAAGCGCGCTTGCCGCGAGGTCGTTGCCATTGTCTGGCGCCGCATCTCGGTCAAGTGGGGCGTCAACTCTGTTGTCAACCTGGCTGATGCTGCGCTAAACCGTTTGCCCGAGCCCTTTGTTGTTCCCGAGTGGCAAAGCGCTCCTCCTACCAACGAGGTCATTCCTCCTCCCGAGGTACCCACCGCATTCTACCGCGACGAGACCGAGGGCGAGTCTCTGTCGGCCAGCCTGCCCCTTCTCGACCCCCAGGTCATTGTCCAAGGATATGCGGACGCACCGCTGGTCATCAATGGAAGCCAGCGCGACCCCCAGGCCGTTTCCCGGCGCTTTACCTCCAAGTGGAGTGTCGAAATTGCCACAAGGGATTGTGAGTGTTACTGCCCCAAACCCCCGCTAACATTCAGCAATGGAACGGTACCAGTCCGTCTCGCCCGCGCCCGAGTCAGCCGTGCACCCGGGCCTCATGGCTATACCCAACGCGTCGTACCAGTCGTTTGGCAGACCCGTCTCGCGGGCCGTGGATGTTACGGACCTGCGCGAGGCGCTTGCTGGAAGCAGCTCCGACGGCGGCCTGGCTGGCAGCGCCGCGCAGAGCTTTGCGTCGACGAGCATCTCGACCGTGCCCGCCGCGGCGTCGCCAGAGGGCAAGCGGCCAAAGCCTAATGCGCAAGAGGTGCTCAACGATATTTTCAAGGACAAGAAGCGTGCCCCACGCACGTCTCAGCCTACCGCCGCTTAGACTTATTTCACCAAATCTACACCGTCGCTTTGCGTCAATTTGTCATACCATCTCTTGTTAATAGCTCTTGTTTAGCCATACCCCCGGTCCATATGGAATGCTTGTGACATGCATGCCATGCTAGTCGCTGGAAGGGAACACAAGACGATGAAAAACTATGCGAGAAAAAGGTTGGAGGTTGGTGGGGAAGGGGAACACATGGAAAGGGAGAGAAACACATGAGTTACGGCCAACAGCAATACCGCAAGGAGGTGGGGACGGCGCCCAGGCGCCGGTGTTACGCTAACAGGAGGGAGGTGGGGAGGGAGCGCGGTCTCGCCAGAGAGCCGCTATTATCGGCAGGAGTCAGGGGGTGGGTTCGTGTTTGTACAGCTGGTGATCCCGGTAGCTAGAGGATTCATTGTCCGTTTAGTCTGAATAGTCAGCGACGAGCTCCTGGTACCGAGGGGAGAACTTACCCCTAGACCATGTGGTCGCGGCGTGGTTTTGCGCCCAGTCACAGGCAAAGGTCGACGCGCGCAGGAACTTCTTGTTTGCGTACTTCTTGTACACGTACACCTTCTCAAATCCAGGCTCGACGAGGCGCTCGCACAGCAGAACCGCTGCGGGGATGAGCTGAGCCTCGGTAAAGTTGGAGTAGAAGATGAAGGCGTCGTTCCAGTCACCGCCCAGCATTTTACGTGCCAGGTACATTCCAACGGCGGCAATCATGCTTGGCTTGCAGCGAAGGAAGCGGTGGTCGAGAAGGGTAACCTCCATGAGGAACTTGGAGAGGGTGCGAGTCTGAATGTCGTAGTCGTCGGCCTTGGAGATGCGACGCACCCAGGAGTAGGGCGAGCAGTACGACGACACGGTAAAGTCGAGGGTCTGGAGAATGATGCGCTCTCCCTTGAGAATCTCGTCCTTTGAGTAGCCGTTCTCGGTCATGTAGACAAACTCGTCGACGCTTGGTGCGAGAATCTCCTCGTACTTGGCGGCGATAAACATGGCAGTCACACCAACAAGCTGGAGCTTGTTGAGCGAGACAACGCGCACAGACAGGAAGCGGTCAACAAGATTGACAGCAATCCAAAGAGTCTCGGGCAGCATGTGGTACCGCAGGTGGACCTGCAGCAACCAGTCGATCAGGGTCGTACGCATCGTCCTGAAGGGGTCAGCATGAATGGCGTTTGCCCCGCAGCAGCGGCAGTGCTCACCACTCAATCTCCTGCTGAAACTCCATGTAGCGAGGGTTGGGCATGACTGCCAGCTAAAATTGTTAGCCCTGCAGGAACACTAAAGACTCACCTCAAGCTCCTCCATGTGGGCAAAGATGTCATCGGCATACTCGGCCACCATGGTCGTGTCGAAAAGGTCAACCTCGTCCTGGAAAGTCTCGCGCACGGCATGCAGCTCCTCGTCGCAGAGCGCCTGGTCCTCGTCGGTCATGCGCAACCAGTCCTCATCGTCAAACTCGTCCTCGTCCTCCATCTCGTCACCACTCATGCCGTTGATGGTGGCAGCATCATCAATGTCAAGGACATCTTCTGGAAGCGTCGCCAGCTCGTGGGTCGCTCGGTCAATGTCCATTGTCGCAACGTCCTCCTCAAACATGAGGCTGTTACGGTCCGCCATCTGCTGGGGCACCGTCGACACCTTGGTTCGCTGAGGAACGGGGGCTATAGGACGAGTTTGAGGGGCCTGAGACCGCGGGGCGAGGGGTTGCCTCGCCTCGGTCTTGACACCAGCCTTGGCTGCTGCAGGTTAGTAGGGACACGCAAGTATTGATGAGACTAACCAGGCTTCTTCACATCATCAAAGTTGTCCTGAAGACGATCAGCATTGTGGGTTGAGGAAGACACATTTGGTGATAAACACCGGACCCAAGAACTTACCCTAGTGTTGGTGACAGCACCGAGAACGTTGCGCTCGCGCTTGCTGCCAGTCTTGACGGGCTCGAGCGGCTTGCCGCCCTTGGTAGGGACGACGACCTTCTGGACAGTAGCACGGTTGACTCCTGGCTTGTCGAGAAAGACAGCACGGGTGGGGGCGGCATTTTCATCAGTCGTCTTGGACGAGCGGGTCGCAACCCGACGGGGGTTGGCAGCCTATAGTGTGTTAGCCCATGTGGTCGGGGGGATGCTCTCAGGCTACTAGATGTGTGCCAGACGTACCCTATTCATGTCGAGAGATGAGTTTACGGGAAAGCCGAATGTTGGGATTGAATGTTTGGCCTGGCGACGGCGGGAAACAAGCCGACCGAGAGTTGGGCTCGATGCCGCAATGTGGCCCTACGTCGTAGAGGCGAGGAGAGAATACAGGTCGATTAGGAGAAGGAACGGGGGAGGATGAGGTTGGAGAGAACGAAGGAAGGATTGGCGTAAAGAGAAAGGTGATGGAGAGTGTTTGGAGGAAACACCAGACGGTGGCGGCCCCGGTGCGACGTAACCCTTAACGACCAGCCTGCCGCTGAAATGAGTGAAACGGAGTGTGGTCGGATAGCCGGGCGCTTTGAGCGAGGCTCTAAAGCGAGACAAGGACAAGGAGAGTGTCGAGCGGGGAGAGGGGGAGAGGGGGGTAGAGAATGAAGAGATGTATAACAGCTGCTGCTACTGTTGATGCTCTGTATTGATGGTTGTGATGATGAATGGCCAGGGTCAGCTGTACGGAGGAGGCTGTCCCAAAGGTGTGGTGGTGGCCAAACAGTACAGACCCAACTCTCAGGCACACCCACCCTGGCTGCCAGGCCGTAAACACGGCGCACCCCCTGCGCTTTTGATTCCGCCAGCCGCCCCCGATTTTCCTCTGCACTGAAAAGAAATAACTCGCGCCGCCCACCTGCTGCCGCCCCCCACCGTAGCTGGCGCCGTTCACGTGTTGACCAGGACAATGGTCCTACCCTGTGGAGCTGTCCTGTAATCCACCCATCTCACATGCTGTTTCTCAGTCCCCGAACCCTAGCACGGCCGCTTAAAGTGGTCGCTGCTCCTCGCTGCTCGCCCAGCTCGCCCAGCTTGATGGACACTGTCTGGCACTAAAATTCGCTTTACAGGAATGCATTGTGCCCCGGAAAACACAGGGACTCTAGGTTGAGACCAGTCTCTGTACAACTCGCTTAGGGTTTAGTGCGCGCGATGTCCATCGTGATGGTGACTCGCCTAGGTTAATCAAGCACAAACAGTGATCGCCGGTCAACAGCAAGACATGTTTGGCTCAATGCTCCGAGCTGCGGTAGTGAACGGTGATACGGTGGGGCCGCTTGCACGGTTGGGGGCTGTACAGAGTGTACGTGTTGTCTGGCCTGTCTGGCTAGCAGCATGTGATGCTTATCTAGCCCATTTGGACGAGGTCACCTGGTGTTCATGACGTATAAGCTCGACCTGGGCCCGACTCTGTTGAGCGGCAATGCAACACACATCTGTTCATGACGACCCCCCAATGGCGGCTGGGCATGTACCATGAGCGGTGTCGGATGTCGGAAACGTTCATGGAAGTTCCTGTTGACATTCAACAAATACCCGCCCAGACCACAGTATGGAACTTTGGACGTGCACTCGACCAGTAGTGGGCAGTGTCTCTCTCTCTCTTGGCGTTGAAACAGCAGCGGAAATCTGGTGAGGTACTTCAGGAACGCGAGATCAGGGCAGAGCCGCAACCTGGTGTGTTGAAGTAAAGGTCCATCGTCCCAATGGCCCTCTACACGTCCATCTCGTCCATAGGCCATAGGTCTTGACAGTGCGCTTCCACTGCGTAAGACCTCTCGTAACAGTATAAGCTCAAGCAATGTAGATGCACTATGCCGACATAGCTGCTAGTTGATCATCTCGCACGAGAACTCCCAGACACGCCAGCCACTCGTCTTGTTGTTGCTGTTTGTTCAACAGTGCCAGCGACACCCGCTTCCGCCTCAGACAACCTCCCTTCTGCTGTGCTTACCCAAGACGCGCGTACCAAAGTTAAAGTTTATGGGGAACACTACAGCCCGTTTCCGTTCCATCCTATGAGTGCCTTCCAACTTTACGACAGTGCATGCCTCTTCGTTACGCCATATCCCCCCAAACCTAGCAGCTCTACAGGATGGGTTTATGTGCCAAAGTCAAGCAAGCAGCTGGGGAAACGTTTCATGCACAAAACTATGTCCAGTTTTCCCCCTTGGCCAGGCAGGGAGCTGCCCTTGTATCCAGAAAACTAAGCTTTAGTGTCCATCGTTGTGGCCAGGGGCAGGGCATCGACGTGAAACTTGACCTGCTGGAGTCGACTACAAACTGTGCGAGCGGCCGCGTAGATGAAGCCCGAGGAAAGTGTGGGCTTGCATGTGTTGGCCAGGCTGTGGTAGAGTACTGCACCTGAAGTTGCTACGAGTTCTGAGACAATTCGAAACGGCGCAACGATGTGAAAGAGGGACGGTCGCGACGGCTGTGCAGAGGCTTATTGGCCATTGTGGGGATGCTAGTGAGCCCGCGCTTACAGTTGAGGGGGCCAGTGCATATTGATCGACTCATAGTGACTGATTCCCAAGTCCCCAACCAGGCATGAGCCAATAGGTAGCATGTGAGTGTTGAACGGTACAGGCATAAGAAGACTTGTCCAACTGAACGTGCAGATCCAGAAATGTCAACAATCAACCGAACCGAGGCTGATCCGTCCCTGAGGTCTCCGTGCGTCAAGCCTGAACTGAAGATCTGCATGTCAGGCACACCCGGAGGCATAAAATCAGCCTGACACCAGCCTCGGTCACCACTCACCGTCCGTCTTCATGACCGCGTCCCGTTGATGGATTGCGAGGCAGAAGTCATATTTGTGCAGTAGTCGACGGTATAAATCTGGCTGCGTTCATACAAGCAGTCACCGCTCCTTCAACCCACGTCGTTGCTTCTACCCCTCGGTCTGCGCAAGTAATGTCGACTCTCCAAGCTCAGCCCAGGCATATGAGGCGTAGGAGCTCCAGCGTCACCAGCGCCCTCAAGTACGTGTTGTTGTGGGGGCGGAGCAGTGTCGAGATGAGCCGAGGAGGACGCATGCTGATGTATTCCTCACAGTCAGATCCCGCTGAACAAACACATGCCCACACCGTGAGTGTCTCACAGTGTTCTGGCGTCCCCGAGGTCCAAAAGCTGACGGCGCGTAGGAGCATGAAGAGCGAGGTCAAGCCCCTCGCGGCAGGCAAGCCTCGCCCCGACCCCGACGCGCTGCCGGAACGCTACCATTCGCTGGGTTTCAAGCAGGACATCAAGACTGGGCGCTGGATGCTTGTTCCTCGTGAGTCTGGCCTGGCGCAGCGGCCGTCTGTCTGTTGCTAACACAAGGCCCCTCTTTAAAGTCTCATCGTTCGTTCTCATGGTCATCCCCGTGCTCCTCTGGGCCAACCAGTTCATGCTCATCGACCTCGGCATGATGGGTCCCTACAGAGTCAACCCCTTTGAGTGGCTGCTGTTCCCTAGCTACAAGCTGCCCAACGGCAAGTACCACAAGGGCGTCCTCGACTTTGTCTTTATCGCCTACTACATCGTGTTCTGGTCCTTGTACGTTGTGCCCTCTCCAGCTCCCCGCTCACCTCCAGCGTTCGCCAGTTTGTGACTCTCTACTTGCTCCGCCCCCTGGCCAAGTCGCTCGGTATCCGTGGCAACAAGATCCTGCGCTTCACGGAGCGTGAGTCTTACGACCTTGCAGAGCAAGGTCGTCTCGGCGTGCACGGGCCGCTAACATGTCACAGAGGGCTATGCCATCTTCTACTTTGGCATCATGGGTACTGCCGGCATTGTGAGTGGCTCGGAGCTGTCCAGCCGTCTGCGTACCACTTGCTGACACGTTCCAGATTGTCATGCATAGCCTCCCCACTTGGTGTGAGTAGGCAACGGGTCTTGTGAGGAACAGTTCCTGACGCGCCTCCAGGGTACAAGACTGAACACTTTTGGCTCGAGTACCCCCACCGGGAGATGACTCGCGGCCTCAAGGTGTACTACCTTATGCAGGCCGCCTACTGGTGCCAGCAGACTATCATTCTCGCACTCAAGATTGAAAAGCCCCGCAAGGACTTTAAGGAGCTCGTCGCGCACGTGAGTACTTTCTTGGCGAAGGAATGGTGACTGACCGCTGCAGCACATTGTCACTCTATGGCTTGTCGGATGGAGCTATGGTATATCGGTAAGCTTTCCGTCACGCGCTCAGGGCTAACTGCATTAGCTCACATACATCGGTGTCTCGGTGTTCGTGACCATGGACGTGTCAGACATTTTCCTCGCCGTGAGTAGCAGCATTGTTGACTTTGGGCTAATGGTGTAGCTCGCCAAGTGTGTCAACTATGTCAGCGAGCCCGCGTCGACGCCGTTCTTTGCCGTCTTTGTCGGCGTGTGGACCTACTTCCGCCACTACCTCAACATCTGGATTCTGTACTCGGTCTACACCCAGTTTGAGCTTATCCCGTAAGTCGAGAGTTGCGGTGCAAGTGCAGCGTGAGCTAACGTTGCAGTCTTGAGCAGCGCCTCACGTTTGACCCCTTGAACGACAACTGGATGGTCGGATGGTAAGTCCCCACCGCGAGTCACTCCCCCCTCGACGCTGACACTCTGTCTCAGGATGAAGTGGCAAATCTTTACTCCCATCTTCTTGCTGCAGTGCATCAACCTGTTCTGGTACTTCCTTATCTGGCGCATTCTCTTCCGGTGAGCGCCTCACTTCTCGATCACCCTTGACTGTCGGGCCTGGACTCTGTGCTAATGCTTCTCTCCAGCGTTGTCTTCCTCAACACTGTCAAGGATGAGCGCTCGGACGATGAGGAGGAGGAGGAGCCTGTCAAGCAGGTTGGAGAGGCCGACAAGGCCCAGTAAACATGGCCTTTATACAATCACATAGCTTTAATAGAAGAGCGGAATGGTTTAGTGCGCGAGGTCAAACTCGATGCACCCACTGGCTAATCAGCTGTCCTATCAGCCCCCGCTGCTTCTGTCGGTCACGGTTTGATCAGCTGCCCATTCCTTCCCAGTGTTTGTTGTGGGGGAAGGCTTGTCTGTACCCGTGAGGATCGGAGAGGAAGGGACTGCATGCATCTGCTCTTGGGCTTTGAAATGGGGCGGGGAGACGCGTGCCATGTCATGCAGGTAGTAGTGCGTTTGACGCGTTGAGTTGGGAGGTTGTAGCAGCACCAGCAGTAGGTGATTACGGCATGTGGGCATGTGGGGGGTTGTTCGAAATAAATGCCATGGATTCGCCACTGGCCGCTGTGGGGCAAATCCTTGGTGTCGTCACTGTGTCGTCCCTGGATGGGTGTGGCACCGGACGCACGGGGTCGCCTTCCTTCCTCCTGCCTTCCTCCGCCACCCAGCCCAGACGCCACCCCGCCGCACAAACCTCGTGCATTTGCCACCCAGTGTCACCTGCTGCTAATCAGTCACACCACTCCTGCAACTGCGACTGTCCTTGCTCATCCACACTCTTCTCCTCTCCCCATCCAGCATCCTCTCTTCAGACCTCCCCTCTCCCCTCCGTCGCCGTCCACTCATCATACATTCCCATACTACACATCACCCGTGGTCGTCATAATGCGCGAAACGACGTCAAACGCGTTCCAGGCAGCCATTGCCGGCGTCACTGGGCCCTTTGCCACTTCGCGAGCCAAAGCGCTGCAACACGATTCTCCCCCGCCCCCGGATGGCGCTGACAGCTGCTACGGGGTACGAAGCTTGGATAACAGTATCGCCTGGTCCACTGCATCGGCCGGCAAGAGCAATCCGTCCAACAGCATCCAAGACCTCGGCCGCTCGGCCGGAGCAGTGGGACGCGCACGCGACAGACAGGCCGAGCATGGCAGCGGCAATCCATTGCCCCACAGCACCACCTCGACTCAACCAGGTGTCACGACCACTCCGCCAGACGTCTCCCACGCCGCCGGTGGCGACCTTGACGCGTCCGTAGAGTCACTCGGCCAGTACGTTGCCAACATTGCCGCCCCACCGCCACCACCGATGACGACTCCGGCAATGTCAGACGCGCCATCGCCCATGGTCCGCCCACAGACCCCCTCGCCGCTTCCCCCCATCTCGCATGCGCTGTTTGACATGCTCGCCGACGCTCCGAGCGAGCCGTCGTCGCCCCTCAGCTGCACTTCACTGCCGAGCCTGTCCTCGCTCTCACGCATATCGTCGCCGGCCGACTGGGACTGGCGCCATCCGCTCTCACGCTCCACGGCGCTGTCCAGCGACGAGCACATCCAGCACGATCCACTGGGCACGTCCATCCGTCCAGCGCCGCGTGCAGCTGGCTCGAGCGAGCTCGTACTCCCCACCCTCCAGCTGCCAAGCACAAGCCTTCACCTCGGCCTCGAGCGGTGGAATGGGCCGGGCGCCGGCACGAGGGTCGCACTCGTCGCGTCTCCTGAGCGGACACGCGATGTGCTAGGCGTGCTATCCTCGCGTAGGAAATGCGTGCAGCTCGCGCACGGTGAAGTGGGCGTCGTCGTGGATGGCGCGTTAGAGTCTACAATTCTCACGGGTCTGCATATTCCCGAGGTAGGCCAGCGGACTGCCGAGGCCTACGCTGCGCTGCATGCTGTTCTCAATCCGTCGCCCAACGCAAAGCAACAGGCCGACCTAGAGGCTGTAGTTACAAGCTACGCAACGAGCAGCAGTTCAGAATGGGTTCATCTCACGATTGTTCTCGGTGAGTCACACAGCCCGGTGCGTGGGAATTTGCCCTGACGTTGAGCAGACGATGAGACCACCAATCTAGATGACCTCAGGCTAGTTGTTCCTGTCACGACGTTGCAGGACGAGGAAGAGCGGCTCAAGGCTGGCGACAGCGCGTCGGATCAGTCCCAGTCGTCGTCCGAGGAAAGCGGGCAGAGCGAGCGCAGCGGCACCTCCACCCCACTGTCTGGGCCAGCGATCGGCGAGACCCCCCGCTGTCTTCCTGATAAGCACGAGCCACCGGCCGACGCCACGACGCCAACCGTGTCGGCTGCTGCACTGCCGCCTTCCCAGTCGCCGCCATCTTACTTTAACCGCCTCCCACAGGTTCTGGAGAGCGATGGCGAGTCTGACACGGAGGTTGCTTCCGAAGCACCCGCGGCGACCGACCTGGATAGCTCGGCAATGCCCTCTGATCACCTGGACCCGGATGGCCCAGTGCTCCGGTCAGTCGCCCTGCTCGAGCGGGTACTCGACGAGCCGGCGCGTGTGCGTTCGGCATCCACCGTCGTCTTCCTCGCTTCGCGCCCGTCGGCTTCCCTGTCCAACTCGGTCTCTTCGCTGCCGGGCATTTCAACCTCGCCAGCTTCGTCGTTTGAGGGCGGCGCACCGATGCCGACAGTCGCGCGTGCCCAGGGCGGTGGAGAGTGGGAAGCAACCCTCTCGCGCCGCCTAGCTCATCGCCGGGAGATTGACGCCGCTGCCGTCGTCGCGTCCCGCTCGTTCCGCGGCCAGGCTCGCGGTCAGACCACCGCCTCGGGTCGCGTGCCCCGTCCGCGCCGCCGCCGCGCCTCCCTACCAGCTCAGCATCGGGATTGCAATCCCCTCTTTCCGCGCCGCGCACCGGCGACCTCGCTCGGGCTCGGCTTGGAGGAGATCTTTGACAACGTCTTTGGCCCCGCCAAGCGCATGTGGAAACGCTCGAGCTGGACGCAGGTCGCCCTGGCTTGTGCAGTTGCCATAGCCGTCGGCTGCGGCATGTGGGCTGTCAACGTCCGCGCCTAGGCGCACTACAAGCTGTCATCCAGCCAAGACCAAAGACCAAACTGTGAACTAGCCAAGACCCATCTGAAGCGTGACACTAGGCACAAACTCGGGTGTACCTGTTCTTCCCCTGCATGGGCATATGGGCATGGAAAAGAAAGTCGCCCTCCACCTTCGTTAACACTCTCTCTTCACAGTCACCACCGCCCCTTATTATCATTAGTTCAGCCTGCGGCTGTTGTTTCTTCCTCGATTCTCTTTGCTTGTATTACTCCGTTGTATGGCGTCTATGTAAATGGCTTTGAATTGTGAAACCAAACATTGGTGGGCTGAACCTGGCTTGAGGCGATGGGCGTTAACAGGTGCGTGAAGAAATTAATTACTTAATTAAATGTTAACAGACCGTAGCGTTATCTGCGCACAACGCTGCCCAGACTCCTTGCATGGCGTGTGAGGGCTTGGATAGGATGAATCCAATTATTCAATGCCGATTCCAGTGCGTAGATCCACAGTTGAGGCCCTCATGCCCACACATTCACTATCAACAAACGTGAGAATAATCCGGCCCCCTATGTTCCTCAAAGAACTCTGCGACTGATTTTGGTTCTGCTTCAGGTAGATCGAAACTATGTTCGGTTAGTTTCAGCTAGAGCAGCCCTCAAACACGCCTGATCATTTGCAGATGCGATACATGAATTGTACAGATTGTGACATGTCGTCTCTCGACTCCACCCCACCGTTGGCGCGCAATAGGCAGCCAACAAAATTCCACGACTGGGCCCCCTTTGCCCATCGGGCACAGCAACGAGCAGCGCGCCATAGCCTACATGGGGAAACGCTTGAGCTCGTCGAGGGTGAACCCGTGCTTTTGCATCGACTCTGCTCCCAAGTCCTTGACCTCGAGGTCGAGGTGGTTGAACAATACGTCGTGGAACGAGTCCATGACCTCGCGTAGCTTGGCAGCGCTGTACGTCGAGGGATTGGCCTTGACCGAGTTCAGGTACTTTCCGTACCTCTCCAGACCTGCTTTGTTAGCTCTTGCTCACAGACGTGCCGCGGTCGTGGACGCCTCGGGGCGAGGACCACCAACGACCCGGACTAGTGCTCACCCTCGTGGATACCGCGGTGGGCAATAATATGCGCGCCCTTCTCCTTGCCGCCGTCCCTAAACTGGGGCATCTTCTTGGCGAGAAGAGGGAAAATGTACGCCTCCTCGATACGGTGGTGCATGTCGAGGTGGTGGGCGAGCTGCTCGGCCTCACGGATAAACCCCTGGAGATTCTTGCCCGACTTGTGGAAGCCGCCGTCGGCGTTCTGCAGAGCGTTATTCACTTGCCAAGAGTGTCAAACCCGGGGTGGGTGCGTCGCTCTCGCCTTGGCTCCACCAGCCAGTGCCGAGCTTATGGATATCCATGCCCCACCGGCGACTCCTCAGAGGCAACAAACTCACGTCGTAAGCATTCTTGTACTCCCAGCGGAAGTGGGTGTGGAAGCGGTCCATGCCCTCGGCAAGACGGTTCCACTTCTTGAAGCTGCCCTTGGGCTTGCCGTTGGGGCCAGTTGCTGCGGCGGTACCAGTAGACATTGTAGCGGCGGCGTCCGGGGTGGTAATGTAGTTTGAGATGAAGGGGTTGCGAGATGCAAAGGTTGCTAGCGAGGTAGTTGCGCTGTTTCGGAGACTTGGGAGAGCAAAGAGGGCGACAAGTGCGGCGAGAGCGAGGAGGGTGAACGAGAGGACCGGGGTGAACGACGATCTTTTGCGAGGCTGGGTGGCTGTGGGGCGCGCGCTAGGTTTGGGCTTGGGTTGCGCAGAGGGAGTGTTCAGTTGACTCGAGCTGTGACCGGGTTCTGTGGGCATGAGTTGATGACTGAACTCAAGATTCGGGATACGAGAATGACTCTTTTCTAGCCACCCTCGGCGCTCCCTCGGGCACGAGCATTGCTCCAAGTCGGCCATGGTTAACCATCAGCATCACCTCCACCGCTGACGATCTGCCGATCGCTCCGGCCGCGCTGCCCTACGGGCCTGACAAATGAGCCGCGGTGATTGGCTCGGCAGCAGATCAAGGATTTACCGCCATGCCGGGTTGTCACCAGCGTTTTGCCGATCACTTTCCCGGCTGCAGCTTGCTCACTCTCCAACAAGGCAATCTTATGCAATCGTTACGCGATTCATTGCCGGTCGTAATATTCAACAGTTAAGAGCCCTAACCATCATTTGTTGGTTCCACAATGGTCGGAACAACGAAGGAGCGAAGGGGCGACGCCATCGCCGACGCAATCACAGCTGGGTCTGGTGCCGCTGGCGACGGCCTGGTTGCTTTATCAGCAACGGGCGCGGCCTGCTCGTGTCCTGGAATACCATCGAAGGGGCGACCAGCGAGCCACTCTTCGAGTCGGTGACGGTCGGCGCCGAGCGCAAACTCGCGCCAGTGGTAGTTCTCCTGCTGCATGGCGGCAATGTGGACCTGTGCCGTCAGAACTGGCAACTTCGTTGGACACTCACTGCTGACCGCTCGGCGCGCAGACGCTGTTCGAGCGCCGCTGACCGCCAAACGTCGAGATTCTGGTTGACTTCGTGCAGCTCGGCTTCAGACTTCTGCACCTTGCCCTCGAGGAACGACGACCTCGCCCTCTCCGCCTTGAGCTGCAGGTCAAGGTTGCGACGCAGGACAGCTTCAGAGTCGGCCGTGCGCAATGCCTGCTGTTTTCCGAGTTGGACATCGGCGAGCGCTTGAGTGAGCTCGACCCGAAGGTCGGTGCGTGCATTAGACATGGTGGCGAGCTGGGGTCAGCGCTGCTGGTCTTGACAAGCTCACCTCGCCACGTAGCCTCACGACTTCCTGCTCCAGGGACTGCAGCTTCGCCTTCCCGCCTCCATCGACCTTGCTCTCAATGTTTCGCTCGAAGCTGTCAAGGCGGTTAAAGAGCCTTCTCTGGTATGCCGCAGCCTCGGACTGTATTTCAGCGAGCTCGCGATGACGTTCCTCCGCAAGCTGCTTGGCGGCATCACGCTACTTCATCAGTACCCACTGTGCCGTTATCACGCACCTCCAGCTTGAGCGCCTCGATGGCCGCGTGCTGCTGCTCCTTGTTTTCGGCTAATTTGTTCCGCATCTCGTGGAGCTCACGGCGCGAAACCTCCTCATCCTCCTTATCCTTGACCCGCCGAGTGAGCTCCTCTACACGTCCCCGCATTTCAGCAACCTCCCGCTCCGCTCGGTGAGTGCTGCTAACCTCCTCGCGGAGACTGTGCTGTATCTCAGCAAGCTCCTGTGCCCTCCGATGGTCAACTTTCGACCCGCGCAAGTCTGTCTGCGCCTCGAGAAGCGCATCCGTCGCTGAGCGCAGGTCATATACCGCGTCCTGGGCTTCGGCAAACTCCGCAAATTTCTCTATGAGCGCGTGCTGTCCGCTGAGCAGCGCCGTGAACAGTTCGGTCGGGTTCACAATGGTGTTGGGCGGCACAGGCTCGATGAGCGTCGTGTCCTCCTCAGTCACGGATATTGCGGACGACACGGTAGGCTCGCGTGTCCCTTCCTCGATCTTGCGCTGTATCTCCTGCAGCAACTCGGTCTGCACTTCGAGTATGCTGGCGACCTTGTCCAGCGCAGTTGGTTTGGGAAGGTGTCCTGGATGTCAGCAATGCCAAGGCGCATCGACACACCCCTGATGAGCTCCAATGCCTGTTGAGCCATAGCGGTCTGGTTTGCCGCCTCGTCGGCACGACGCATGGTCTGCATGGCGAGCTGGTCGTTGTCCATCTTGAGCAGCATGACCTGCTCCTCAAGCGACCGCAGTGTCTCAATGACCTCGAGCGTCGTCCCGTCGACTTGCAGGGGCGTATTGGGCAGCAGCGGCGAGTCGCCCATCGACACCGGCAACTCAGTCGTAAGGCGGTCGACATTGTTGACAACTTTGAGCACCCCCGACGATCGACGCATAGGAAACTCTGCCAAAGTGTGAGCAGAGTTAAGGAAGGGTTGGCTCGACAACTTGACCAGGCCAGGGGACCAGGTCTAGCGCCACGACCCTAGCTCAATGTTCCCCGAGCCTTGCATGGGGACGCAAACTTACCGTCATCATCCTCAGAATTCGCCTCAGAGTGACCCCTCTTATGGGCTGCGCGTGAAGGCGAAGATGCACGGGAACCCGCCGCCGAACGCGGAAACACCCACTCGCGGAACTTGCGGTTGTTGCCGGCTGGCTCCTCGACGGGCTCGATGTGGATGTCGGGAGGCGTGTCAACGAGCGTTTTCGAGTCGTTGGGCGTGCTGTGGAAGTGGTCTTCAAACGGGCCGGCCTCTGGTGCAGTGAATGAATTTGACTTGCTGACCGCTGGGAATCTACGTGGCGTCGACATTGGCGGTCCAAAGATGAACGGCCTGGCAGCTGGGTTAAGTGTCTTCTCTTCCGTTGACATTGTGGGACGTCCGACGATGAAGCTAGGTATCGTGCCGCTGGCTGCCTCATTGTCGACCTCGGACGGTATCTCGGAGGGCACAGGCTCAATCGGCGAGAAGGTGCCAGTGGAGCTCAACCCAGCGTCTCGGCCATCCTCAAAGTCAGCGGGGACCTGTGGCCGGACGAAAGTGGTGATGCGAATTGGCCTCGAAGCGTGTATCTGCACGGCGCCAGTGGGCGACTCTTTGACTGGCGAGGCTGGCTGAGACCTGTCCTGCCACGCACGAGGGAGATGGGAGTTCTGCGACGACCTCTTGGCCGTATGGGTTCCTTGGCGCGCAGGACGCTCGACGCCACCGAGGTCTAACAGTTGGACCTGCTTGCCAATCTCTGTTGGAGGACACACCTTTGTCTCGATCTTCGGACTCGGCTCAGCGGACCGCCTTGGCGACGCCACATCCCTCCTCGGCGGGGCAGGCTTGAGGTTCGGCTGCTGGATCGGTACACGCCTCTGAGCGCGCGGGAACACTGCTCGTTCTATCGCCAACAGCTGGGCGTCCATGTCCTCGCCCTCCTCCTCAATAGGCATCTGGAGCTCGAACGGATCCCGAATCGTGTCAAAGGCGGGAGAAGTAGGAGAAGCGCGCCACAGATCCAGAGCTGGGGGCTTGTCCGGCGACTCTGGAGCGGCACGGGGCGGACTGAAAGCAGACGCTGTTGGACGGAAGTTGTGCGTAAAAGTGAAGAGTCCTAGGGCACCGCCTTCCGGTGGACTCGTCATGTTTTGCGCAGCTTGCGGGAAAGGAAGCGGGATCGCTGGGTGGAAGGAACTGGCAAAGGGCCGCAGGCGAGACTCTCCTTGAGACACACTGCTGGATAAGCGCCTGTGAGCTTGCTGGGCCGAGTGCTGGGCCGAAGGTGGCCCAGACGGAGGCACCGATGGTGGACCAAAGGTGAACACTGATGTGTCCGACGGTCCTCGTTCATGTGGCACAAGCGACGGCGGACTGTGAGTGGGAGGAGTGCTGGGAACGGAACGCTGGCGACGAGGTACGAAGGCGTTGGCAGAAGGTTTGAGCATTGAGGGAAAGAGCTCCTGCTTGTGCGGTGAGCCACGACGCTCAGCTGGAGGAGTTGAGAACTCGTCCTCGGTGCCCATCGTACCATCATAGTCGGTTTGCAAGTCGTCGTCGTACTCGTCCTCGTCAACTTTGGGCACCCAATCGTCGTTGCTGGGCTCTTCGATTTCTGACGTTCGCACCTCGACGGTCCTATCCGGAGTACTAAGCCGCTTCAGATGCTGTTCAATGACATCCTCAATGTGCTCCTCTTCCTCCTCTTCTTCGGCTTCGGTCTGCTCGACCACGTCAGATTTCACTTCCCTCTCTGATCCCGATATCATCTTCTCAGCAGGCGAAGCAGGCAGAGCAGGCAACGGCTCCTTGGGCGGCGAATCAACCGACGCGCTCTGATGAGCAGGCAGCACAGACGGCGGCGGCGACCTGGAAAACGTCGGCGTCGTCCCCGACTCGGCGGCATCAGCCCTGCTCCGAGGCTTGAACACTACACCGTCTGCAGGGAGGAAGCCCTGCAGCTGTCGACGGAGGGCGGGGGCTTGCAGACCGAGTCTCCCTGTTCTGCGTGTGGGTGCTTGCGTTGCCTCTGGCACCACTGAGCTGGCGGAGA
The DNA here is from genome assembly GCA_002335605.1 of Prillingera fragicola. Classification (NCBI taxonomy): domain Eukaryota; kingdom Fungi; phylum Basidiomycota; class Tremellomycetes; order Trichosporonales; family Trichosporonaceae; genus Prillingera; species Prillingera fragicola. The sequence goes on along the minus strand of BEDY01000005.1, from coordinate 146,406 downwards.
TCTCTGGGTCCGCCTCAGGCTGTTGCGGGTTGGCTATGTCGTGGGCGGAGGTCACCTCGTCCGGATCCTTGCCGTTGACAGCGTCCACCCCAGCCGACCAAGGATCCATGTCTTCCTCGAAAGCCGCCTCATCGTCGTCGGACTGTGGCAGAGCTGTCTTGACAGCGACGTCGAGCACGCTCACAGCCGATATTGCATGCTCATGGCCAAGGGGCATCGCTGGACCTAGAGCACCAAAGATGTCTGACGAAGCCGTCGCCCCCAGGGAACTAACAGGCGGCGGAGCGGCTGACCGCTGCCCTCGTGACGACTCCCTGGCTAGGACGGGGCTGCTCACGAGGGAGAAGCGCATGTGTCCGGAAGGCGTAGAGGAGGGCGAGTTCTGCTGCTCGCTTTGGTCTTCGCTCCCTAGGTCTGACCCTCTTGCCACCGGGGTGGAGGTGGTGGCGGTGCCAACGTTCAAGTCGTGCTCGCCGTCAATAAAGGGGTCGTCTCCGGCTGCAGTGGAAACTTGGTCCTCGTCCCCACTCACTTCCTCTTTGGAAGGTGTCGGACTTCTGGAGGACGGCCACTCAAAAGCAATGACGGCTGGAGGCGACGAGTGGTCGGATGAGCGATCAGACTTCTCGAGGGGGCGGTGGACGGTTGAGGAGTCGACCGCCGACGAGATCGAAGCATTGACGTCCTCGGCGGCAGTGGCCCACACAGACTCGGTTGAAGATATCGACCTCCCAACGGGGCGCAGCCTCTCCCACGCGTCCTGCACAGTCAGCACAAATTCCACGGCGTACACACCTGGTCAGGCGGAACAGCAACAACCACCCCCCTCCCCTGCCACACAACCGGATCAACCCCCTCGTCCAGCGACATGTAGTGCAAGGAGTGCAGAGACGCAGCATGCAGCCTAGGCCGACTGAAGACCGCCGCCTCTACAGCGAAGGCCTCGGTCGGGGAGGCAGGCAGGGGGATGGCTTCGGGCGATAAACGCACGCGCTGGGCAGGCCATGGGAAGGCTTTTCGGCGCGATACACGCTCGGGCGGAAGCTGTCCCTCGGCGTACATTTTGGGCTTGGACTCGATTTGCTCGAGTTTGCGGAATGGAGGGGGAGAGTCTGGTGGACTGTAGGCTCCTGGGGGGAGCGCGACGCGGACCACCTTGCCCATGTGGTTGACCTCGTATGGCTCGGGGCTGGGCTTGGGGGGTTCGCTTTGAGGCGTCTCGGCCGCTGAGGTCGAGGTGCGGGGGCTGGGGGCGCGAGATCCTTGGGTCGAGGGGACAGCCGAGGAGGCGGTCGTCGACACGAGGCTTGGCTCGTGAGTAGAGCTCGTGGATGGGACACGGAGCTCTTCAAATGTCCTGCCACCCGGCCCACCGAGAATGGCCTTTGGGGGACCTACACGCTGAGCGATAGAGTTTGTACGGCCATGCGCCAGCGAGAGATGTGGCCTGGGACGGGGCGGAGCTGTTCCTATCTGCTGGCTGCCTGGTGTGATGGCGATGGACGACTGGTGTGAGTGGCGCGAGAGTGGCGACGCTGCCAATGGAATAGACATGCTGGCATGTGGGAAATGCGAGCGGGTCGTGCGAGCAGCTGAGTCAGCCCACTGACGTGCATTGTACGGGAGAAGAGCTGGCGGAGTCGCTGGGTTGAGCACAAAGGTCGACGCAGGCGGCGGAAGCCTCACCGGCCCGAGTCGGTGGGGTGGAGGATCTCTTTGGAGGCCGTTGGAGGGACCGACGCTCATCGACATGGAGCGGTCGTTCTGGAACCGCTGGCGCTTTCCCGGGTTGGCCAGCTGCTCATCGCCAGCGGGGCCCTGCCAAAGAGGGGGCACATGGGCTGCGCGACCAGAAGTTGGAGGCATCTGTGGCGGTAGCAGCGGAGGCCACAAGGGATAGGCGCCGGGGACATCCACGCGAGCCGAGGAGCTGCTATAGCCCGTCGTGTGCTGCGCTCCAAAGGGGGTAAAGGGTTGTCCAGGCTGTCTTGAGGAACCGCCGTACATGTCGCTAATGGAGTTGTTGACTCGGCTTTGCCTCCTGTGTTGGTGCTGGTGGGACATTGTCGGCATCTGGATGTGCGCTGGCTCTGGAGCGGTCAGCGGCCAGTCCACCCTCTTGAAGCGATGGACCCACAATGTTCACTAATGGGTGGGTGCACACCTCATGGGCACAGAGCTTGAGGGAGTCACAGAGCCACCTGGTAGGAGCGTTGAGATTGAACCTCGCCAGAGGACCTAAGTGCAAGTTACCGGCTGGGTACCGCGAGATAGAATCTAAGCTCTGCGAGCAGGTGAAGAGAGTGGTACAAAGAGCAGAGAGAGAACGGCAGATGTAGCGAAAGATAACTGGGTCAAGGCGTCAAGAGTGTTCAGTGTGATAGGGAAGGGCTGATGGTCCGAGCGCAGACAACGACGACGACGGGCACATGTATCAATCACACACAGTGCACGCGTGTTTGGCACACTTCTGCAACGTGATCCGTCGTTCACACCCCAAGGAGTCTGCCCTTGTAGGAACGTAGAGTCAACCGTCCACTGCTGCAACAGTGTCAAAGCCAAACTACCAAGAGTCAAAACGTGACGCAAACAAGCCCAGCTGGTCCGTGCACGCGGTCTCGGACAACGATGAGGTCTGTTCGCAAGCCCAAGCCGCCATGAGGCCCTCTACACAGAATCGAGCTTGTTGCTGCTGATGCATCGCATCACACAATTCCGTTACCTTGCCTGGCCCACAGGGGGTAGCGTGGACCTGCTACCGGCGGACAAAGTACGGGCGATGGTGGGGCTCGAGTTAGTAGACGGTGATTGCTAGGTCGCGAGTACTTCTCGCCATCAGTAGATGCTGCATTGTCAGTGCATCGCGCTGCGGTAGTCTGTCAATAGCGATGGATGATGCAGAGGATGGTTATTAACGTTTACAACTCGGGTTCAATGAGGTTTGCGTCATTGCTCCCAGGGTTTGATTGCAGCAACGCCGACTGCCAGCATCTCCGCCTCAACCACCACCGCCGTGTGCAAAGCAACTAGCATTGGATACGAGCCTAGCTTAATATGAACACATACTTTGATTGTTCTGCAGCACCACACCAACAAACGCCTCTGAAAAGCAACACTGTAGCACAAACAAGTCCTTAATCCCACTCGTCGTCGCTCTCGTCCTCTTCGTCCGAGTCTCCCAAGTCGGCATTACGCTTGGCGAGCGCCGCGGCAAGAGACGATGCGAGATCGCCTCCACCATCGTCTCCCCCGGCCGCTGCAGCCGCACCGCCAACAGCCGCTCCGCCGACGGCAGCTGCCGCGACACCGCCTGCGGCAGGCGAGACGCGCATCTCGGTGGGGTCGACCTTCTTGAGCTTGTGGACACCCTGGCCCTGGATCGAGGCCAGAAGCGCAGAGCGCCCGCCTCCTTCGCCGGCGGGGGGAGCTGGCGGAGCTGGGGGAGCGTGGCCGCCAGTGGGTGGTGGAGGCGGAGGGGGTGGTGGAGGGCCGCCGCCAGATCGGGCTGGAGGGGGCGGAGGAGGAGGGGGTGCCCCGTTGCCACGAGGAGGCGCGGGAGGAGGAGGAGGTGGGGGAGGCGGGGGTGCCGGAGCAGTGTTGCGACCGGGAGGCGGAGGGGGTGGAGGTGGAGCAACGGGCGTGCCGCGATGAGGACCAGGAGGGGGAGGTGGAGGCGGGGGAGGCGGCTGAGCAGGCGCCGAAACTGCTGCGGGGTGTGTCCGCGGAGGAGGGGGAGGAGGCTGAGCGACCGGTTGTGCTGGGGTTGCTGTTTTGCGCGGTGCTGGCGGCGCGGGTGCTGGCTTCCGTCTTGAGGTGGGAGGAGGAGGAGGCTGGCGCGGAGGAGCCGAAGCAGCAATGGCCTGACCGTTAGGAATGAAGATGTACGACAAACTCACCTGCTCGATGCCTCCCTGGCTCTCGACATAGTCCTTGATAAACGATTCATTCTTCGCGATATCCTCCTTGCTGATGCCCTTCATACTGAGCTGCTCGAGCAGCACCTGCCAGCTGGGGTCGACACCCGTCGACGAGAATCCCTTTTCGGCATCGTAGCCCATGTGTGCGACGTGCTTGAACGAGCCATCGCGAGGACCAGAAATCATGGCCTTGCTGATTGCGCCCTTGAACTTCTTGCCAAGCGACTGCTTCTCCTTCTTGTCGCCAGAGTGCCCGTGCCCGTGCCCGTCCTTCTCCTTGACTTTGGCTGGCGCCGGTTAGTAGTTGTTCCCACGTAAGACCAAGAACACTCACTAGCATACTTGGACCGGTTGGCCACCTTTTTGTAGAAGTCGTGCGCCTCGCTCTCCGAGGCAAAGACAAAGGCGAATTGGGCATCCTACGCAGATTAGCATTATCCAGGAGCCACCAACGCACATCTCCGGCCCAGGTGTGGAAGAAGGGCTTGTCGGCATTGTATTCAATCTCGTTCGGGAGCTCGTGTTCCCAGATGAGGCCGCGGTTCGACTATCCACAGTCAGCACTTGATTCTCCCACGCGTTCGATCGAAGCCTACCGATAGGTCAACGACACGGAACCATAGGCCACCCTTGGCCTTGTCGGCGCAGAACACTAGAGCGCCTGTAGCGCCGGCGTAGTTCCACCTGGGCGAGATCAGCACTGTGCTGTGCAGCTTGGGAACTGCCGGTACTGCTCACCTGGAGGATTCAGGCTTGGCATAGTAGACACGAGCGACTGCTGCTGTTACAATCTTGTTTGTAGAGCTCGAGGTGGGGACAGCCTTCTTGACTTTGGCCTTGTCCTCTGAGGAGAGGAGAGTGGCCGAGCCCATGTTGGAGATGGATGTTGATGGTGTGGAAGAGAGAGTGAGGAGACTGAGAACATGTCAAGCTGTGCGTCTCCCCCACACTGCCCTGACGTAACCCACAGCCACCGCCGAGTCATTTGATCCCGCAGTCCAAGCCGATACTGCGACCGAACTGCTACAAGTTCAGTGTTGGCCAATGCTCTCGCACATGGTTGTTATCTGGGTGGAAACAGTCATGGCTACGCAGAAGTAGTGGTACTTGGGATTGCTGGTAGCAAAGATCATCACCGTTGACAGCGGCATGGATCAGCAGTGAGTCCAATAGTGAGAAGTAGAAGGCAGCTCATTGAAGCTTCAAGTTGAATCCTGCTCCCAATCTTCCACACATAGCCTCCGAGGCCACAACATCCCCGGCTCTTCTTGTGTGCAGACAGTGCATTGCTGCTCTCGCTGCAGAGCTGTCGACTCGGCAGAGCTTGCGCACCTTTGGATCGTGCCACAACCACAACGGTGCCTCGACCGCAACTCTCGTGATGACGTAAGCCCTGTTGTTGTTGTGCCTGACGGCCAGACATTGTCCGAGGATATTGTCGGACATGACATACGCAAACACTTTGACAGCTTACAGACCTTTGACCGTCCAACTCCCCCGGCCCACGCAGCAGCAGGAGCAGTGGCAAAAGCCTGACGAGCTGTCCTTCATGATCTATTCCCTACCTTGTTCTTCTTCATCTGGCGAGCGGGCACCTCTATCATGCAGCCGGCCAGTCTGGTCACCCGGTCTACCCCTGGACAGTCCCAACGACAGCGAGGGCTGACGGGTCCTCGCCCCGCGCCCCCCTCAGGCGTGCACGGCCAGAGTTCAACCATGTTCCAAGTCTCCATGACCCCAGCCGCAGCGGCAACTGGTCCCTCATCGGCAATTCGAGGAGCGAGCATGCCAGCGCCTGTTCGGTCTGTCCCTCCACCTCTATCCGACGACGATGCCCCTCCTCTTCGACAGAGGACTCTGCCTCCCCCGGCCTTGGATGTGTCTTCACAGTGCAGCTTACCCCATCGACTGCCTCCATTGTCTCCCGACTTTCCGAATCCGATTCAAACCGCCAGCCGTCTTCCTCCACTGTCTCCGGTACCAACTCCGCCACTGACGCCTGATAAGGCTCTAATGTCAACAGGCTTGGGCTCGAGCAGCAGTAGCGACGCTGGAATCAGATCTGCACCTCTGAAACTGAACACACAATTGCCTGCACTCGCTCCTCGCAGCCGCACCGTTAGTACAACCAGCACAAGCAGCCCAGCCAACTACTTCCCCTCTCGGCTGGTCGCAAGCCCGCAAGCGAGCCTCAGCGTCGCTGCACCTGGCTCCGAGGTCAAAGGAGAGTGGGAAGGCGACTACACATGGGCGGTGAACAGTCCTGAATTTGCGCACGACTCTGGCCTGATGTCCAAACAGAGCATGTCGTCTATCGCCACCGCGCCGCCGCGCATGACCGAGAAGCCTCTGCCTCCCGTCCATTCAGAGGGCGAGATGAAGGTGCCCACAAAGGCTGCCACCCTCCCAGCTCCCGCGGCGTCTTCTTCTGAGGCACCATCGCACAAGCCAGCAGCGACACCGACACCAAGGCGCGAACGCCCCAAAGCTGTTGCCAAGACTGAGCAGTTTGTCAAAGAGAAGAAGACTGTTGATGGCACATGGTATCTGGACCCAGGGCTGGGCAGGTCACTCTTCCGAGTGCCAGATGCGATCACCACGACAGCAGATGTGGCTTTTTCAACAGTCGCCAACTATCCGCACGAGCGGTACAGTACCGTCACAGGCGCGCCGATTGACGGCATGGCCAAGCTTGCCAAGCACTATGCTATCCCTCCCGACGGCTTCTTTCGCTGCGAGGACGGCGGTATGACGATTCGGCTTGGTGTTATTGACGAGGTCGGCGGTGGCGTCACCCCCGATGCAGTGGACAAGAACGGCAAGCCCGTGCTGGACAAGCAAGGCAACCCTGTGCCCGTAAAGTCCAAGACCCGCACCAAGACGCGCGTCGAGATAAAGTCCAAACGCGGCGGGGTTTTCTTCGAACTCGTAAGCCACCCCGTACACTACAAAGCTAACTTCCCAGATCGAGATGGATCCCAACCGCCAACTGGACATGAGCGTGACTACCCGCCAAGGTGACATTCTCATCCTCCTCCCCGAGACGTTCCTCGGCAAGCTCAACTTCCACATGGCCGAGGAACCCGAGTTTCTCACTGCTCTCAGCGAGCAGATGGCGCCCCTCACGAACCCCTACGAAGAGTTCTTCACCACGACCATCTTCCCCACCGGCTTCCTGCCCCCGAAGACGGCGTCGGAGCAGCCTCCGTCACCGGGAGCGAGCACGAGCAAGCTGAGCGCGAAGGACCAGACCAAGCTTAGGAAGAAGGCCGAGGAAAAGGCCTTGAAAGAGGAAGAATCCCGTAAATCAAAGGCGGCAGGCATGTCCCACCGGATCCTCCGCGGCGTGCAAAAGTATGTACCTGAAGCGCTGCGGGAGCAGGACGACTACCTCGACATGGTCGCTGGTGGCCTGCGTGCTGTGGCCAAGGGGAGCGAGAGCAAGATTGTCGTCACGAGTATCAGTGGGCGGGTGGTGTTTGGGCTGCGTGGGGCGGATGAGGACGAGGCCAATGATGCTGGCCTCAAAGTCGGGGCTGGGGCGAGGAAGCATTGGTGGAACATGTAGCGTTATAATGGTTCCGGGATTGGGATAGGCAACATCGTACTCATACGTGACAGACACCTATACATACATCTCTATGCGTCTCTCAACTCGTCAGGCCACATGAGGCGCGCTACTTCTTCTTCATGAGACCTTTCTGCAGCCATTTAGGCATCTTGACATCGCTGGGGTTCTTGCGCTTCTCTGGTGCAGTGCCCGACGTCGCGGCGGGTGCCTCCTTTACGACTGGGGCAGGGGGGGGTGCAGCCTTGGCTGCCAGCTCCTCGGTGAGTGGTGCGGGATAGTTGGACGCTGCTTGTCAGCTCTCCTCTCCTGAGGGGTAGTTACCATTCATCTCTGCGTCGTCCCAGCGCACAAGCAGAACCGACTGCGGCACGAGGCCAAGCGCAGAAAGGCTCTCCTTGCCGCCCGTTCCCCCAGCCATGCTCGCGCCGCGTGCAGGCCCATAACCTGAGGCAGTGACGACGCGCCCCTTCATAGCCGGGTTGATGGGTTTCTTCTTCTTTGGATCCTCGGGTGGCGGGCGTTCCGGAAAGTTTACCCCAGGGGGCTGGTACAGCATGAAGTTCTTTTCGCGGACGGTGGGGTGTAGAGATTCGCGGACAAAGGCGTAGACTGGCTGGATACTGCGAGTGTTAGAGTGGTGAAGGAAGGTGCTGACTCACGGGGAGGAGGAGGGGAATGTGCTCTGGATCTGGGTGCCGTTGGAGAACTTGATGCGGATCGTCGCCTGTCCAGTTAGCACAGAGTTAGCTATCCTGTGACACCGAGACGCACAGTTGGCCATTTCTCTGCTTTCTTCCTCTCCGCAGCGGCCTTGTCAGCGTCACGGTGTTTGCTCGTCAGCAGCGGCGCGTCGTTGAGTTGCTTTGACCGCCCGACAATGGTGCTCTGGAGGGACTGGACGTCGGCGATGGAAGGCTCGAAGAAGGCATCGTCAAGGGCTGCTTAGTTAGCTCTGTCTTGCTGTGTGGTACCCACGAGCGGGGCAAAAGGCGTCGGCGGGAGGGGAGAAGACCTGGGTGCCGGTGGCGGCAGACGAAGATGCCTCAGACGTGGCCGCCAGCGCTGGTAGCTCGACCGGAGCTGCGGGAGCTGCCTGAGCCTCGACAGCAGTAGCCTCTATGTCCACCTTGACGTCTTCGTTTGTGTTGGCGACTCCAGAGTTGTCGGCCATGGCTTGTAGTTGCGCAACTGGTGTAGGTGTTGATGCGAACAGCAGTCGTTGACATCGACTGGTCATCGTTTCGCGGGGCCTCGGAATGTCACGTGGATGACACGTGGCATATTTTGATTTTTCCTGAATATTCAGGCCTAGAGTATTGGTGGCGCTTGTCGTGGCGTTGTAGCACGATTGCATGTTTACCTCCTACGCCGAGTACGCCGAGCACGCCGACGAGTACCACGCATCGGACGAGTGAGCGAAGACAAGCTAGCCTCGGTCAGCGCGTACACCGGGTACAGGGCCGGTCAGCAAGCCAGCGAGATCTCTGAGACCAACCACAGAGGCAATGACCCCGGTTGATTTCAGCTGTTGACACGGCTCTTGACGTTTGCCAGTGCTGCAAAAGCCTGCATTCTTCAATGCTAGCGACTAGCGCTTTCCCTTCCACCCCACCTGTTAGCAGCCCTTGCTGATCATCCACTACGGCCACTACTGTGACTACTACTTGCTCGGCTTGCCCGCAAGACTGCCGCTGCTGCCACTATCAAACACGTCCAGCCAGCATCAGCCCACCGCACACGACATGCGAGTTGTTACGGTATTTGATAGCCACGGAAACGGCTACATTGGCATTCTCTTGACTCCCTTGGTTGCATCCAACCTGGTACGGAGTCTCAGAGGCTCCCACCGCGACGCACCAGTCGACATCCACGACCTGGCGCATCGACTGCGGTGCGGCATCTTCGACGCAACCGATGAGCTGCTCTCAGTCGTCGGGCTAGAGACTGGCTGTACCGAAGTGCCGTACGAAGGAGGACGACTCGATGTGCGCTCAATAAAAGTGTTCACGGCTCACTGCCCACTTATCGTCGTCATTACTATGCGCGTAACGAGGGGTTTCGACGCAAGCGCGCTTCAATATGGACATACAGTTGTCACGTATCATCTCAAGGAGGCCCACTATCGACACATTCGAAAGCCACAACGTTCAGCAAGCAAGCATCTACGACGATTCATTGCCTCGATGCGGGCAGTGTGACGAGAGACCGGCCCATTATCCGAGATACATCCGGGTGGACCAATCCATTGTTCGCTGAAATAGTTTGTATCAACTTTCCCTCTCCATCCTACCTCCATATCCTATCTCACTTCCGGTTCACCTTGCTGCCCATCAACCAGCACAATGGAGGACAGCACCGACATCTTTGACACTGGCCTGCACTCTCTCTTCGCCATCCCCCCCATCGGCTTCAGCACGGCCCGCCCAGACGAACCCCATTCCTACGCTCCGCCAGAGGGAGCAATAAACCCCACCCCCATTGCCCTCTACCTCCCCCAGCCTCCGGCAGACGTCTACGCGGCCCTCCAAGCCAACAACCTCTGGCTCTCCGCAGTATTCCTCGCCGACAGGCTAGCCACGCACGCCCTCGACGTCGCAGGCAAGACGGTAGCCGAGCTCGGAGCCGCATCCGGCCTGCCAGGCATCGTAGCCGCTCGTGACGGCAACGCAGCATTCGTTGCTTGCTCAGATTATGACGACCCCGACCTTTTGAGGTCCACGAAACGCAATTTCGTTGGCGCGCTCACCCCGCCCGACGCCACCGGATCAATCCCCACGGATGACGGGGCATCGGCCAGCGACCCGCCAAAGAACTGGGCAGTGCTAGGCCACTCATGGGGAACAGACCCGGCACCGATGCTCGCACACGCACCAGGCGGCTTTGACATGATCCTCCTCGCCGATGTCCTCTGGTCGACTGGCGGACATGCCATGCTCCTCGACAGCGTCGCGGCGCTGCTCGCGCCTAACGGCGTTGTGCACGTTGCCTCTGGCCTGCACACTGGCCGCGGACCTGTGAACCGCTTTTACGACCTGGCACGAGGGCGTGGCTTTACCGTCACCTTCCGGGAGGAGGTGCGGTGGCAGCCTGGAGGCGGGTGGGGGCCTAACGACGAAGGAGCGGCACACAGCGGGCTCGAGGAGGAGCGCGGCGTTGTCATGTACTATACCCTGCATAAGTAGACTCTTTGGGCTTGCGCGATACACAACGCGTTAATGATAGATCTCATGTATAGACTAGCAGCAGTGCGGTGTAGAATATGCATTGAAACACTGAAAATACTATGACACTCAAAGATTACGCAGAGTCGACCCACTCGATCGAGCCCGCAAGCGCAATAGTGCTAGGCAGCTTACCGGGACTAGGCGAGAGCACCGTGTACTTGCGCTTCATGGTGTCGATCGCAGTGATGACCACAAAGCCCAAGACCTCGCGCCAGCCAATCTCCTCGCGGAACGGCACCTCGTCCTCGTCCTGGTCCACCTTCCCAGCGACAGCGTCGGGGACATCGGCGTCCTCGCCCTCTTCGGCCTTGACTTCCGCGTCGTCTGCTTCGGGTGCCTTTTCAGCAGGTGCGATGCGGTCCTCGGGCGTGATGGCAACAATGGCCAGGACGGTGTTGAGCAGGCGGACGACGTGGGCGGGGCCTCCTGGGTCCACGCGGGTCAAGCGAGTAGGCGAGAGGATGTGCGAGGAGCCGAGAGGAAGGGCCGAGCTGGGGGCAGCGCTGCCTTCGCCCACGCGCAAGACGTGGAGAGTGTCCCAACCAATCTGGAACGAGTAGGGGGAAAGCTGCAGGCCGAGTGGAACGGTGCGGCCGACGAGGCGGTTGAGAGAAAAGGGGAGGGCAGGCTCGCCGTAAAAGTATGAGCGGACCTGGACGGCATGGGCAAGTTCGCGGTACGTGTCATCGAGATCGACTACGCCACCCGACTTTGGCAGCTGGATGACCTTGACGCCGCGGGTGGCGAGGAGGCGGTCGAGCTCAATGGTAAGCTTCTCAAGGCCGATGACAACGACGAGGTCAACATCAAAAGTGTCGATAGCGTGCATGAGCAAAGGGTAGCGCGTACGGTCATCCTTGGTCTGGCCGAGGCTAGGATTCGTGAATGCTGATGGAGTGTCGACAAAGAGACCCGACGACACAACAGTGGGGTCCTTCATGCAGCGGTCGCGCCAGGCGTTACCCATTGCCTCTACGATCTTGGCCCAGATCGGAGCGCCACGGTTGGTCGGCTCGAGTCCGCCATACCACCAACCCAGTGTTGGAACATCTGCGCTCAACGTGTTCGAAGGATCTGATGCGGGGGCTGAGCCGAATGGGTGTGCGACGTGGTGGGTGGGGATGGGGTGGGAGGGTGATGAGAGAGCTAGGGTTCCGGGGATGAGATTGGACGGCTGTAACAGTTAGCAATAGCAAACGGAGGGCAAGATATACTCACGCTTGATGGGTCAAGGCCAGCGACACCAACAGTCCATCCTGCTCCGCTACCGAGGGCCATGTTGACAAGATTCTTCACAACTGTCGTTTTGCCCGAGCTTGGCGCACCGAGAACCATCACTCGAGGGCCACACTGAGCCTCCGTCGGAGGAACAGGTGATCCACCAAGGGGCACAGCATGAGCTCCTGGTGGCTGAGCACGGCGGGCAAGAATTCGCAGCCTCTCCAAGGCCAGGTGCAAAGAGTGGAGATGGGGCTGAGTGGTGGAAGTGGACGAGTACTGGGAAGAAGGCAACGAAGACACTGATGGATTAGCCAACCTGTTCACCAGTTGCTGTAACGACCTACCCTCTATCCTTCCCTCAGTTGGGCTGTACACCGCTCCTTTGGTGTAGCGGTAAATGGGGTACCATGTTGTCGGTGGGAGCTCCTCACCATTGAGGTAAATCGCATCTTGCGAGTGCACCTATTCGAGGTCAGTCACAGTAGTCAGTTGGAGGGCGGAGCAGAGTCAGAGTGCGTGCGTCTCGCAAGGACGTGACAGCAGTGCCACGCTCTCGCAGAAACATCCACCATTCCCGTGCTAGTCTACATGCACTGCATCTACCAAGTCAAGCGAAAGGGCGAGTGTAAACAACACAAGTCGCAAGGGAGGCTAGGTTAGCTCTACCTCGGCTTGCTTGACCCGCTGACTCACGAGTACAAGACCCAGATCAGGCCCTCTAGACTGCACGGCAACTGGGATTCCCACGACACTCTGACATGCTCTCTTTGCCCCATTGTTAATGCTGTCGCACTCACTCGCAATGCGATATTCTCCTCTGCCTCGAGCTCGAAGCGCCACTCTGAACCCGCTTCCAGAGGCACGAATGCCTGCTCAAATTCTCCCTCTGCCATGTCGTATCTAGGCGCGCACTGTACGAGCCAATTCTATGAAAGGATGGTGGATGTGGAAGAATGTGATGAGACGGTCTGAATACCCAAGTGATCACAACATCCAACTGTCTGATACCACTCCCCTAGAAAAGTCCACGTCAATTTGATTCCGCTCATCCTGGGTGGGTGTGGGGTCTCCAGTGACGAGATGAACAGCATGGGCAGCATGGACTATTCCCAGTGTTGCCACCCATTCTTATTCCTACATTGCTGTCGCTCTCCACACGCTAGAGTACATTCTCTGCAACTCGGTGCAAAAGTGAGAACTCGCCTAATCCTCCTTGACTAGCTTGCTAACCTCCAACAGTGACTTCTCTCAGCTCTAGGCGGCTCAGTGCGTTTCGGTGACTGCCATGCGGTTCCTGCCGAGCACATGACGACTGACACCAAGCAGTGAAGGAGCTTGCCGATATCAAAAATAATGGTACACCAGCCGGCATAGCATTACTGTCGGCCGACAGCATGGAGGAGTGGATTTTTACGATTGCGGTGCTGGGCGACGAGACGGTTTACAAGGTGAGCATCACACGAGTGCGGGCGACTAGCACCATGGTGCGCACAGCGCGGTTGGACATCCAGTCGCCGTGTCATGTATTTTTACATCCCGCCTGATTTCATTGGGGGCTGCATCCATCGCTGACCATGCAGGATGAAACCTTTGCTCTTAGGATCAAGTTTCCGGAACGTGTGAGTAGCCATCACAAGAGACCGTCCCATTCCGATGGTGGCGATCGCCGCTGACGGCGAAGTATCCAATCGACTACCCAGAGGTAATTTCAGCACATCAAAGGCAGTGGTCTAACAGAGCAGGTGACCTTTCTAGCTAACAAGGACTGGAAACCGCCAATGCACCCCCACATCTACACCAACGGACACGTCTGCGCCTCGATTCTTGGTGAGGTCTAGCACGCGGGGCTAAGCTGACGGGCAGGTCCAGAGTGGTCTCCAGGTGTGTCTATCGATTATATCTCTCCCAGGATTGCTAACCTGTTAGTGCTGAACTGTGTGTCGGTGTGCATCACCATGCAGAGCATGCTTGCATCCTGCAAGAAAAAGGAGCTGTAAGCCACATTGCCACCTGTGCCTCGCACTGTCGCTCATACCACAGACCCCAAGGCAACGATCGCTACGTGGCTACAGCGCCTGCCAACCCCAAGCATACCCGCTGGGCATACCATGACGATGTCGGTACATCGTGCGCCGGAATTTGCTGACGCGATGCAGACTGTTTAGACGAACCCAAGAGCGCAGCACACGACCACGCTCGTCTCCGACCACCGCCCACGTCAGGCAGGCGTGCCGCTATCCCGGATTTCCCTGTGATCTAAAGACCTCTAGACATACCCCTCCCCATCAGGCTACGCGGCCGGGTCCAGCTTTCTTTTGTATTCCCAACCACGTCACTTGGTTCTGCCTGGAACGCATAATGTCATTACAAGTACAATTCAAGTCTATTAACCCCTTGCGAGGCTGCCGAGCCGTGCCAGCGAGTCCTCGGACACCTCGGCTTGGAAAACAGTCAGCCCGTTGTAGTCAATGTAGGTTGGGCTCTCCACTCCGGTCACATGCCAACGGAGCGGATGGCGCCCTCGAGAAACTCACCCTCCTCGATCGCGTCCGACTGCGCGACAATCTTCAGCACTGCCTTCTTTGACGACTCTTGCAGTTCTCCGGCAATGATGAGCTCGTCGAGAATCTAAACGTCAGCTTTCAGTCCACGGACAGAGTACCCACGGCATAAGCCTTCTGGAAGTTGAAGATGAGGTCGAGCTCGCACACCTGTGATGTCAGCGTCGTAGCCGGCTGCAAGAGCTAAACCCTTTGCCTACGCACGTTACCAAAGTACCTGTCGAGAACCTCGACGTAGCGGTGAATGACCTCGAGGGTGATGAGCTCGTTGTCGCTGGGCGAGATGGAGGTGATGAAGAAGAGGGACGCGTAGCGGCGGTAGATGACCTTGGTGTCTGGGCGTGTTAGCGTCTTACTCAATACCGTGGCATTAACACGCCGATCTGGAGCCGGCCATCGTCGCGATGATGCCAGAGCGCCCCATGGCGGAGGCCACAGCTCAGACGGCAAGCACCTCCGACCCAACTCCCTCCCACACGGACGCACCCTTGTACTCGAGAAAGTTGCACATCCGTGTCCTGCGTGCAAGCACAAGCTGGGTCACGTCCTTGACAATCTTGGCCTTGGTCTTGGATGGCAACGTCTGGAACCACTTTGCAAGACGCACTTTGCCTGGTAGTGTGTCAGCGCGTGCTTCTAATGTGGCCGATGCGAGATGACGGCGCCGCGTCGAGGGCTCGTTCCACGCGGCGGCGTCTCCTTGATGGCTGTGCCGGACTTACCCTGTCGGGACACGAGCATGACATAGTTGATCATGGCGGCGGCGTGTCGAGGTGTAGAGATGAGAGGCAATCTCGACACTCGAGTGTCGAGCTGGACGAGTGCAGTCAGGGCGGCGACGCGGAGGGATGATGATGCCACGCGATTGTCACATGGTCGCTTGCCGCCGGAACAAGGCTGTGACGCACAACTGTGAATACGACAACGTCCTCGAGTTCTTGATCACTTCTCACACAACAGGTGTAAGCGCAAGCATGGAGGTCGAGCCGGTTAAAGATCCTGGTGGTCTTTCACCTGCTGAAGAGCTGAGAGGACTGTTGGCCAAGGAGACGGCGAGGACAAAACTCAGGCGACTGGCGGTACGTTGGCCACCTCTGTGATGCGCTGCTGCTAACACAAGGTTTGTGTCTTGCGTGCTTGCTGTTGTGCATTTAACTCGCTGCTCTGCTACGTTACTACTCGACTCTGTTACGCACTTTAGAGCCACCCAGCACCACCATTCAACCCCGTGTGCTCTCACACTACAAATGAAGCGTGCAAAGCCGCTCGCAAGCCGGACGCCGAGCCATGCCGCCGCGCGCACTTTGAGCCGATAATCAGGCCCTACACCGACCAGTCGCTCGGGTACTGCTCCTATCTCAACATGTGCTACGGTGAGCCCATGTTTGCGGGCAACCCGAGCCTGGGCGAGGGCGGCGGCGGCGGCCGTGGTGGCACCAAGGAGTGCCGGTGAGTGCGACATGGTGGCAGCGCTGATGCAGCAGCTACATGCACTTCCAAGTCGACCCCGCGCCACAGCGCGACAGCATGGCCCCGCCAATAGCCACCCCCATCCCCCTCCCCCCCCCCCGCAAGACCGCCCTGCTGGGCCCACGCACGAGCCTCGGCGTAGCGCAGTGGGTCAACTGCGACATCCGGAGCTTTGACTTTTCCGTCCTGGGTCAATTCCAGGTAATCGTCGCCGACCCCCCCTGGGACATCCACATGACTCTCCCCTACGGCACGATGACGGACGACGAAATGCGTACCCTCCCGCTAGCCGCGCTGCAGCCGGACTGGGGCATCCTCGCGCTGTGGGTGACGGGCCGCGCGATGGAGCTCGCGCGCGAGCTCCTCGCGGCGTGGGGCTATGTCCGCGTCGACGAGCTGGTGTGGCTCAAGACCAACCAGCTGCAGCGCCTGATCCGCACAGGACGCACGGGGCACTGGCTGAACCACACCTGTGAACACCTGCTGGTCGCGCTCAAGCGGCCCAGGGACTGGCCGCGCGGCAAGGCGCCGCCGTGGGACGAGCACCCGGGCCTAAGAGAGTTGCGGCGCGGGGTGGATACGGACGTCGTCGTGGCCGAGGTGAGGGAGACGTCGCGGAAGCCCGACGAGGCGTATGGCGTCATCGAGCGGCTGGCGCCGCATGGGAGAAAGCTCGAACTGTTTGGCCGCAAGCATAATATCCGGCCTGGGTGGCTCACGCTCGGCAACCAGTGTAAGTGTCTCGAGGGCGAGGTGCGCTGACACAATACAGTGGGGACGTCGCAGGTCACTGAGCCGGATTTGCATGCCAGGCTTGTCGAGCGGTATCCGCAGCAAAAGTTCAATCTTGTACAATAGCTCGAAAGCGCCAATGCGTTGTATGCATCATGTGGTATGGATGTGCAGGGTATCTGTCTAAAGGGCTCAAATTGATGCTTGAGTTTACTCGGTGATTTCGATAGCAGCGGCAGCCCGCTCAATGCCCTCCGTTGCGCTGCCCTCGGCGACGCGAAACTTGCGCTCATACTTGGGAATCTGGCGCTGGCCCTCGGGGAGAGCGAGGTCCGTGTTTTGCGTTGAGCGCTGGTATGTCAGCCGTGTACCTGCACCATGAACAGAGACGTACCAGTGCTTGACGGTCCAGGCCGCTCTCGAGACCTTGCAGCAACGCGCATGCTTTCTGGTCTCGTCAGCGTCGCGTTCTATGAGAGAGATATGACGTACGCAGAGGTCGTTACTCGCAATGTAGCCACACCGCTTACACGTCTGCAGTGCCTTCATCCCTCGCTGAGTGCGTTGGTCCAGCACAAAACTCTCTCCAGACCGGATGATATCCACGATGGCGCTCGGCCGCACCGCCTCGAGGTCCTTGAGGAACACGCGCGCGTGGCCGCGATACGCTTCGGGCGAGTAGATGCACTCGGTGGAAAAGTAGGTGAGTTTCTTAAAGTAGGCGTACATGACAATCTCCTTTTCGTACGCGTACTTGAAGGGCTTGGAGCGCTTGATCGTGTCCTCTGACTGGGTCGTCACTGCTGTGCAGCGCTGGAGGCGTGCAACGTCGCCGCGCATGACTGGGGGTTAGCTTCTGGCCCCGGTAGTAGGACTCACTGTTCATCAACACAGTTTCCGCAATGTCATCTGCGTTGTGGCCGGTGACGATGTGATCGACATTGAGCTCTGCTGCGCCGCGATCTAGTGCCTGTCGCCTAAAGACACCACAGAATGTGCAGTTGTTGCGCTTGCCAACCTGTTCGACCACCCGGTCCATGGTCCAGCCATACAGCTCGTCATATGACAGAATTTTGAGCGGCAAATCGTACTCTGCCTGGTTCTGCTTGACCGTCTGGACAATAGTCAGCGTCCGCCAAGGTATGCCAGAGCAGCGCGGCACGTCTACACACCTCGAGCGAGTCGTCGCGGTATCCCTTGATACCCTCGTCAATTGAAAGCAGGTACAGATCCAATCCGTAGTCATATCGACGGTTCAGAATAGTCAACACGTGCGCGAGGACTGTCGAGTCTGCGGAATGTCAGCAACAACACCACACGTCGGCGGAGTCGACAAGCCAGGACTAGCGTATGACCCATGGCCACCGCCTCCAGTAGCAAAAAGACGCACCCTTTCCACCACTAGCGCCGATAGCGACCCTCTCGCCGCGCTCAAAGATGCCGCCACCGTCTGTACCACCTGTTGTGATTGTCTGGTGGACTTCCTCCTCAAAGATGTCGAAAAAGCACTGCTTGCAGACCTGCTGGCCGGTCTTTGGGCGCTTGACGAGTGCGCGTGCTGTTTCGCAGATGGAGCAAGTCGATGGCATTGTTGGGTGCTTGTGCAGCGGTTTGCCGACCTGTTGTTAAGGCTGAGAGAGTGTCTGTCAGGAATGGAATCGAGTAGGGCATTGATTTGAACATTCGGGTGGCAACTGGCATACAAGATAGGCGTGCAGAGTTCCTTGAACGGCTAAAACAAGACTAATAGGCCTGCGAGATATCCCCGGGTGCCTTAATATTTCTGCATGCTACCCGAGGATGATTGAGTACAACACGGAACTCGCCGCCGGCAAGAGGGAGAGGGGGAGCACAGGAGAGGGGAGCAGGTGTAGCAGCCGCCGACCAGCACAGCAGCAGCAGCGGTCTGTTGCAGCGCATAGCACCCATGGCCGAGCAAAGCAAGAGAGCATGGGAACAGCGCTGATGCTATCGTGGAGGCTGAACGAAGAGGTTGCATGGGAATCAGATCAGAACGGCAGCAGTAGTCTGCCCAGCAGCAGCCAGGGCGACGGCCAGGGCACACCCACCACTGCACTGCAGCACTGCGCGTGGTATCTCGTCATACCCAGGCTTGTCACTCCCCACACCACCTTCATCTCTCTCTCTCTATCCCACACTCTCCATCCCACACCCTACCCACCACCATGGCTGCGTCAAACAGCACTAACCCTGCCGCAAAGGCAGGCAGTGCTGCTAGCGCTGCAGCAGCCCACAACCCCGATCCCCCATCCAAGCAATCCAGCAATGCTCCACTACCAAGCGACGCCGAGCCATTCACCATTGCCTGCTCGTGCCTCAACGTGACAATCTGCGCGACCGCACCCAACAACGTCGTCTCACGCGCCAACGACGGCCCAAAGGCCTTTGCCAACGCTGACCTGCAGAGCGTCTGGCTGCCGCCCGAGGCCGAGAAGATTGTACGTCGTAGAGAGTGGCGGCGCGCAAGTGGTCATGTGAGCTAACGACGCGCCAGCGACACATCGACATGGCGACCTTTGAGCCTGACCTCGGGGGAGGCGATGCATGGCGAAAGTGCTGGGTGTGCCATGTGCGCGTTTATCGTGCCAAGGGAGCCAAACAGGGCGATATCGCGCCGGCTGACGCTTGGGTCGACGTAAAGTTGGACGACGGGGTATTAGTGAGTTGCGCTCGGCGTTCTGACATCGCGTGCCATGCTGACTGCATCTCAAGTTTGGCGACGCTCTCGACGAGGCTCGGGCCAAGACCCCATTGCTATACTCTGGCTTGGTACTCGACCTACCCAAGCACTCGACGTTTGGACGGCCACCAGTATCAGCGACGCCTGTCATCTACGGTCCGACGGCGGCCGACAAGCTCAAGCTCCTTCCCCCAATCCCCGACCCATTCTTCCTCCCGCCACCATTCATTCCCAACCACCCGGCCTTGCGAGACATGTGCAAGGCGGCAGTCGCCAGTCTCATCGAGAAACGCAGCGAGATCGAGCACGACATTGCCGACTACATCTCTAAGAGGACGCAGGATCTGCGCCGATTGGAGGGCGAGGTGCGAGCCGAGGTCGAGGCACTATGGGACCGCTACGCAGACGGACCTGGCGCAGGCGAAGACACGCAGAGGCGGCGGAGTGCAAGCATCTCACGCGATGTGTCACCGTCGGTCTCAGTCGCGCGTCAGCACTTTGATAAAGAGTCGCGGCCAAAAGTTATCCCCACTACGGACATTGACACACCTGACGGTGTGACCCACTCGATCCCCACGCTGTCGGGTGCGCACAACCAGCACACGGCTGTCAACAACGCATCACTGCTTGCCGCGTCCCTCAGCGCCAACGCCTTCCATGCCCCACCACCGGCCGCCCGCAAGTTTAGCGAGGACGACTTCAATGCGATCGCCAAGACGGTCAACGACTCTGGTGTCGATCGCGAAGTGGCCATGAGCTTTGCGTTCTCGACGCTCGAGGAGCACGCCGCTGCACATGCTGGTAGGCGAGAGAAGAAGCGTGAAGTCAAGGTGGCCGAAGAGGTGGAGGAGGAGCAGGAGGACGAGGAGAAGGGGGTCGACAGTTGGATTGGGCTGGAGCGCGCCCAGGCTCGCCGCACCATTGAGCGCCGCGCGAGCAGGACGGAGCACAAGAAGGGCAAACCCAAGGCTGCCAACGAGGAATCTGTCAAGGACAAGGCAGCGGAGGATGGTGCGGCGGTCGCAAACGGCGAAAAGAAGCCCAAGGACTCGAAGAGCGCAGTGCGATTCCAGGAGCCGCAGCGTAACGGCGACAAGGACACTGAGATTGAAGAGAACGGCGAAGTGCCCACGAAGTCGACGTACGAGGATGGTAAGTGTCTCCACCACCATCATCTGCTGACGACAGACATTGTGTTTGACATGGACGGCGACGAGGTCCAGGCTGTTGAGCAGCCCGAAATTGAGCCCTCAGGAAACGTCCGCGTGCGCACCATGGTAGAGGACAATCTCTCGCGGACCTTTGCCGCCGACGCACCGTCGCATCGTGCAGCCTGGCGCCGCCTCGGCGTGCAGCCCATGGCCTCGGTGCTCCGCCGCCAGAACTCGAGCGATACAGAGGATGACGTGGACGTGGACCTCGGTCCGGGGTTCGCACAAAGTGTGCCCGTCAACATTGTCCTGCCCCAGCGGGGGTCAGAACGCAGCCTCCCGATGCAGCGCAAAACCTCCCTCACCGACAGGTCGGGCACGATCGTGCCCTCTCTCATGGTGGCGATGCGCGAACGCTCCTCCCTCTCCTCCTCATCCAACACCCCCGTCGCGGCCTCTCCCGACGCGCACGACGCAGCCACGCGCGGCCGCTCAGGCTCGATCGCCATCGCGCCCAGCGCCGGCGCCCACCTACGTTCCGTCTCGGGCACACGCCGCGCAGTGGGCGGCCGCCGCGACTCGCGCACCGTGTCCGGCGAGCGGGAGCGCGAGCAGGTTAAAAACTATGGCGCCGACCCCGGCCCCGTGTTTGAGACCATGGCGGATAACGTCGCGGACAGCGACGACGAGAGTGAGGCGGCAGATGACGGCGACTTGCCCCTCCCCGACGGAGCGCGGTTTGTGCCCCCGCACGTGCTTGCGCAGAAGGCCAGCAAGAGTGATGTCGGGTGGAGGAGTTTGGCGTGAAGTAATTTTGTGTGCGTCATCTGAAGGAGCAGTGGAAAGAACGGGATAAAGGTGGAAGTTAGTATGGAACAGTCGTAGCAGCGGCCGCTAGAACAAGGGCAATGCATGTGCGTACGGAACCGGTCTATGCAGGATGCTTTGGATGGCAATCGGTACAATTGAGTTGTGGGGGGGCGGGGGGTAATGTTGATGTTGGAGAGGGGAGATTAGATAAGGTATGGGGTCTTGGCGACTCGGGCTGAGAGGAGGTGTGTGGGCGAGGCGGGCGTTTTCGTGACAGTTGCTTGGCGAACGGCCGCTACTCGCGCGGCGTGCGAGATGCTTCGCTACGCTCTGGCCGTTCTGGCCGTTCCGGAGAAGCAATCTTGCGCTGGCGGTTCAACTTCTTAACAACCCTTTCACGCCATTGCCTCCATACCGGGGTGAAGACACGCCGGGTGGCCTTCTTGGTCGCTTTGAGTCGATGGCGCTCTTCTGCTGCTGCATCCTCTGCGGGATTGGGCTTTCGTGGGGCGGGTCCCCATTTCCACCGTGTTATCAGGCGGGGCAGGGATGATTTGTACCCCTTGGCCGGAATGTATTCTCCACGGTGAATCCATCCGCATTCGGCGAAGCCGTGCATTAGCTTCTGCCAGCGAGCGAGTTGCTGTCCCAAATGTCTGAATTGCGCGAGGGGAGCCGGGGTTGCTGCAAAGTGTTCGTGTTCAGACTGGGGGAAGAGGGTAGCGGAGCCGCCAGAGGCCACCGTCTTTTGCCTCAACTGGGAGGCAACAAAAGCAGCCTTAGCTTCGCGGTCTAGCCTGAGCCTCTCCTTGCCTCGAAGATAGGCAATTCGGGCCAAGACCTTGTCGGATTCGGCAATGGCGTATTCGCCAATGAGCCACCATACGTCTGCCCCGGGTGTTCGGGAGCGATTTGGGTCGTCGTGAAGGAATCGGTGCGTCAATGTCATGATTGCCTTTCGCATTTCCCTAAGCTGCGACTGACGATCTGCGGGGACCAGATGAGGGGGCATGTCGAGCCCAAAGGCAGTGGGACCTGGCGCTTTCGTTGACGCCTTATTCCTTAGGAGAACGAGAACAGAGAGACGAAGGGTTTTACTGTTGAGTGGTACGCGAGACAGGAACAAGAATGTATCCAAAAGAGCATCAGGAGTGGGGTCGGTGGTGTAGGCGAGCGCGAGATGAAGAACACCACGATGATGGTGTGGCTTTGATGCGGGGAGTGATCGGAGGGTTTTGAGCGCAGTGCCGATGGACACGGGCTGGCCCTTGAGATGCAGAGCATGCAGGTGACCGAGGAACCCGTCTGGTGTCACAGTCTCTGGAAGTTTGATGACTGGTGGATATGCCTTTAAAAAGGTATCGATCGGCTCCACCGTGGGCTCAAGTGTCTCCCAATATGGATTCAGCGCTGTCTTGATCCTTGGCAGATATATTGGCAAGCGTTCCCCACGAAGCAGAGCACGAATATTCCTTCGAATGGCATCGTCACCGAGGCGCGCGGCATAGCTGTCAATGGCAGCCACGACGGCTGGGGTGATGAGGTGTGGTCGCTCATATAAGGCGTCCAGCATTGCCCCTGGTCCCGGCGGGTCATGTTGCGCCAGCGCCGCATGAATAAGAGTCGGTTCCTCTGGTATCACGGGCTCTGGAACAGGCTTTGGGATCATCCTGACATAATCCGCTCGCTTTGCATTTCTGCCGAGTCGTTTCTGCCATTGTTGCCTCTCTTTCTCGCTTGTTGACGTGGGGAACGCTGGTGGTTCAATTGGAAGAGGCAGGCTGTCCTCCCGCACAGCTCCACTAAACCTCTGAGAAGAGAATCGGTGTGGCGTAGCTGCCCAAGGGGAGCGTGATGGCCCTGCCTCCGCAGAG
The DNA here is from genome assembly GCA_002335605.1 of Prillingera fragicola. Taxonomy (NCBI): domain Eukaryota; kingdom Fungi; phylum Basidiomycota; class Tremellomycetes; order Trichosporonales; family Trichosporonaceae; genus Prillingera; species Prillingera fragicola. Next base: position 123,174 of record BEDY01000005.1, on the reverse strand, counting down.
GACAAGTCGACGGCAGCAGCAGCCGATGAAGCCGTACGTGGTCGTCCTGGGCCGTGTGCAGCCAAGCTAGGCAGATTGCGACCACCAGCACGCGCCGCGACGGCGAGCTGGCGGATCATGTGTGTTGTCACTCTAGTCTATGTACGAGGCATTACCCGTCCGTCAATGAGTCGAGGATGTGGAAGCAGCACCCGACATGGACCGACTTTTGTTGAGCGATCAAGACCTCCTTGCACGGACAAGAACTCAAACTCCGGCTCACGTGGTTTGCACGAGGCGGAGAAATTCGGGTTTACGTATGCAAGGGTCCGGGTGGCGGAGGGTGGGGTGACGACGGGATCAAATCGGGGATGTTGCCGTTGAACCTCCACTCGCTCTTTATGTGTATGAGGTATTGACATCCACACGACCATTCATTCCTTTTGACATCTTTATCATCAAACTGTTTCTCCGGGGGCTCTTGCAGCGCAGTGTATCACGCCTTTTCCAGCTGCAAGTATAGCTCAGAACAAGGTCTCTCCCGTTGGAGACGATATCTATACCCTTCAAGTACATTCCCACCGCGCGCTAGTGACGCTTTCAATCGCTTCATCAAGATGACCATGGACGCTACCGCTCTCACCGCTGCCGTCAAAGAGTTGAATGAGGCAAATGCCGGCGGAAAGACAGAGGTAAGGCCGATTCTGAAGCATAACTGACGAGCAGGATGTTATTCGTCTTCTGAAGCGCTTCAAGACCGACGTCGAGCCAACCGAGGACTTGCTGAGGGTGGGTGATGCCGAGCAGCGGGGTAGAGAATGAGGACGTTTGTTTCCAAATCTTGCTCCGCTGCTACTTGCCATGTATGAATAGCCGTACTGACCAGCAGACATCGCGTGCGGGTATTGCTGTTGGCAAGTTGCGATCACACGGCACACCGGGCGTGAGCGGCCTTGCCAAGGAGATAGTCAAAGCGTGGAAGGACGCGGTTGAGGAGAGCAAGCGCAAGAGGAAACGCGAAGGAGACTCGGAGGACAAGGGCAAGGACGACGGCGTCAAGCGCGTAAAGGCCGATGCGGCGCGTGGAGGTTCTTCAAGCGGTCCGGGCTCACCAGCATCGACACCGGGTGGCGACTCGAAGAACAAGGGATCACCTCAACCTCTGCACACGATCGACAGCACGCGTACGACTCCTCGTACTTCCAAGACGGATGGTGTTGCAAGCAGCCTCAAGGCGGACGCCAGCGATGGCATGGGCGACGACGACGTGCGGAACAAGTGTGTAGCTCTCATCTACGATGGCCTGGCCATCGACAGCAATGCCGACGTCAAGACTCTGACGGAACGTGCCGTTGCGATCGAGCGCGAAGTCTTCAAGGCGCTCAACTTTTCCATCGGTAACGACTATCGCGGCAAGATTCGCTCCCTGTTCCTCAACATCAAGGACAAAGGAAACCCGGCTCTCCGTAACGAGATTGTCATGGGCAGCATTGGTGCCGACAAGGTCGTCAAGATGACCAAGGAGGAGATGGCGTCCGAGAGCGTGCGCGCCATGAACGAAAAGATTGCCGAGAACAACCTGTTCAAGGCAAAGGCCGTTGGAGAGACCCAGGTAAGCCTGCCCAGGACACACAAGGGAGAAGCCACTGACGCGCGCCACAGGCCGAGACCGACGCGTTCAAGTGCTCGCGGTGCGGACTGCGCAAATGCACGTACTACCAGATGCAGACCCGCAGTGCAGATGAGCCGATGACGACTTTTGTCAGCTGCACAATGTGCGGTAACAAGTGGAAGTTCAGTTAGACATGCCCCCACCCTGTACAGAGCCAGTAATGTGTAGGATTCACCGAGTATGCACAATGGAGAGACACCTTGTCTCCTATTACCACATGCAACCACACCCCGCTAGCAGTATCTACTCATGCATCATGCGCCTACACATCCGCCTTTCCCTCGACGGCAGCCGGGGCCTCAAACTCCTTTGCCCTGGCGGCCTGCTCGTCCTTGCCCGCAAACTCCCAGGCAAGGGGCAGCCTCTCGTGGAAGGCCTTGGCGAGGGCCTCGCGCTCCTCGTCGGGCTTGAGGATGAGAAGCGCGGCGCGCATGGCCTCGATGGAGGGGGGAACGTCGGAGGCAGCGAGGCGGGTGAGCGTGCTGCGGATCTCCGAGGCGGGTGCGCCAGAGACACGCAAAGCGCGGGCCGCGCCGAGGATACGCTCCGACTCGGTGCTGGCGGCAGCCGCTGCGGCGAGCTCAGCCACGGGCTTGTCGTCGCCGAGGGTGGGGAGGGCCTCGCGGATGGCTGCGTCGACGGCGGCGGGGACGTCGCCCTTGGCGATGGCCTGGCGGAAGTGGACGAGCGCAGGGAGGAGACCGGGTGCGTTGGCGTCAATGGCATGGGCAGCGCGGAGGTCACGGAGCGCAGCGGCAAACTGGCCCTTTCGGATGTGCAGCTCGTAGCCAGCGAGCCACGTCTCTATCCTCTGGGGGTGGTTGCGCTCAAGGGGCTCCCAGAGCTTGAGGGCGTCGTCGAGCGGGGTCTCGGTCTGCGCGAGCTTCTCGCCGCGGGGGTCGAGATCGGGCGCAGGCGCGTCGTCCTTCTTGTCGCCAGTCTTCTCGGCTGCCTTGCGCGCCTTCTGCTCCGCCTTCTGGGCCTTCTTGGCGGCCTTTTTCCGCTCAGCCTCCTCCTCGGGGGTCAGCTTCTCAATGGCAATGCTGGGGTCGTCGGCGAGCTGCACATAGATGTCAATGGCGGTGAGGGCAGTGTGCAGGAAGTCAGGGTGCTGCCTGATCTTGTCCTCGTAGCGCATGAGTGCAATGTAGGCGTTGAAGGTCATGCGGCGCATGCAGTACGAGTGGAAGTCGTACTGGTCGTCCTCGTAATCCCTGAACACGCCAACAAGAGCCTGGTAACGCTTGAGGGCCATGCCGTAGTTGCCGTTACGGAGGTGGGCGTCACCCTCCTCGGTGAGGAACCACAAGCACTGCATGTCGGTGAGGTCCTGGACTGCGCCAACGTCCACCTTTGTGAACATGGTCAGACGCTCCTCAGCCTTGGCGGTCTCACCAGCACGCAGCCAGTACTTGGACGACTTGCCGTTCAGGAAACGGTCCTGGCCGTCAAGAAGGCGGGCGTCCTCCATCGACTGCGCAGCGGCCTGCACGTCACCTGCACGCTTGAGGACCTTGGCCTTGGCCATGTAGATCTCGGGAAGAGTGGGGGTGTGCTTGAGCGCAACCTCGAGGAGCTCAAGCGCGCGCTTGTGGTTGGGACTGGCATTGAGGGGGTGGGACAGGTGGAGGGCGAGGAAGTAGTAGGCCCAGAGAAGAGTAGTGGGGGGAGGGACGGTGTCGTCGCCGTGAAGACCAGTGTCGGCCTGGAGAGTCGACACAATGTCCTCGACTACCTCGCCAACAATCGTCATCTTGGGAGCGTTGCGGTAGACACCCTTGACGTCGACAAAGAGCGAGGGGATGCCACGCTCGAGACCACGGACAATGTAGTCACGGACGAGCTTGCGGAACTCCTCTCCCTTGGCAACATCAAGAGCAAGGCGGCGGGGAGCCGACGACCGGGGGTAGGTCTCGCCGAACTGGGCAAGGGCCTTGAGGACCTTGGCAGTCGACTCGTCGTCCAGCTCCTGACTAATGTCGAGACCCCGATTCCTCAAGAACTGGCGGTAGTAGTCGAGGTTGTCGGCGTTCTGCTCCAAAAGCGCACGGTATGCAATCTCGGCCTCGTCCTTGGAGCCGAGCTCCACGAGAATCTTGGCCTTGAGCTCGCTGACCTCGCCGCGGGTGTTGATCGTACCGTCGGCGAGTCCCTTCTCCAAACGTCTCTGTGCGTCGTCCCATTTACCCAACTCCATGGCGATCGTGATGACATGCAAAAGGATCTGCGCCTTCTCGGTAAAGGTAGCGCCGTCCTTCTGCAGCGTACTGCTGTACTCGTCAAACACTGCCAATGCCTCCTCAAGGTCGCCAGCGAGCTCGTGCGCGATCATGAGACCCAGCCACGATGAGCGGATCTGAGGGCGGAGAAGGAGGTAGTGGTGGCGTGCCTCAATCGCGGTCTGGTACTGGCGTGTGTGGGTAGCAAGAGCAATGGCGTCGCGGATAACGGGAATATTGTCCTAGAGAGTCAGAGGAGCTGGCATACACATGTGGCAACTTACCGGGTCCTGCCTGCGTGCCATGGCGAATGCCCTGCTCGCCTCGTTCCAGTCACGACGGGTCTTGGCCAGTATACCGAGAACGTGCCATGTTATGTGGCTTCCCATGTCCTTTTTGACAGCAAGTCGGGCCATGGCCTCGGCCTCCTCAACCTTGGGCTGCGATGCGGCAGTCGGAGGGAAGGGGAGGGACGAGTGGAGGGTGAGCGCCTTCAACGCAATAGTTTCTGCACCGTTAGCGGGACAGACCAGGTGTGTATAAGCTCACCTCCATGATTAGGGTGCTTTTTCAAGATCTGGTCTGCTGCCTTGAGACCCTTCTTGTACTGCTTGAGCTCGTAGTAGGTCTGGGATGACAGTGTGAGCTCGGGACAGGACGACGGACAGTTGGATAGTCGAATGTTGCAAAGAAATAACCTACCAGGACCTCCTTGAAGAGCTTTGCCTCCTTGTCTGGGAGCTGACGATGCTTTGGTATCGCGTGCGCGTGCGACATTGCTGTTCGGGCCAAGTGGTATACGTGCCGAGAGAGGGTAAGAGGCAGGTATCAAGATGTCTCGTTACTTTTCTAGATGACTGACTCGCTGGTCGTCTGGACGGTGTAGATGGCCACATTTAAAGGGGGTGGAGTATATAAACAAGTCACGTGGTGACCACATGCGGGAACCTCGTGGCTAGGGACCGAGCGACGCGTCCAGCCCAGCCCAGCAGGCAGCAGTCGTAGGTCATTTTTTTGTTGTTATGGTGTTGCTGCAGTACCATGCATGCAGGAAACTGAACGCCGCAGAGTGCACAAAATATGACATACTCAGTAGGATAATGAGCTGCACTGGGGGGTGGTTGTGCCGCTGGCTGGGAGGCAAGAGGTGCGCTGGTGTGGGGTAAAATGCGGGGTAGTGAGCATCGCCATGTTCCAACCCTGGCACCCTCCTTGATTGTGACTCTACTACTCTTCTCTCTCATCCTTCTTTCATTCTCATTCTTTCGCGTTCATTGCATTGCTCAGAGCAGCCAGCGGGCAGGCACCCAGCATGTTCCCGTAACGACATTTCAACGACACTCAATATCAACGACGAACCCTGCACCTCCCCCTTCATCGCCCACTGCCGGTCCAACCGTCACTCACAATGGTGCACCTGCATCAGCACAAGACCAACGAGGATGGAACCGAGGAGGAGCACCATCATATCTCCATATCATCGCTGCGGTCAAAGTTTGAGAACATGGCACATGACACGCACGGCAGCATCAACACGTACCGCAACAAAGAGTCCACGTCCTCGCGGCCTTCAACACGACCAACGACGCCGTCCTTGGGTGGACCGTCGGCGTTGGCGAAGGCGTCAATGTCAACGACTTCTGTAAACTCTGAGACGACGGCGCCGCAGAAGGAGGGTTCCAGTGTGGTGCGTATAACGTCTAACGGTTCGCATTAGCGGCTAACAATGGCAGACTTCGAATGCCGGATCACGTCCGGTTACACCGTCTACGCGTCCACCACCGCCAATCGTCCCAAAGCCAGACCTGCGCCCATCGCTAAAGCCAGATGTTGCTGAAAACGCGCAGCCTTCCCTGCCGTCTCTCACTCCTGAGAATGGCGAGTCAGCTGCCGCAGAGGTCGTCCTCAAATCTCCCGCCGCTCCCACTTCCTCCGGGTCGGCGACTTCGTCTGCTTTGCAAAGCACAGCTACTGCTGCGTCGGGATCGCCTCCATCCGAAAAGAACAGCGTGCCTTCCGTTAGTATCACTGGCGTCAACGTCAGTTCGTCGCCTTCCGGGTCCGACGATGACAAGGATCATCTACAGTCTGTCCAGGCTTTAAGGGAGCGATTCGGGTCAACCGCACAGTCCGCTGCACGCGCCCGGCCAATGCCTGTCTCTCGTCCATCAGTAGAAGCGCTCATGAGTCGCAACCAACCGTCCTCCAGTACCAGCCAGCCAGCGCCGGCGGCTACTCTCCCAGCCAGCTCGACCTTGGTCAGTGCGGCTGGACCAAGTACCAGCTCCTTGGGTCCAGCTGCGCGTTCGCCTGCGGCAAGAAGCCCAGTTAGGATTCCGACCGCGCTGCCTGACGAGCCACCTTCTGCGTCACCAGCACCAGCACCGACTCCTGAGAAGCCTCCAGCTCCACCACCAAAGACGGACAAGCCGCCGGCACCTGTCAGGCCTGTGGCTGCTGCGCCTATCCTTCCTCCCAAGCCGGCTCCAGCGTCCGCGGAGTTGGCTCAGCCAGTCGCTCAACATCCAAAAGTGAGGGGCCCGGCGCCAGCGCCGCCAATTGCTCGGACAGCCTCTCCTCAGCCGATTGAAGCGTCCACGCTCTCCACGTCCCCTATGCCTTCGGCGGGTATGCGTACTGCGTCTCCGGCACACCGACCCGCTCCGCCGCCTCCCAAGCGGATACCTTCTCCGTCATCTAGTGTCAACTCGACTGAGCCAGTCGTCAAGTCTGCGCCAGCCAGCATCAATGTAGCTGCGTCCCCACGGCCCCCCTTGCCCCAACGTAAGCCGACTGTGGCAGCTGTAGACGTGACGCCCCCGACGCCCGTGGGTGCCTCAGCTGCGCCTTTGGCGGCCGACCAACTGCCGCCAAGGTCAGTCGATGCGTCTTTAGCATACCGCCCGCCCCTTCTTCCCAAGTCCAAGTCTACCACTTCGGTCGCTACACAGGCCCAAGGCTCTTCGCCGCCACCACCTCTTCCCGGAAACAAGCCTACTGCGGCGACCCTGACTGCTTCTGTTCCCTACGCCGTGCGATCTCGCGCCCTGTCTGTCAGCAAGAACGCTCCTCCTTCCTCATCAACCCCACCGCGCCTTCCCAAACGGCAGGCCACTGTTCACGGCGAGTACCAGCCACCTCCTCCGCCGTCGCGAAAGTTTGCGGCCGCGGCTGCTGTTGCCCTCGCGGGAGCGTCTTTGAAGCGTGGCAATACTGTCAGCTCTCCTGGAACGGGCGGCTACGCTGCACCTCCTCGTCGCGGCAGTGAAGCTGCACCGTCATCTGCTTCAATGAAGAAAAACGCCTCAACCGAGACGTGGTCGGACGACGAAGGCGATGAGGGACCTACTCAGCCGCTGAGCTCTATGGCGCAGCGACTGTTGGATGAGCACCCGAACGCGACTCAGGCCAACCGTCGCCCGCCTCAGTTTGTGCCTGACATTCGGATCGCCACCCATCACTCGAGTATCAGCGCCTACGCCGTGTTTGGCCGGTGGGCTTGTGTGGCGCACCACCACGTGCGCGTGTACGACACCCAGATGGGCTCTGAGACGCCCATTCTGGAAGTTGACCCACGCGACACTGGCCTCGAGTTCCGCGCCAAGGAGCCGCGCATCACGGCAATGGGCTTCCGTCCATCGTACAGCACGGCGCACGAGGGCCGCTACTTGTGGTGTGGTAACAAGGACGGCCATATCTGGGAGCTGGACATTAAAACTGGCGAAGTCACCGCATCCAAGGCATTCGTACACGCCGCAGCCGTGACGCACATTCTGCGCCACGAAAAGTTTATCGTCACAATCGATGAAACAGGCAAGATCAACGTGTGGGAGGTGCTTGAGGGCGAGGAAGGCCGCGGCAGTGCCAACTTTCGCGTCATCCGCACCCAGCGCATCTCGGACAAGATTACCTTTGCAAAGATGATCAAGGGCAAGCTCTGGACGGCCACTGCGCCGGCTGTACGTTCCACGACCAACGCGTCTGGTGCGCGCGGTCCGACAGTGCGGGTCTATGAGCCATGCGCGCTTGGCACGGTACCGCCTGTGCAGACGATACTCACGACCGAGTGGACAGGCTCGGCGACCAGTGCGACTATTATGCCCATGAACCCCGAGGTCGTATTTATCGGACACGAGGGCGGCTTTGTCTCCGTCTGGGGGGCTGGTGACCAGATCGAGTGTCTCCAGGTGCTCAAAATCTCGCAGACTGATATCCTTGCTCTGGAGGGTGTTGGCGAGAGGCTGTGGGCTGGTAACCGCCGAGGCCAGATTCATGTCTTTGACATTAGCGAGAAGCCATGGTTGACCACCAACATCTGGACCGCATCTCCGGACCAACCCGTCATCGCTTTGCTCGTGGATTCGCACTCGATCGAGTTGAATAACCGGTTTGCCCTCTGGAGTGTAAGCCGTGACATGCTGCGCGCATGGGACGGATTGCTGGCAGTGGATTGGATTGACACGCAAATGGTGGAGCGACAGCCCGAGTACTGCGACTTCCGCGAGCTGCAGACACTTGTCTGTTCGTGGAACATTGACAGTGCCAAGCCTACGGACTTGAGTGGCAGCATTCAGAATGCCCAGTTCCTCGAGGAACTTATCAACAGCGTGAATAGCCCGGATATCATTGTGTTTGGCTTCCAGGAGGTCATTCCGTTGACGGACAAGAAATTGACAGCCAGTGAGTACTCGCGTGCTGGGTTTGGCTGACGACTAGAAACACTGCTGTTTGGAAGCAAGGGCAAGGAAGGCGGCGCCACCAGCGACCGCATTTCGGGTGCCTATCGCGCCTGGGCGGACAAGCTCACATCGGCTGTGCGCCAGGCGACACACAACGAACGCTACTACATGGTGCACTCGGAACAGCTCGTCGGTCTATTCACCTGCATGTTTGTCAAAGAAAGCCAACGCGATTCTCTCCGCGACGTGAGCATTACGACTGTCAAGCGCGGTATTGGAGGCATCTACGGCAACAAGGGTGCCATTGTCGCGCGCATGGTTGTCGACGACACTTCGATTTGCTTTATCAATGTGCATCTGGCTGCTGGCCAGCGGTCCAAGTCTGCACGAAATGCCGACATTGCGGCTATTCTCGAGGACAAGGCCATCTTCCCGCCTGCCGACCAGCTGCCGTATGTGCACGGCGGAGACGGCACGGGCATTCTTGACCACGAGATGGTGGTTCTCAACGGCGACCTGAACTATCGTATCGACCAGCGCCGCGAGGTCGTCGTCGCGAGCGTGCAAAGCGGCGACCTGCCATTCCTCCTAGAGCATGACCAGCTCCGCAAGGAGATGCGCACCAACCACGCCTTCCGCCTTCGCTCCTTTGCGGAAGCTCCCATCCACTTTGCCCCGACGTACAAGTACGACCGTGGCACGGACGAGTATGACAGCAGCGAAAAGCGCCGCATCCCAGCGTGGTGCGACCGTGTGCTGTACACCAAGACGCCACGGATCAAGCCGCTCGAGTACAGGCGGTACGAGACGAATGTCTCTGACCACAAACCTGTCAGTGCTGCGCTCGCCATGAATGTCAAGCGCGTGGACCCGACGCGCATGCGCGAAGTCTCGCGTGCCGTGATGCAAGGCTGGGGCAAGCGGGAAGGGGAGATGCTGGCCCAGATGGCCAAGGCGTATTCTGTGCTGTACTAGTGCAGCACCACACTGCGTCTACCTGCGCTGGACGCTGGGAGTATAGAAAACTATTGTATGCATGCATTAGACTTGTAGCTCGAGGATCCGGTGTGGACATAACCCGACTCGGTGATCATTTCCAGGAACGCTTGCGCCGCTTGCCGCGTCTAGCCGTCGGCAGTCGATGTGGAGGTTAACCCCGCAGTGGAGATTTGTCCATTACCACGTTCTCCACAACCTCATCTGCTGTTAACACTCCACTCTCTCACATCTGTGCACACCTCATCGTACACGCCTCTAGTCACAATGTCAGCAGCCCCCGTCTCCGCCGCTCTCCTCGGCTCGGGCCTCTTTGCCTCAAACTCGTACCTCCCGGCACTCCTCAACGTCCCCGGCCTGTCGGTGGGCACCATCTGGTCGCGCAGTGAGAAGTCCGCCTCGGGCCTCGCCGCCAAGGCCGCCGAGCTCGGCGGTCTGCCCAACGCTGGCACGCCGGTTATTCAGTTTGGCGACGACGGCCTCGCTGCCGTGCTCGCTGACGAGTCTATCAAGGCTGTCATCTCGGTGCTGCCAATTGGCGTGCAGCCGGGCTTGATCCGCAAGTGCTGGGCGGCGGGTAAGCATGTCATCAGCGAGAAGCCCCTGGGCAGGGATGTGAAGGAGGCGCTCGCGTTGATCGAAGAGTATGAAAAGGAGTGGAAGCCCAAGGGTCTCGTCTGGCGTGTCGCCGAGAGTGAGTCCGCCGGTGCGTCGAGAGCTGACAGCAGACTACGCCCACGAGCCGCTGCTGCACTATGCTGCCGACCTGCTGGCGCAAAAGGAAATGGGCTCGGTCCTCTACTGGCGCATGCACATGGAGACGATGCTGCCCGACGGCTCGTCGTACCACGGCACAAGCTGGCGCACCGTCCCGGACTACCAGGGCGGGTTCCTCCTCGACGGCGGCGTGCACTGGGCCGCGCTCCTGCGCACGGTGCTGCCCGGCTCGGCGGTCCCAGCGGACATTATCGCGCACAAGTCGCTGCACCGCGCCCACATGCTGCCACACGACACGCTCGTAGGCGTCTGCCGCCCGGCCAAGAACACCGAGCGCGACCCACACGGCAACCCGACGCGCGTCGAGGCTGCGCGCCAGGCGGCCGAGATGCCGACCCCGGCCGGCCGGAGCGCAGCGCACGGCACGTTTGTCCTTTCGTGGGCTATCCCGGACACGCCGCGTAACTCGCGCTTGCCCAACGAGCTGTACGTTGCGGCCGAGAACGGGACGCTCCAGATCGTCAACCACGGGCGCGCGTGGACCGTCACCCTCGTCCCCGCCGAGGGGGCTGCCGTCGCGCCCGCGACCAAGGAGGGGAAGGTCACCGGTGTCGAGCGCGAGCTCGCCGACTATGCTGCGGCTGTTGCTGCGCACCTCGCTGGTGTCGTGGATGAGAACAAGAATTACGGCGACCCCCGCCTCGCGCTGTGGGACCTCGCGTTCATCCAGGCTGGGCTGGAGAGTGATGGCGTCGCTGTTGACATTGCCGAGACGGCCGAGGGAAAGTAGGGATCTGTGCGTCATGTATTGTTGTGTTTTCTGCAGTGTGCAGGCAGTTGCTCAGCTGACGGTGACTGCCCACATCTTATCTCTGACACTCTCTCACAGTCACACCTCAAACGAAGTCGGCGTCGTGCTAATCAACCTGTCTACGCTTGGTCGGCCTGACGCCCTCGAGCTCAGAGTCTGGCCATCTCGGCCATGGAGCTTGCACAGAACGGGGTACAACGAACAGCCACCCCTCTTCCCGGGCTGGAAACCTCTTCATGTGACTTGACCTGCCGAGCCGCCTTTCATGGACGCACACTACGCCAGGGTAGGAACAAGCGGTCGTGTCACAGTGAGCCGGGTCTCACCGCGGCATGTCCGTCTCGTCTTCTGTGTACTCGGTTTCGCCAGATGCTTGCTTGTCGTCCGTGTTGCGTCATGCCGATGCTTGGCGCTCTCGGCGGGGGGGTTGGCGGAGTGGCGAGAGGGTACAAAAATGTAATGCATGGGCAGCTAGCTCCAGTGGGCTATGGAGATCGAGTTGGATGTATGTTGCCGTGGGGGCCTAGATGTATGAGGCAGATGCGTCGAGTCTTGTATGTGGCATTTTTCTGTCCATGTCTACAGTCGAGTCCGGCTTGTATAGACTTTTTTGAGCGAGTATCGATTTTACAGTCTGCAAAGTGTCTGAAATGAGGCAGGTCCCGAGCCGAGACGATGCGTGTGTCGCGTCCAGCAGGGGTTGTTGCACAGTGGGAAAGCGGCGATCCACGAACTCTCGCAGAAGCACCGAGCGCTACGGGAGAGACGGCTTGCGCCTCGGCGCCTGCTGCGCGCGCTGGGCGCGCTCCTCCTCGCTCGGCACGGGGAGGCGGCTCACGACCTCGCTCGCGCTGACGAGCACCGAGAGGCCGCGGCGGCGGAGTTCCTGTGCCGACTGCGCGGCGCGGAGGGGACGTGGGCGGGGTCGGTATGGTGCCGTGGCGGTGCGGGGGGAGGAGGGGGCTGTGTGCCGCGAGGGGCCAGTGATGGCGTAGTTGTTTGAATGGCCCATGTGGACGTGGGTGCGAGGATGCGAGGGTGTTTCGACTGGAGGGTAGAATTGCGTGCTGGTGGGTGTGGCGAGTGCTGTTGGGTTGCACTCGCGGCAGCCCTCGGAGGCTGCTGCGGACAAGCACAGAGTGTTTCCGTACGGCGGGGAGGGGAGCGGGGCGGTGCTGCTGAAATAGCTGCCGGTGTTGGCATGCATGCTGTTCACGCCGTTCGAGTGACGAGTGGTGGGCGCAGAGTGACACGCCAAATGAGGCGGGCTGGCACTGCGGGTAAAGAGCTTGCGCGGGGCGGCACACCGGTACTCTGGCTTGAGGAGGTGCTTGGACGCTTCGGGGATGTATCGCACGGGCCTGATTGGCGGAGAGGTGCGGCAGTCGGTGTGGGTGCTGCTGCTGCCGTGCATGCTGTGTGGGAGGCAGCACGAGCTGGGTGGTGGTGAGGGTGGCATGTTGCAGGGGTGGTGGGTACTGGGCTGTCAGTCTTGTTCTCCGGCATGGCCAGTGCGACTCACTGCGCCTGGGTGTGAGGGAGGCGAGGGCCGAGGTCGAGTGTGGCGAGAGGTGGGAGTGATGAGCGGTGCGTCGTCGGCATGACGCTGCTGCCCGCGGCGTTGTTGCAGCCGTTCGAGGCGACGGGTGACGATGGTGTGGAGGTGGTAGTCATGTTGAGGGTGCTGTAGACTGGAGTCGGGATTGTTCTCTTTGGCTTGAGTAGCCTGGTGCAGTGTGTGGCAAGAGGTGCAGTGGCCATTTGACTGCCGAGTGGTCGAGGTGGTTGTTTGTTCTGTCAGAGTAGAAGGCTCGAAGAGGGCAATAAGAGCAGTGAGAGAGAGAGTATATAAGCTGCTTGATGTTGTCAAAAAGAGCATGAACAACCTCCATGAACGGAGGATGCTTCGGGACATGCTCCTTCCTCCTCCTGCCTTCCCTACCTTCCCTCGCCTTCCCTCTTGCTGCCTGCCGCCTGCCGCCAGAGACACACAGGGGCGCAGCGAGTGCCGATCGCGTAACACCACCACAGCACCGCCCACGGCCCACACACACTCCTTCCCGAGCGACGTCCCTTGCGATCAACACACACACACTGATCTGCCCACCGTCCAGCGCAAGACCCTCCCCTCCACACAGCCCAATCTGAGACAGCACACACACACACACACCTCTTACGCCCCCGGGCTCCAGCGCCTCGAGCTCCAACGTCACAAGAGAAGCACAGTTGCGCCCACCCCCTGGTTGCTGCGCAGGCGCTGTGCTAGCCGACGACGACGGCGCGGGCCGTGCGCACCGGTCTCAGCGTGTCGGTCCGGCGCGTCAGTGCCAAGAGAACAAGATAACGACGACGACGACGACGGGTGGGCTATCCGGAATTCATAAACGTTTGTCGGTTTTCTGCAAGAGATCGTGTGCATGGTGGCGAGGTCGTAGTCGTCAGCATTAGTTTACGCTGTCGCCCAGTCACAGTGTCAATACTCGCAGACGCGTGAGTGGTAGCCGCTCAGCGCCAGCAAGGTCAGCGTTGATCCGAGATCCGAGATTGGCAGTAGACACCGTCAGTATCCATGTCACCGTCTCCTGTACCCCGGTACATGCTAGTCACGCCCAGTGTCGACGAATGGGGGCGAGCAAAGTAACCCGGGCTGGGAACGAGAATCCCGGAAACCTGACTTGTGTGGCACGCCCGTGTGGCACGGGTTGGCTGCAGCTTGCTTGGGCATACAATACGTACGATGGTACAACAGTTGCTTTCTGTGCCAGAGATGTGTTTGTGAGAGGAGGGAGCCTGGCGGGTAGTCGCTGCCGAATGCCGTGCGCCTGCTTGTGCAGCGTGCCCGTCGCGTTTCGTCACTCGAACGCTCGAGGGAGCTACGAGCTCGGTATTCGCAATGAACGCCAAGTGGCTGTCGGGTCTACTGCGCCCGCTGGGTGAGCCACGCAAGCACAATGTCGAGATTATGCTTTGTCTTGTTACTGGTCGAGTAGCACTGCCCATCGTCAGCCCCCACACCCGCACACGAAACGCAGGACGCACCGAAACGACCCGCCCACCAATCTGGCCCAGGCGCATTTCGCGAATCATGTCGTCAACGCCAAGAGCGCCGTCCAGGTCGTTCTTGTTTGCAAGCACGAGCAGGGGCACGCCCGCGAGTTCTGGGAGCGCGAGCAGGGCGTGCAGCTCCGACGTCGCCGTTGGGAGCGACTGGGTCTGGCGCGTCAGCTGGTCACCTCTGTGTGCGGCGACTCACATCTGCTGCGTCCACCACGTAGCTTGGCATTAGCGTGTGCGTCCAGGTGGGCTTACATGATGGCATTGGCGCCGCGGCAGTAACGGTCCCACATGCTGCGGAACTTTGGCTGCCCCTGTGGGTGTCAGCATGACGTCGAGCACGCGATAACGGCGTCCGGCGGGTGTCGGCTCGTCACGGCAACCCAAGGTGTGCACATCGCACGCCGACTATGCGAGTCGGTGCGTCATGGAACGCATGCCCACGCCGGCAGTCGCTCTCTCATACCTCGAGGAGCTCCACCACCGCCTGTGCTCCACTGCAGCAGCCCACAGCGGTCCCATGGGGTTACCCAAGGGAAACAGGGAGCAACAGCTGGTGGGCAGCTCTGCGCCTTGTCCCCAGCTTGCCGTTCCCGCCTGTAGTAGAGGGTATGGCACTCACAGCAACATCCCAGATCTTCATTGTCACATTTCCCTTGCGGACTTGACGCAAGTTGAAGGCGACCGTCGGGACGACTTCCTCGGACCACTGGCCGGAGCCGAGGACGTTTACCAGGCTGAGAGTGATGTGAGCGGGAGGGCAGAGAGTTGTATTGAACCAGTGAGATATGGTCGTAGAGCAGTTGTCGCGAGATGCGTAATGCGGGTCCACAGGCGATAAGGAAGCAGGCGTCAGTACCCTACACCACAGCCGCACCAGAAACGCACGAAGTCTTGCCACTAGCCTGTGTACTGTCAGCTCTCCCTTCCCACACCCCAAGAACCGAAACCCACCTGCAGCCCAACAATGGTGACTTCAAGATGCTTTGCCCAGAACAAGGACCGGATCCAGTCAAAGAATGCCTGAAACATTCTACAGGCTACTCGAGCGAATGCAGCAGAAAAGGTAACAAGTGCGAAAGCTAGGCCGGGATAAGGCGCTCGTGTGGGAGATGCGACAAGGTAGGTCGTGGGAGGTGCGGTGTGGTGGTGAGAATCAAAGTTGGCCGGACCGGAGGTGGCTGAGTCGAGGTGGAGGCCGCCGGGTGGGAGAGGTACGATGCGATGCGCGGTGGGTGACTACCGGCACCTGGCGAATAGAGTGAGTGTAATAGAGTGAGGGTGTTACTTTGCTTGTGTTGGTGTTAGAAAGAGCACAACGTCTCGGACGTGGATGATGGAGCACGACGGATACGTGAGCGTCGACATCGGGGGCAGCTTGATGCCGAACGCACCGAGTCGATGACGTACAGATCAGCAGCAGGTGGCGTGAAATCGACATTACGCTGGAATCACTCCAGCCCCCGGTCTATGCACTGCCATGAAACCTCAATGCATAAGAGTCGTAGCAAGCTATATGTAAAGGCGCCAGGCGCATCGCATGATGCAGCCTGACTTTTGGGGTAAGGTGGGTTAGAGATGAGCCTTGAACAAGGTCTCGGAGATGTAGGTGGCTTCCAGCCTGCGTCCACCAAAGAAACGGCCCGACAAGCCCTTCTGAGCACGCTCGGCAGAGTCAATGTCGGTAAACTCGAGATAAACCTCTCCCTGTGCGCTCATCTTGTCGACCTTGACGCGGGCAACGTGGCCATACTTGCCTTCGACCTCACCCTTGACGTCCTCGGCCAGGTCAAGGTCCCAGTTGCGCTCGGTTTCCTCATCTGGGTTGAACATGTGGCTCACCAGCAGGAAATGCGTAGGGCGCATCATTGCAGGTTTGGGAGGAGGAGGAGCGGAACGGGCAGCGGCACCGCCAGGAGGCTCGGTACGAGCGAGCTTGTACATGAGCTGCTGACGACCGGCGGCATCCAGACGTCCACCACGTCCCGTGTCCTCGATAACATCGTGGCGCGCCGACGAGCGCTCCTCGATGGTGTGTGCGCGGACAGTTCGGCCAGCGAGCTCGAAACCGTTCATTGCCTCAAGGGCCATCTGTGCAGACGAAAGCTCGCGGAACTGGACGTACGCGGTACCCTTGCTCTTGCCCATAATGTCATGGTGGAGGTCGACAAACTCGACATCGCCAAAGGCGTCAAAGACCTGTGCCAGGTCATCACGCGTAAGGCTGTCCGAAATGTTGGTAAGGTACAGGCGGTGGTAGGGGATCGAAGCGCCAGCGTGGGCATCGACGTCGAGCCCAGGAGGCAAAGCAAGACCTGTGCTGAGCGGCGGGTAACGCTGACGGGGACGGTCGCGGCGGTCGCGGTCGCCACCACGGTTCCTCTCACCGGACATCTGAATAAGCAGACTGCAGAGTCAGTCACTGCCAACGCCGGCTCACTCACGTCTTAAGGTCCAAGCCTGTGCGGTTGCGCTCTGCCTTTGTCGTGTCGACCTGGATCGGCATGCCCATGACGACTGTGCCTGTGAGGGAGAGTGCCTTGTTAACAAGCTCCTTGGTAGCAAGCAAAACATAACCCATTCTGCGAAAAGTCAGCACGTGGACGCGGCATGTTATTCACCCATGGGCACGGCGGTTGCTCTTGTCGTTGAGGATACGGGCATCACGGACAGCACCGCGGCCGAGCTTGTCCTCGAAGAAGAGGCCGAGGTCTCCGGCAGAGAGACGAACGGGAATCTGCGTGACAAAGATTGAGCGCGACTCCATGTCTACCTCATCAAGCAGAGCATCGGCTTCCGAGCGGTGTGGTCCACGGCGGGGCGAGTTGCGCTGCAATGTCAGCAACATTTCTCTCTCATCAGCTTGCAAGACTCACTCCCTCACGCCTGGCCATCTCACGCCGCTCCTCCATCATCTCGCGGTCGCGACGCTCACGCTCACGCTCTTTCTCCTCACGCGTCATGTCGCGGATTGAAGGACGGTCTCGCGAGCGGCTGCGGCGACGACGATCGCGCGAGCGATCACGAGAGCGCGCACGCTCACTGCGGTCGTCGTCACGATGGCGCCTATCCCGGTCATAGCGGTCCCCACGCTCGCGGTCGCGCCTGTCGTCCCTGTCGCGGTCGCGACCATAGTCGTCGCCATTCCGCTCGCTGCGATCACGGTCGCGCTCGCGCTCCCTGCGTCCGTCATCCTCCCGGCCCCCGTGCTCGCGGTCCCTCATCTCGCGCTCGCGTCTGCGCCGGCGCCGCTCCTCGCGCTCCTCGTCGTCCTCTTCGCGGTCGTCGTGGTGGCGGCGGCGTGGGGAGCGCTCGCCGCGACTCCTGTCATCGTCACGGTCGTCGTGGCGGTGGCGGGAAGATCTAGACCTGTCACGATCATCTTCGTCATCTTCACGATGACGCTTCTCACGTTTACTGCGTGGTGTTAGCCGTGGTTCCAAACTGGCAGGCCAATACGCACGTTGTGAGTTCTGGGGTACGGTCCCGGAGCGGCCTGGCATGGGCAGGGGAGGCAGACATGATGTGCTTTGATGCAGAGAAAAGATGGATTCCTGTAATGTATCTCTGTGATGCTCAGTGAGAGGATCAGCTGCTCAGCAACAGGAGCAGGTCGGCCAGGCAATGGATGGATGAATGATAGCAGCAGTTGATGCATTGAACATGTCCTGAGCTCGAAGTCTGGAAACCCTGGCCCAAAGATCCTGGCGGAGAGCACGTGGCTGGAAATTGGCGGAGATAGTGAATGTGGCAGATGCTCACTGGCAGCTGGGTGGCACTGCCGACCTGTTGTCGAAGTTCATTGTTCGCCATCAACTAATGCTTCTTTCAGCGTGCACAGGCTCATGGTCCTTCTTCTCTTCGTATTCTCTGATGAAACGCTGACTGCATCACTATTCTCTTCCATCCGCATCCCCCTCATCACCACATCTCACTGCTCACTGCTCACTGCTCACTGCTCACACACAAACACACACTCGAAGCATGTGCCACCGATTCGACACCTACTCGATCGCAGGACCCCTATGGAGCTGGGACTACTACCGGCCTGTTCACAAGAAGCTATTAGTTGACTTTACACGCCCGCCACTTGCCCCTCCGCCGCTTCCCACACATCTTCCGCTCGGCTATTGGCACTGCTGAGGCACTTTGAGCGACCCAGCCTAATCGCCAACAACAAACCACGAGATCGCGTCGCCGTTAGGTGTATTCTTTGGTTTACCGATGACATCAACGCTATAAACTTTATTCTTCTGATCGAACTTCTGAACGAAACTGGAACTGATTCTCTTCAAAATGTCTGGATACCGCAACTGCGCGCCTCAAGCAGGACGCGGCGTAGGCGTAACCTTCCTGTAAAAGTAGTACAACGCGACGTACTTGGCTGAAAACGTGTCAAGGTCGGGAAGGCACGCGTTGGGCGCCTTTCCGCCAGCGGTACTCGTACGCAGTACCGTGTCGGCGAGACCGTTGTGCCCGCTGAGGGCGGTGAGGTAGCGCCAGTCAATGTCGAACCGCGCGTCCGGTGCGGCTGCGGTTGAGGCGATCTCGAGGATCGCTTCGGCGCCAGTCTCGTCAGAGAAAAAGCGGGGGGCGATGGCGCCTGTCTTGCTGCCTGGCCGGGGGCTGGAGCGTCAGCGTCATGTCAAAGAGGAGGAGTCGTACACATAGGTGTGCTGCAGAACGGCCTGAGCGCCCTCGATTTCCCCGGTCTCCAGTACGATGGGAGGCAAGCGGTCCGCCAGCTGGCCCGGGTTGACCCATGAGGGGTCGGTAAGGTCGTGGAGAAAGCAACCAATGTCGTACAGCCTGAGCCCTTGTCAGCTTCTCCCAATGCGAGGTAAACTCACTTGGCGACACCGCCGACGTTCTTGTATTTGCCATTGACGCAGGTATAGTTCTGCACACCGCGGCCGAGGGTGACGGCGAAGAGTTCCTGACCCACGGGAAGACTGAATCCCTGTCCCGGGGGGAAGTAGGGGTCGATACCGGTCGTCGTGCAGAAAGTCGGGATCTGCACGTCGGGCGTCGGCGCTGGGCATTCGCCAGGACGGCAGATTGGGTTCTCACCCGGGGGAGCTGGGGCTGCGATGGCGAGCACCAGAGTGAAGAGGGTCAGGATGTGTTGGAGCATTGTGAATGGTAGCGACTGTTAGTAGCCATTGCCAGCTTTTTTATGTCGTGGTGAGGCGGTTCAACGAAAGTCGTTTACCGGTCATGAGTGTCGTCCTGTCATCAAGCAGTGCTCGCTTGATCAATGTTGCTGTTAGACTACTCTGCGCCCCTGCATGGGATTGTGAGATTGTGGGATCATGACCACGTACCAGCTGCAAGCTGCAGACGGTCACAAGTCGTCTGTTAGCTTGGCAAGGTCATCATTGTGGTCGTCAGCACTGACGCCTCTTCCCCAAAGTGGACCACCTCCACCAGACATGCATCGGGAATTGATATGACGTCACGTGAGCATTGTGCTCTCCAGCTCGTGGACATCCATGTCCGTCACAACGCAACAGATGGCGGCGACGGTCATCGCTGCCCGCTGCGCAGCGTGGAACAGCGAGCAGCACCCAAGACTACTTAAAGGCAGCCTCACCACAGCGTCACCCACCAACTCTCACCACCTCACCATCCTCTTCCTGTCCCCAACAATGCCAGCCCCCGTCCTCCGCATAGCGCGCCCCGTCTCGTCTGTCCCCGATACCGAAACCCAATGGACAGCAGCCTTTGGCCTCACAAAGCTCTACGCCTTCGCAGACCCCGGCGGCTTTGACGGCGTCATGCTGGGCCACCCGCAGGCGGCGTACCATTTCGAATTCACACACGGTGCTGGAGACTTGCATCTCGAGCCTAAGACTACGGCTGAGGATCTCGTGGTCTTTTATTACCCGGACAAAGAGGAGTGGGAGGCTATGTGTAAGAAGGCCGAGGCGGCCGGGTTCAAGCCTGTCAAGAGCTGGAATTCTTATTGGGAGAACAGGGGCAAGACGTATGAGGACAGGGATGGATATCGCGTCGTGCTGCAGAACATGGCTTGGACTGTGTAGCTAGGCGTATGCAGTGGTTGCCACCTCAGTCAGTCCATCGTTGAGTAGCTCACACTCGCTCCGCTCGTGCTCGTGATCTGGCTAGCACATGTTCATATTCGCAAACTCTATAAAGCGCGGGCGGCAAGGACTAATACACGGCCCGCGCGAGATACCGGCCCCCTCACCCGTTTACACTAACAAAAAGAAAGACACTCTCCCCATAAAACATTTAGTTTGCGACGGCAAACGCGACAACGCTGCTGTCCGAGTGCGAGAGCGAGACCTTGAAGGTCTTGCCCTTGCCGGCGGCGGCGGCGTCACCGGCAAGCTTGACCGAGGGTCCAGCGTCGCCGGCGACAATCTCAATGTCCTTGAGGGGGGCGCCGGCGCCCTTGCTGGGGACGCCGAGGGCCTTGAAGACGGCCTCCTTGGCGGCCCAGCGGCCGGCAAACGACGCGCGGGGGTCGGGCGCGGCGTTGCAGTACTCAATCTCGGCGGCGGTAAAGTTGCGCTCGCGGAACGACTGCGAGGTGGGGACGCTGGAGATGAGCTCGGTGTCGACTCCGACGCCGGCGACACCACCAGTCTGGGCAATGAGCGACTTGATGGTCTCGGCGTTGGCAGTGTTGAGGGGGACGGCCGAGGGGAGCTTGCCCTGGAAGGCGTACGAGCCCTTGGAGGGGCCGGCACGGGCAAGGGGGTTGAGGAGAACACCGGCCTCGAGCTCGGGGGTGTAAGGAGGGGCGTCCTTGATCTGGACGAGGTTGTGCTTGACCATCGACTCGGACATGCGCTTGTAGGCATCGAGCTCGCGCTCGCGGCGCTTCTCCTTGTACTCGTCGAGCTGGGCAGCCTCAAGAGCACCAAAGAGGTAACGGGGGTGGAGGATGGCAACCTGGCCACCGACCTGACCGAAACCGAACGAGGTAAGGAGACCAGCCTCGAGACGGGTGTGCTGGATGGCCTTGGAAGGGTAGAAGAGGTGGGGGAAGGCGCGGAGCTCCTCCGAAATGTTGTCGGCGTTGGCGTTACCGGGGATAAGAGCCGACTGGATGGTCTGGAGCATGCCGTTGAACATCCACGAGGCGGCACCACCCTTGGGGTGACCAGTGAGGTACTTTTGGGTAATGACGGGGACGGCGTTACCGGGGGTGCGGCCGAGCTGCTCAAACTGGAGGTTGTACACACCCGACTCGTTCTTGTCGTTGGCCTTGGTCGAGGTACCGTGGCACGAGATGACACCAACCGAGTCAGCGTTCAGGCCCCAGACGGCGAGGGCGCGACGGAGAGGAGCAATGGCGGGGTCGGAACCCTCGAGCATGCCGTAGGTGGCAAGCGCC
Source organism: Prillingera fragicola (assembly GCA_002335605.1). NCBI lineage: Eukaryota > Fungi > Basidiomycota > Tremellomycetes > Trichosporonales > Trichosporonaceae > Prillingera > Prillingera fragicola. Next base: position 101,681 of record BEDY01000005.1, on the reverse strand, counting down.
TGCTTCTCCTGGCGGCCAGCCTCGGACTCGATAAAGGCAACGCGCGAGGCAAAGAACTCGTCGTCGTTCTCCTTGCCGAGGGCAGTGACCTCGTCCTTGAGAGCGTCAATCTCGTTCTCCATCCACTGCGAGATCTGCTTGCGGCGGAAAGCGAGCTGGCGCTTGCGGTACTTGAGGTCAAGGATGGGGAGGGCGTTCTTGGGCTTGATCTCACGGGCAGTGGAGAGAATACCACGGCCGGGGGCGGGGACCGAACGACCGGCCTTGTCGGTGTGGGTCGAGGTGTAGGCAACGATACCCTGGATGGAGGCACCCATCTCAATGGCGGTCTTGGCCGACATGAGAATGTGGACACCACAACCCTGCGACTCCATAAAGCCAGCACGGGTCGAGGTCATGGGGCGCGAGAACTCGTTGGGCTCACGGCCGTTGGCAAACTCGGACTCGGCGTTCGAGGTGGCCTTCATGTTGGCGAACTCGTACGAGCCCTCCTCGGAGAAGTCGTCGTAACCACCGGCAATCATGACCTTGGCCTTGCCCGAGAGGATCGAGTCGCAAGCAATCTCAACCGACTGGAGAGCAGTGGCGCACGCACCAACGGGAATCTTGACGGGACCCGAGGCCGACATGAGGAGCAGGTTGACCCAACCAGCAACAGTGTTGATGAAGGTCTCCTGGAGAATGTCCTTCTGGACGTCCTTCTCCTCGCGACGGTCCCTGAACATGGCAGAGAGCGACTGCATACCACCCATACCCGAACCAAGGGCGGTACCGACCTCGGAGGGGTGGACGTGCTTGTAGATCTCGTAGGGGTCGGTGACACCCGAGGCGATGAGAGCCTCCATGACCGAGACAAGAGCCCAGAGGGCGGTGCGGTCAACCTGGGCAATAATGTCCTCGGGGAGACCGTAGCGCTTGGCGTCCCAGCCAGTGGGGATCTGGCCGGCGACAACGCGGTCAAACTTGACAGCCTTGGGGAGGAGGACGCGAGCGCCCTTCTTGAACTTGACAAACCACTCGCCCGAAGCCTGAGCCCAGACGTCGACGGCGTCGCCCTGCTCGCGCTTGAACTTTTCGGCGTCCTCGGCCGAGACCTCGAGAGGCTCGAGGTCGTGGTTGAGCTCAATCTCCTGGGTGAAGCCCTTCTTCTCGGGGTCGTAGCCGAGGAAGAGCTCGGGCTCGATGAGACGGATACCGGTGTGGTTGAGAATCTCCTTCTCGTACTTGTTGCGAATGTCCTTGTCGTCGACCTGCTCGCCCGACTTGGCGTCGACCCAGCCGACGTAGGGCTGGCCGTTCTTGAGCTTCCCGTCGAGGTGCTTGATGTAGCCCATCATCCAGGCCATCTCAATGCAGCCCTCAATGGTGAATTCGCCCTTGGCCTCCATCTCCCAACGGGTACGCGAGGAACCCCAGGGGCCGACCTCGGCGAAACCAGTGCAGACAATGACCTTCTCGAGGTCAATGAGGCCCTGGAGGTGGTTGAGCTCATCGAGAACAGAGTCGTTGTCGATGGCGGGGAAGTCGTAGTGGAAGTTGGCGCGGGGAGCGACCTGAACCTTCTGGTGGAGACGCTCGGCGTCGGCACCGTTGGTGACGCGGAAGTCGGCGCCGTTGTCAAGGGCAATAGCCTTGCGCTGGTCGGCAATCTTGTTAATGTCGAGACGGATCGAGGTCATGACGTCGGCAATGCCGGCGACGCGGTCCATGCCACCGTTGAGGTCGGCCCAGAGGGGCTCGATCTGGGTGATGTCGAACAGGAGGGGGTGCATGAGACCCAGGATGTTGAAAGCCATCTCCTTGGCCGAGAAGGTGCGGACACCGAGCTTCTCGAGGCCCTCGGCAATAAAGTTGGTGGCCGACATGAGACCGGTACCACGGGTCCAGCCAATGACGGCACCGGCGATACAGAGGTACTCGCCCCACGACTCGGCGCTCCAACGGTTGAACAGAGTCTCGAGCGAGATCTTGGACTCGGAGTAGAGACCGTCGTTACCAAAGATACCGTGGTTGGGCGAGAGGGGGAGAATCACCTGGGTAGGGCGGGTGACAAACTTGCGGGCGGCCTTCTTGGCCTTGATGGCACCGAGGAGGCGCAGGAGGTTGGTCAACATGAGACGGTGGGCAAGCTCCGACTTGTCGTCAATGTTGTCAATCTCACGGCCGTTCTCGGGGAGAGCGGCAAAGGGGACGACCCAGTCGAGGTCGATCTGGAGGGTGTCGTAAATGTAGTCGATAAGACCCTCAGTGTCCTGGCGCGAGGCACCGTTGAAGGGGACAACGATAAGACGCGAGCCCTTGGAGCCAATCTCGTGGAAGATCTGCTTGTAGTAGTCGACGGCCGCGCGCGAGTAGCGCGAGGTGGTCACGATACAGGTGGCACCACCCGAAAGGAGACCCTTGAGGATCTCGGCACCGATAGAGCCCTTGCCGACACCGGTGAGGAGAGCGGCCTTCTTCTGGAAGGTAACACCCGAGGTGGCAATCTCGGTAAGCACATCGAGGTAGATGTTGGTGAGCTTCTTGGAGTAGGCCCAGTCGGTGCCAGTCTTGCGCTTGAGGTGGAGGAAGGGAAGGTGCTCCTCGTCAACCTCGGTGCGGTCCGAAACGTTGGGGCGGAGGAACTGCGACGAGTCGCGGCGGCCCTTGGGAGCGTTCTGAGCGCGGGTGACGGGGTCGGCCTGGGCGGCCTCCTCGCCCTCCTTGTGGCCGAGCGACTTGATGACCTCGCCGTACATGGAGCGGATAGCCTGCTTCTGGGCAGGGGTGATCGAAGGCTGGGCGTTGACAAGCTCCCAGAGCTTCTCTGCATACTGTTAGCCACTGCAAAGAAGATTATACGCAAAGACTCACCAATGTCGGTCTGGACCTTGTCGAGGTTGACGTGGGGCTCAATCTCGCCGCCCGAGGCCATCTCCTTGACGTAGCTCTCGAGCTTGCGGACCTTTTGGCGGGGAATCTCAGAGTACTGAATGTCACCCTTGGACGAGATCTCAGTGTGGGGGGCGGTGGGGAGGGCCACATCGCGGTAAACGGGGGGCTTGTCAACGACCTCCTCGCCTGGAGCGTTAGCAGGTGGTCTCGCACGGTTATCAAGCTACGTACAGTTGTCGATGAGGATCTGGCCAAACTTCTTGACCTTCTCGTAGTTGGCGCCCTTGGAAACGTCCACAGAGTCGATGTGGTACTTCATGTACCTGCGGGAGGTTAGTATCTATGCACTGCTGGCCAGTCTGGGTACACACTCGAGGAGGACGGGGTCCGCACGGTTCATCTGCCAACGTCAGCAAAGTGCTTTTGGGGAAGAGGAGTCTGCTCGTCGCCGCTGTCTTTCCTTGGTGGAGGTCTGCAGCGGCTTGCACGACACTTACGAGCGCAATGCAGCGCGACGTGAGCTCACGGCGCTCATAGTCGTTGTCGGCGGCGGACATGGCTGCTTAATTGGCAAGTCTGCCAGCGCTAGTTGATGGTGGAGAGAGGAAGAGTAAAGGGCCTGCCTGCGTTGGCTTTGGGGCGGCTGGGAGGGAAGACGACGAGACGAGGAGGGTGGAGGTGAATAGACCACTCGCGAACAGGGTAATGTCGATCTTTGAGAAGAGAGAGGAGGAGGAGAAAGACGAGGGAGGTGGTGGTGGTAAGAGTAGCAATGTCTCCAAGGACGTTGTCGGTGCTGCTGCTGCTGCTGCTGCGTGCGTGGTGGGTGGCTGCAGCAGTGGTGGTCGGACGGAGCAGGTCAGGTGCGGGGTTGGTGGGGCGGAGGGCAAGACTCGTTGGGGGAGATTATCGTAATCACGTGACTTGTCTGGCCGACGAGTTTCTCCTTGCCATGGGGGTGCAGGCAGCCGGCGGGTTCCAGGAAAAATACCCTTCTCTTCCTGCTGCTGCTCCTGCTGCTGCCTGCTGCACTGCTCAGAGTGGAGGCCGTGGAGGCCATCAGAACAGCCCAGACCCTGGTCGCTGCCCTCGTCGTCGCTCCGAGCCCTGCCAAAAGCCGCACCAAATAACATCGTCCGTTTAGAGCCGATGACCTGTCCATTCCCCACCACCTTTGATCTCTCTCTGCTTCCGAGAATCGATGCTGCTACACAATTCTCGCCAGCCAGGCACTCGCGGTGGGAGAGGTCGCTGCAGCCACGACCTATCGGGGCTGCTATCAGCGGCTAAAGCTCGTCAGCGTTGGCAACAGTGTGGCACATTTCTTTGGGCCGTGGCGTTTTCTAACAATGATAGTGGCGTCTGTGTGCTACAGCGTGGCAGCGTGTATGCCTGGGAACGTGGCCACGCAAGCAGCGAGCCCAGAGAATGAACGGTAATCCGCGGTGGCCCCCATTGTCGCCTGGAAGGACTAACACCGGGAGGTTCTGGTACCGTCGCTCCCCAATCGTCGCTTAGTATCGTTTGTCAATCTTGGAGATGCAAGCATGTCGATGCAGATTGCACGCAGCGTGGTCATGTGCGCGATGAATAAACGCACAGACCTAATTGTGCATGATTGCCGAGAAGTATGGCACCGTTGGTACGTACTTGCATGGTGTACTGTTAGGCTGGTGTAATGGGCAGGATGCGGCGCCGAGACACCGAGCATGGGTCAGTATCTTCGGGGTGCAGTGTTTAGTGGCCAGCGATGTTAAAATAATTCAGTAAATTACCATGTTGCTCCCTTTCTTCTCGCCAGAGAGTGTGCATGCAGTGAGAGTGGAGGAGTCATTGCTAGAATAATTGAATGCATTGTCCAGACGAGCAACTATACTGTTTGATGACATTCACCGATACAAACAGCCCTTTCCGCAAGACTCCCGACACAACTGCCACGTTTCATTCCTAGGTGCTTTCGGTGTACACAAGGCTGGCCTAACATCCATCTAAACCGTGTACTGCATTCTCTGACAGCCTCTAGTGCCACGCATACACTAAACTACGTGTCCCGAACGTGCTACTGCCCCCACAACATTGCCACCGACACTGCCACGATGCATGATAGGGACACACACGTTGCTGCTGATAATGGATTACACATTTTGATTCCGGCTGATTTATCTTTTTTTTTGTATTTCATGTATTTGTAGATTTGGTGTGGGGGGCGCAACATTGCATTATCAGGCACGGGGCGTATCGGCCCTTGGCGCATGGGAATTCCTCCGAACATGAATGCTACACCAGCGAGCGACGAGTGGGGGAGCGATTGCGGAAAAATCCAATAGCATCGCGCCAGGCAGTCAGCCCCACCGTAGACTGTGGTGGAGGTTGACCGGGAAGAGTGTGTGGATGGTGAGAGTGAGCAGTAGAATGTGCAGGACAGATGCACAACGACAGCGACGACGACGACGACGACGATGTTTTAGGGCGTACTGTGTGTGTAGATGAATGCCCCCTGTCAAACTTCCCTCGCTGCCCTGTCAACCTGCACCAATGCATGCAACAAACGTCGCAGTTCGCACCATCAACAAGCAGCCACCACCACCACCACCAGCAACAGACGATGCATGCACTGCTCAGCCGCTGCCGATAAGGCCGAAGGGTCACCTGGCGCGGCTCATTCACCACTCACCCTGTCGTCACTGATTCCTGTGGGGTTTTTGAAAAATGCTTCCGTCGCCCCACATCGCCCGCACACTCCGAGCTCCGAGCCTGGTCCCCCCAACGAAGGAGCAACCGTAGGACCCCGGTCACCCCCTCCCTCACCACCCAGCGGACGGCAGCAGCGAGAACAGCTACGACACGCTTGTAGTATAGTTGATTCATCAAGACCATCATCTTTGTCGTCTTGCAACATCCTCCTCTCGCAAACGGCACCTCGCCAACTCCATCCTACCTTTCCCTCGAGAAGCTACTCCCACCTCCTCTAGCTTCCCCTCCTTCTCTCCTTTCTCAAACGTCTTCCTTCTCCTCCTCACCACCTCCCCCCTCTTAACCGTTCTCTTACCAAAGTTGGGACTGCCGCAGTCCATTCGCCCAGCATGGCGTCCCTCTTCAGCGGTCCCCCCGCTACCCGCCCCCTCGTTCTCCACTCGAACACTGCCCGCGTTCACATTGTCGTCCCCGCCTCACCCCTCTCTGCCTGGGTCGCTTCCGAGGTTCTTGCCCAGGAGTTCCACGACTCTGGCCTCGGCCAGGACGACACCCCCGCTCCCGTCGTAGACGAGGACGACGAGGACGCAGTCGTCTCGGACGTCCCTTCCAACGAGCCCCAGGTCAAGCTCCTGGCCCGCTTCGTTGGCTTTGTCGGCGACAAGGTCGCTGCCGGCGGCTCGGATGAGCAGGCCCAGGTCCTCCTTGCGGCCTACAACCGCTTCAACGAGGCTTACCTCGCTTCGGAGAACATCCACTCGCTCGTCCAGTCTTTCGAGGCCGAGCCCCGCGCTGAGATTCTCACCGCCTACTTCAAGGGTTTCGCCGCAGCCCGCGAGGCTCTTGGCGCCAGCCAGGTGCAGGTCGCCCACAAGTCGGCTCTCTTCGAGGCCGCCAAGAAGGGCGACGCCGAGCTCTACGGTCTTTTCGGTGGCCAGGGTGTCAACGAGGTTAGTAACAGAAATCCCAGAATCCACGGTTGCTGACACGCTCGCAGTACTACTTTGAGGAGCTCCAGTCGCTCTTTGACGTCTACCGTCCCTTCGTCGAGCCCCTCCTTGAGCAGATCACTGAGCTGCTCGCTCCTCTTGTCCACAAGGCTACCGACGACGGTTTCACCTACTACACCTCGGGCCTCGATGTCATTGCATGGCTCCGTGGCACCAAGCCCACCCCCTCGGTCGAGTACCTCGCCTCGATCCCCATCTCGCTCACCCTGATCGGCGTTACTCAGCTCGTTCAGTACGTTGTCGCCGCCCGCGTGGCCGACATTGAGCCCGGAGAGCTTCTCTCCCTCTTCAAGGGTGCCACTGGTCACTCGCAGGGTATCGTCTCTGCCGTCGCCGTTGGTGTTTCGACCAGCTGGGAGTCGCTCAACGAGAACATTCTCAAGGCCGTCAAGCTGCTGTTCTACATTGGTCTCCGTGGCCAGCAGTACTTCCCTCTCGTCTCGATCGAGCCCGAGGTCGTCGCCGACGCCATTGAGAACAACGAGGGTACCCCCACCCCCATGTTGGCTGTCAACGGCCTCTCGCGCTCGGCTCTCGAGGGCCACGTCAAGAAGGTCAACGCCTTCCTCCCCGAGAACGCCAAGGTCGCGATCTCGCTCTTCAACGCCGCTACGATGTTCATCGTCACCGGCCCCTCCAAGTCGCTGTACGGTCTCGCCGTCGCCCTCCGCAAGGTCATGGCCCCCGCTGGTCTCGACCAGGGCCGTACCCCCTTCTCGAAGCGCAAGACCATCTTCAACATTCGCTTCCTCCCCATCAACGTGCCTTACCACAGCCACTACCTTGAGGGCGCCGCTGAGCGCATCATGAACGAGGACCTCGAGGGCGCCGAGCTCTTCTCGGCCTCGCAGCTTAACATTGCAATCTACAACACTGAGGATGGTGAGTTTAAATCCCGAAAATTCGCCGATCCCGTCCTTTCGTCCGGGCGGGTGATTGCCGAGTCTTCTTTCCGAGTGCCTTGTTTGCTGACCTTATCTCTCAGGCTCCGACCTCCGTGAGCTCTCGACCTCGGTCACTCGCACTGCCTGCGACCTGATCCTTACCCGTCACATCCACTGGGCCAAGGCTTGCAACTTCCCTGCCACTGCCACCCACGCCATCGACTTTGGACCCGGTGGCAAGACTGGTGTCGCCTTCCTGACCACTCGTGTCACCGAGGGCCGCGGTGTTCGCACCGTCATTGTCGGCGAGAAGGGCGCCGCCGCTGCCGAGCTCTACGACGCCAACAGCATTAAGCGCGAGCCTACCTGGAGCAAGGACTTTGCTCCTCACCTCGTCAAGACCCTTGACGGCAAGATCAACATTGACACGCCGTTCTCGCGTCTTCTCGGCAAGCCCCCCATCATGGTGCCTGGCATGACCCCCACCACTGTCGGTGCCAACATGGTCTCTGCCACCCTCAACGCTGGTTACCACATCGAGCTTGCTGGTGGTGGTCACTTTGCCCCCTTCATCCTCCGTGCCAAGATTGACGAGATCATGAAGCGCATCCAGCCCGGAATTGGTATCTCGATCAACGCGCTGTACATCAACCAGCCCCAGTTCTCGTTCCAGTACCCCCAGATCCAGGAGATGCGCCGTGAGGGCCTCCCCATCGAGGGCTTCTGTATCGCCGCCGGTATCCCTTCGTCGGAGAAGGCCACCGAGATCTGCACCAACCTCAAGGCTGCTGGTATCAAGCACGTCTCGTTCAAGCCCGGATCCGTTGAGGGTATCCGCCAGGTTGTCAACATTGCTGCTGCCAACCCCAACTTCCCCATCATCCTTCAGTGGACTGGTGGTCGTGCTGGTGGTCACCACTCGGCTGAGGACTTCCACCAGCCTATCATTGCCACCTACGGCTCGATCCGCAAGCACAAGAACCTCTTCCTCATTGCCGGTTCCGGCTTTGGTGGTTCCGAGGACGTCTGGCCCTACCTTTGTGGTGACTGGTCGGTCAAGATGTTTGGCCTGCAGCCCATGCCCTTTGACGGTGTGCTCTACGGCTCGCGTGTCATGGTCGCCAAGGAGGCCGACACCGCGCCCCAGGTCAAGAAGCTCATTGTCGACTGCCCCGGTGTCGAGGACCACGAGTGGGAGGGTACCTACGACAAGCCCACCGGTGGTATCATTACCGTCCGTTCCGAGCTTGGCGAGCCCATCCACAAGATTGCCACTCGTGGTGTAAAGCTCTGGCGCGAGTTTGACGACACTGTCTTCAACATTCCCCGTGACAAGCGTGTGGCTTGGCTCGAGCAGCGCGCCGACTACGTTATCGAGCGCCTCAACGCCGACTTTAACAAGCCCTGGTTCCCTCGCAAGGCCGACGGCACCGTCGTCAAGGACCTGGACCAGATGACCTACGAGGAGGTTGCCCGCCGCATGGTGCGCCTCATGTACGTCTCTTCGCAGGGCCGCTGGATCGACATTTCGCTCCGCAACCTCACCGGCGACTGGCTGCGCCGTGTCGAGGAGCGTTTCGCCGGCGTCGACGGCATCCGCACCAAGGAGTCGCTCATCCAGTCGTACTCTGCTCTGGACAAGCCCGAGCCCACTCTTGACCTGTTCTTCAACGGCTACCCCAAGGCCAAGGAGCAGCTCATCAACGCCGAGGACAAGTCGTACTTTATTGCGCTCAACCTCCGCCCCGCTCAGAAGCCCGCTCCTTACATTCCCGTCTTTGACCCCAACTTTGAGTTCTGGTTCAAGAAGGACTCGCTTTGGGCCGCCGAGGACATTGACGCCGTGTTCGACCAGGACGCCGAGCGTGTCTGTATCCTCCAGGGTCCCATGGCCGTCAAGCACTCCAAGGTCGCCAACGAGCCCATTGGAGAGCTCCTTGGCAACATTGAGGGCCAGCTCGCCAAGCACATCCTTGACCGCTACTACGACGGTGACGAGTCCAAGGTCCCCACCCTTGACTACATTGGTGCGCGCCCCAGCCTCCCCCACACCATGATCGCCAAGGAGTCGGTCAACGGTGACGTCCGCTCTCTCGAGCTCGACGACAGGCTCCCCAACGTCGAGGACTGGCTCCAGCGCATTGCCGGCCCCGACCTCTCGTGGCTCCGCGCCGCCTTCACCACGGTCAACATTGTCCAGGGCAACCTTTATGCCGACAATGCTTTCCGTCGCATCTTTGCTCCCCGTGCCCACCAGAAGGTGGACATTACCTCGAAGAACGGCAAGATCCAGCGTGTCGAGGTCTACGGCTCCATCCGCTCCGCTGCCCCTGGCCCCAAGGACGACAAGTTCAAGGCCATTGACCTCTGGTACGACGAGTCGTCCAAGACCATCACCCTTCAGCTCAACGAGCTCCGCAAGGGAACCTCGGTGCCCCTCACCTTCACCTTCAAGTACCACCCCGAGCAGGGCTACGCCCCCATCCACGAGGTTACCGAGGGCCGCAACCAGGCCATCAAGGACTTTTACTGGCGCCTTTGGTTTGGTGACAACGAGAAGCTCCCCGAGCTCAAGATTGACCAGACCTTCACCGCTGGTGAGACCAAGGTCGACGCCGAGACCATCCAGCGCTTCTGTGACGTTGTTGGCAACCAGAGCGAGGCCTTCAAGGCCAACCGCAACGACACTGTCCTTGCCCCCATGGACTACGCCATTGTTCTCGGATGGCAGTCGATCATGAAGACCATCTTCCCCTCTGCCATTGACGGTGACCTCATCAACCTGGTCCACCTGTCCAACGGCTTCCGCTTCATTGAGGGCGTCAAGCCCCTCAAGGCTGGCGATGTCTGCACCACCGAGGCTTCGGTCACCTCGGTCGTCAACTCTGACAGTGGCAAGACTGTCAAGGTCAAGGGCTACGTTCTCCGTGACGGCGAGCCCATCATCGAGGTCAACTCTGCCTTCCTCTACCGTGGCCGCTTCTCGGACTACGAGAACACCTTTGAGACCACTGACGAGTCCGACTACGTCGTCACTCTCGACAAGCCCACTTCGGTCGGTGTCCTCCAGTCCAAGTCGTGGTTCGAGTGGGAGGACGACTCGGTTGCTCTTGACGTCGGCACGACTCTTACCTTCAAGGTCAAGTCGAAGCTCAAGTTCAAGAACAAGAACACCTACTCGTCCGTCCAGGTCACTGGTGCCGCTTTCATTCGCGACCAGACCAAGCAGCTCGTCCAGGTTGCTACCGTCGACTACGAGGCCCACAACTCGCACGGCAACCCCGTCGTCGAGTACCTCAAGCGCCAGGGCAAGGCCGTTGGTGGCTCGGTTCCTCTCGAGTCGGGTGGTTACTCGCTGATCACCGACCCCTCGACCGCGACCTACACCACCCCCGAGTCGAACGAGTCCTACTCCAAGATCTCGGGCGACTTCAACCCTATCCACATCAACCCCTACTTCTCGGACTTTGCCAAGCTCCCGGGCACCATTACCCACGGTATGTGGTCGTCGGCTGCTACCCGCAAGTACGTCGAGTCGGTTGCTGCGGACAACCACCCCGAGCGTGTCGTTTCGTACGACGTCGCCTTTGTCGGCATGGTCCTCCCCGGTGACCAGATCAACGTCAAGCTTACCCACACTGCTATGCGTGAGGGTAAGAAGGTCATCAAGGTCGAGGCCTTCAACCAGACCGGCACCAAGGTCATTGACGGCTCCGCCGAGGTCCTCCAGCCCACTACCACCTACGTCTTCACTGGCCAGGGTTCGCAGGAGCAGGGCATGGGCATGGAGCTCTACAACACCTCCGAGGTCGCCAAGGCCGTCTGGGACGCCGCCGACGCACACTTGACCTCGGTCTACGGCTTCTCGATCGTTGACATTGTCAAGAACAACCCCAAGGAGCTCACCATTCACTTTGGTGGTATCAAGGGCCAGGCTATTCGCCAGCGCTACATGGAGCTCACCTACGACACTGTCGGCGACGACGGCAAGGTCACCACTCAGCCCCTCTTTGGCGACATTGACCTGTACACCACGAGCTACACCTTCTCGCACCCCCAGGGTCTCCTCTTCGCGACGCAGTACACCCAGATTGCGCTCGTCGTCACCGAGAAGGCCGCGTTCGACGACATGAAGGCCAAGGGTCTCATTGACCCCAACGCCGCGTTCGCCGGTCACTCGCTCGGAGAGTACTCTGCTCTTGCCGCCATTGCCGACGTCCTCCCCATCTCGGCTCTTGCCGACGTCGTCTTCTTCCGTGGTATCACCATGCAGCGCGCCGTCAAGCGCGACGCTGAGGGCAAGTCGCAGTACGCCATGATGGCCGTCAACCCCTCGCGTGTTGGCAAGACCTTCTCCGAGCCTGCGCTCCGTGAGATTGTCGACCAGATCTCCAAGCAGAAGGACGTCCTCGTTCAGATTGTCAACCTGAACGTTGCCGACCAGCAGTACGTTACTGCTGGTGAGCTCCGCGGTCTCGCCACCCTCACCAACGTGCTCAACATGCTCAAGCACCAGAAGATTGACCTCGAGAAGCTCTCGAAGTCGATCGGTGTCGAGAAGCTCAAGGAGCACCTCGTTGAGATCATTGACGGCTGCTGGGACAAGATGATTGAGAAGCAAAAGGCCGACGGCGGTGCCGTCCAGCTCGAGCGTGGTTACGCCACCATCCCCCTCCCCGGTATCGACGTTCCCTTCCACTCGCGCTACCTCTGGCCCGGAGTCTTGTCGTTCCGCAACTACCTCATGAAGAAGATTGACCCCGAGCACCTCAACCCCGACCGTCTCGTTGGCAAGTACATTCCCAACCTGATCGCCGAGCCCTTCGAGGTCACCAAGTCGTACTGCCAGAAGATTTACGACGAGACCAACTCGCCCCGCATGGGTGAGGTTCTCAAGGGTTGGGAGGCCGACAAGTGGGACAGCGCTGGTCAGCGCCAGCAACTCGCCTACGCCATCCTCACCGAGTGTCTCGCCTACCAGTTCGCCTCGCCCGTTCGCTGGATCGAGACCCAGGACGTTCTCTTCCAGCAGGCCAACTTTGAGCGCTTCATTGAGCTCGGTCCCGGTCCCGTTCTTTCGGGCATGGCTACTCGCACGCTCAAGGCCAAGTACGAGGCGCAGGACGCCGCTACCGCCTACAAGCGCCAGATTCTCTGCCACGCCAAGAACCAGAAGGAGGTCTACTACGCCTTTGAGGACGAGGCTGCCGAGGAGGCTGCCCCCGCCGCTGAGGCTTCGTCGAGCGAGTCGGCTGCTCCCGCCCCCGCCGCGGCTGCTGCCCCCGCCCCCGTCGCTGCCCCCGCTCCTTCGGCTTCGGCTGGCCCCGCCGCCGCTGTCGAGGACGCTCCTCCCAAGGCCGTCGACACTGTCCGCGTCATCATTGCCCAGAAGCTCAAGAAGCAGGCCGGTGACATTCCCCTGTCCAAGTCGCTCAAGGAGCTCTCGGGCGGCAAGTCGACTCTCCAGAATGAGATTCTCGGTGACCTCCAGGTCGAGTTCGCCTCGGCTCCCGAGAAGGGTGAGGACCTCCCTCTTGACGAGCTTGGTGCCGCTCTCGGTGTCGGCTACTCGGGTCTCGGCAAGCACGCCATGGGTCTTACCAACCGCATGATTGCTTCCAAGTTCCCCGGTGGCTTCAACATTTCGGCCGCTCGTGCCCACCTCAACAAGACTTGGGGTCTCGGCCCTCTCCGCTCGGACTCGGCCCTCTTCTTCGGTATCCTCTCCGAGCCCGCCAAGCGTATCGGTTCCGAGGCCGAGGCCAAGACCTTCCTCGACACTGTCGCCCAGGGCTACGCCTCGTACTCGGGCATCACCTTGTCGGCCGGCGGTGCTGCCGGCGGTGGCGGTGGTGGTGGCGGTGGTGGCGCCGTCATGAACTCGGAGGAGTTTGACAAGTTTGTCCTCAAGCAGGAGGAGCAGGCTCAGCGCGAGATCGAGCTGCTTTCGCGCTACCTCGGCAAGGACCCCCGTGCCGGCGAGAAGCGCGCCGACTCGGAGAAGGCCAACGCCGACGCCCTCCAGGCCAAGCTCGACGCCATCAAGGCCGAGCACGGCGACGCCTACATTGACGGCATCCAGCCCGTCTTCTCGGCCAACAAGGCCCGTTCGTTCGACTCGTCGTGGAACTGGGCCCGCCAGAGCTCGCTCGCACTGTTCTACGACATTATCCACGGAAAGCTCGACCCGAGCACCATTTTCGAGGACTCGCAGCAGTCGCGCTACCGCCCTACTCAGGCCTAGACGTCGTCGTCACTGTACTTTCCCTTCTCCTCCCCCCCCCTTTCCTGTTAGGTAGACCGAAACACATAGAGAAAGCTCCGACCGTACCGTTCCTTGTTCATTTTGTCGCATTATAGCTGGTCGCGGAGCATGCATCCGGATATGAAGAATCAAACGACTGTTGCACGAGCACTTGACACTTGGTGGCACTCTGACTGACACGGGCGGCTGGGTTGACTGCGGCGGCTCTCACTCTCCACCATGACTGACAACGACTGACACACTGACACCTGACAATGCTCCAAGTCTTCTACCCACCATGGAGGCCACAGGACTCGCCTACCCTACACTCACGCAACGCACCAAGCCTGCAGTCATGTTCGGCGCAGACCCGCCAGGCTCGAGGACAAGTTGCACTCTTGGGGCATGAATGTCGGGGAATGCCCCACTCATCCCGTAGTCCGATTGCCGAGCAGTAGGATAGCCGAGACCCGTTCTGAAGACACTTTTGGTGGTGCCGCAACACCACTTCTGTACTCATGGTAGCCTTCTGTGCTGGGCTGGAGACGAGGAGGGGTCGCCAGTAACACGCAGACACTGTATGTAGATGTATCCAGAGTACTATGCATCATTGCCATGGCTACGGCAATGTTGAGCATGTCGGAACTGGGAGTTGTATCGTTGGGGGTTGGTGGAGGCCGCCCGATGAGATCCGAATTGGGGCCAGAGGGTGTGGTAAAACGTACAGGTGGCCCCAAAGACCGAGATGGCCGTTGTAGTGTGTTTTCTGAGACGTTGGGAGGGTCTTGGGCGGCATGCATGCGTCGTAGATACTTTCTAGCATGCGGGTAGACGTACAGCTCGCTGGCGGGGATGGGGTTGCTCTTGGCTTGCTCTTGGCTTGAAGAAGGTATTGTGGCCATCAAGCCGATCCAGCAACTCATGCAACTAAGAATGTAACTTGAAGCCACGATAATAGCTCATTCCTTAATCAGTTTGAGCGAGTTCATCACTGCAGACAGTTATTCTGTCCTTCAAAACTCTGAGCTCGTCACAATATCTTGCGAGCGATGTAGTAGTGCTTCACGAACAGGCGGCATACACGACCGCTTGGTGCCAGGAACGACACAAACCCACGATCGCCATCAAACTCGCCCCCGCCCTCATCTCGTCTCCCTCTCCTATCACTGCCAAAGACATGGCCGCTGCATTGCCTCCCTGGAGAGCTAGGACATCCACCTGCACCAGCCCCTGACATTATCATCTCGGACACTAGACGCAGCACAAGTCTCCGCGCCCTGCTGCTGACAATGAAAGAAATGCAATTATGTTCTCGACTACCTACGAGATTCCCACTACGCCGCCCCCCCGACAGCTCCTCACCCACTCCGCTACAACAGTACATCATCCTGGCCCCGCTCAACCAACCCCTTCCACTCCCTCCTCCACGCGGCCATCTTCTCCCTGACGCCCGGTTGGTTGATGAGTTTCTGGATCCAGTCCATGAGCGCATCCTCGTCCTCGGGCACAAAGTAGCTGCTCAGCAGGCTGAGAATACTCTCAAACGTGGCCGCGGGATGGCCCAGCAGAGTCCTGAAACTCCACAACAACGCGAGGACGGCGCAGACCATGACGTCGTAGCCGTCCAACCACAGTGCGTCCCACAGCCTCAGCTGGGTGGTGAATGGCACCACATTGACAAAGAGCGTAATGTAGATCTTGGCGCCCCAGGCCGATGACGAAATCATGTTTTGTTGCTGCAACGTCAGCGTTGTCACTTCTGAACGACGCACAAAAATCTTGTACACATCCGGCATGAGCTGCTCCATCATACGCTCCTGCACGTAGAACGTCTCCAGCAGGCCCGGGAAGCCCGGGGCGTAAATCCCGTGCATGTCGTAGAGATCGTGCAGCCTGACCAGCAGGGTGTATGCGCGCTGGGAAGTTAGCTGTGCCGGACGTCGTTCGACTCACCTCTGGGTCAAAGTAGCACAAGAGCGTCGCGGCCACACTCCCCATGCCCTGGCAATACCCACAGGTGCCACACGCCTGCGAGAACACGTGCAGGACATGGAACAGCGCGCGCTGGCCATGCCCAAATCGCGTCCGAAACAGCGCGTGCCCCGAGATGGTCCTCGGGACGTCGAGATCAATCTGCACATCGCTCGTGCTAGGCTGATCCCTCCTCGACACATAATCTGCTTCTAGAGACTCGTGACTCGGCGTACGCCCTGCTTTCGTGGCCCGCGCCTCCGCCATGGTCCACCATGCAGCCATGCGCCAGCGGTCCGGGATACCCTTGTACACGCGCGTCCGGTGCTTGCCGCCTTCTTCAGAGGACCAGCGCCAGGAGGTTACGTTGCCGCCCTTGTCACGCGCGGCGACGGACATCATACGCATCCATTTTGACACACGTTCTTCTTCCTTTCTGCGAGCCTTCTTGCCATCGGGCATGCGCTGCGGCGGGGTTTGCGGAGAGGGCGGGGGTTTGGCATTTGGGTTCATGGGCGTTATGGGGAGGGGCTGGGAGTTGTCGCGTGGTTGTGGTGGGGAGAGGGAAGAACGGAGCGACAGCTTGGGTACCTTGTGCAGTGGTGAGGCGGGCACGTAGGCTAGGCGGCCCTCCGAGCGCATGCGGTTGGCGGTATCCACAAACCCGTAGCGGTCGAGACGCGAGATGAACTGGCGCTCCTGGTCGGTCATGCCGCCATCTGTCGAAGGAAGGAAGACTGTAGCGCGTGAGCCAGACGTGGCAGTGCCGCCGCGGGTGCGCTCGACGCCATCATCCCAGCCGTCGCCAAAGACTCCTTCAATCTCCAGACGAGCATCTGCTATCAGCAACAGCCACACTCGGCCACTCACAAGTCGAGCGAACATGGAATGCGTCTTGTTCCTCGCCGGGATATTTTACGCTGACAAGACTCGCACTGGACCCCTGGCCGCTGTTAAGCCCCCCACTGTGGTCAGACGTCGAGTTTGTCATCCCACTGGCAGAACTCGGCACCCGGCTCGAGGCCGCCGACATTCCAGGACCATTTATACGCGTTATGCTGGGATGCCGCGGTGACGAAGTGAGGGTGCCCAGCTGCGAGAGAGTTTCGTGTTGCGGCGTCGAGGGACCCTCGCGCAGGTGCTGGGGGATCGCGGAGGGGGACGTTCCTGGGACTGACACAGGGACGGTGTCTGATGGCGCTGGAAAGGGAACATATGCTGCTGGTTGCGAAAAGTCGAGTCCGGGCGAGGCCAGACCCTGCTCATACTCTTCGTCTGAGGGGCGACAGCCGGGTCCTTTTGGAGATGGCGATGGTGTTGGCCGGCTCGCTAGCGGAGACGAGCCGGACGGCCTTCGGAAGGCTGATTGTGAGTGCGGGCCTGACGGCTGACGCATTGGTAATGCACCTGCTGCCGGCGAGCTCTGGGCAGACGGCCTGCGCGACGTTCCGAGAGGCGACTCGGTGCGACCAGGCGACTCGCCTCGGCGCGCCGTGTCTAGCGCGTTACCTTCGAAACCTACGGGGAGTGCCGAGTCCTGAACTTGTGCTGGCGCCGGCGTTGGATCGTGCGTCGTGTCGGGCACGATGAATGACGGCTGCGCGTCATAGTATTCTGAACGCGGCGAGTCGTCTGCCAGAGCTGGTGAATAGCCCGAGCCGCCGTGGAGATACTCTTGGTCGTCGTGGTCGAGGTCGCGCGATCGTGGTCGGGGGGACGGAGTGGGGCCTAGCACGCGGGTGTCGTCTGATGGCATCCACGAGTCTCGACCGTAGAGGTTGTAAATGTCATTGGCGTCTTGAGCACTTTCGAGATGTGATTCTGGTCGTGGTGGTGGTGCTAGGTCGTTGTTTGTGGCCCACTGGCGGCGGATAGCTGCCATGTCGTCAAGGGATGAATGGGGGTGGTAGATGTTGTGATCTGCTCGGCAGAGTCGAGGGGTGTGTGGTCGAGGGTCCAGCTAGTTGGGGTGCATTATAACCAGAGCGTGAAAGAAAGGGAGGAAAGGAGAGACGGGGGAGACTAGGAGAGACCAGAGACAGTGAAGCAAAAGCAGACAGACAAGAATGAGAGAGCGAGAGAGATATGGGATTGTGACATCAGGGAGGTTGCAGCGAGTACGACAACAGGTCAGTTAGACCACGTGACACACACGTGACATCCACGTGGCAACTCCCCACCACCCTATACTCTGCCCGGCATTCATGTTGCCGGAATACTCTCTCTGCTCTTTCTTGCTCTCTCCTTTACTCTCTCTTTCCTCTTCTTGCGTTTGTCTTATCAGGCCTCGCCTCGGCACTACCCAGCATGGCGTCGTCTCTCGTAACAGCCTACGAGCAACTACTCATCAACAATGTCTCGACAGTCACAACAGTAGAGTCTACCATCCGAAACGTCACTTGGTTTCTCCCAGGTCGATTCAACGACGCAGATATTGCATCGGAAGGACGTGAGTGCATCGTCTGTTGACATTATATTCACCATACAGTCTACGCACTTTTGTCCGTCGTGTCGTCGTTTCACGACGCTCTCCTCTCAAAGCGTATCCCCGAATCTCTCTCCCTCCCGCCGCACCCCTTCTCCCCAGCGTCAACCCAGGCAGGCCCATCGAGCGGCCCCATCGGGGCACCTACTCCGCGTGTCACTCCACTCCTGCCACCCGCAAGCGAGCACACGCGGTATACCAGGTACTGGAGCGAGAAGAGTCCCACCTACAAGCGCGCGTCCCGTGCGCTCGTCACGACGACGTATGTGGAGCTGCTCCTGGAAATGGTGGCCAAGAAGCGCGGGAGCGACAGGACCAGGTGGAAGGTTGTGTTTGGTGTCGAGGCGTTCAAGTAAGCTACCTAACTGAAACGCAAGCTGACGACAGAACCATGCTCCGCCTGATCCTGCTCGCCATCACTCGCCGCCCGGTTCTCTACCCTCCTACTCCACAGCGCGAGTACGACGTCGGCCTGATCCCGCAGGACCAGATGAAGCAGCGCCAGGCCGGCGAGCTTGTCGTTGTCGAAGAGAAGGTCACAGAGATCGATCCCAACCACCAGCGCCCGGCCCTGCCCGCGCTCGGGAGCCGTGCTCCCCTCCGCACTCACCTCTACCCCCTCGTGTCGGCTTTACCCGAGTCCTACCAGGCGCACGCTACGACTCTTGTTCCCGAGTTCCGCAACGGCAGTGAGGTCGCTGCTGAGGTCATCTCGGCGTCGGCTGTCCTTCTCCAGGTTGTTCTGCTTATCAAGGCGTCTGTGAGTATTCCGCCCGGCCATTGCATTCCTTCCCGCACGCCCACAATGCGCGGTCTCCCTTCTCTCTGCTATTATGTTTACATTGGGTACTAACTTTGCAGCGCGCCCCCAATGCCCCAGCTTACCGCCGCGCCTCCCTCCCGACCCTCTCCCGCGCCCTCCCTCCGTTCTTGGTCCCCTTCCTGCTGCAAATCCTGGCGCGCCGCCTCCGCGCCCCCGCCGGCGACTCCACCCTGCTCGCCGACCACTACGCGCAGCTCGACCGCCGCATGGCCTCCCGGTTCTTCCTCCAGGGCCCCATGTGGATTGGATGGACGCGCCCCAAGGTGGTGTCGTTTGTGCGCGGATTGGAGAGGATCCCGCTCATTGGGCTTGCGGGCGAGTTGCTCAGTGGATATTTGCCGTTGGTGGACGATTACTTTTACACTGTCACCTAGGTTGTGGACATGTGAGAGTGGTGTCATTGCCAGTAGAGCATGTCGAAGTAATGATCGCAGAAGGAGCGAAGGAATGCAACATGGGTGCAACAATAGACATGCCATGCCACATGGTAGAGATATTACAGGTGCTAGAGAAGAGTATCAGAGAATCGAGTCTTGTGGGTCTATCAGCTTAGAAGCCTTGATAGTCAGCAATGAATTGCACACCCAGAAGCACACTCACAGCAGTCGCAGTCGAAGGGGCACAGCGGCGTGCCACCAGCCTCGGGATCGATCTTGAGCTCGGCCTCCTTGAAGACGAGATACCCCTCCTCGGTGCGTTTACCTACTCCATCAGCTTCCTACTTCCCCCACACACTAAGCAAGCACTCACGAGGCCCATCACCACGACTATCCCGAAACATTGCGTCCTCCTCCGCGGCCTTGCGCCCCTTCTTCATTGATCGCTCCAGCACGCCAGCCTTGGCAATCTCCACAGCCCGGCGGACCGCGACCGACGGATCCTCGATCTCCTCCACTTCGGCTGCTGCTGGGGGTTTGGTCGCCTTGACCTTTGGTGCTGCCTCGGGGTCGTCCTTCTTCTTCTTCTTCTTCTCCCCACTCGCACTCGCGCTGGCTTCGGAAGAGTCGGACTTCTTCTTCTTCTTCACCGGCGCCGCGGCATCGCCGCCCGCCCTCTTCTTGTCCTTGCTGCCTCCTGCGGCGCTGCTGGGTCCAGGCTTGGAGGGGGCGGCAAAGATGTCGTCAATGTCTGCGGCCGCCACGGCGGTTTTGGCAGCCGAGGTCGTTGACTTTGACTTTTTGTCCTTTTTCGTGACTTTGCTGGACATGATGCCTGCCTGTGTAGGGGTGCTGTTGGTGCTGAACAGTGGGAGAATGGATGCAAGAACGATATCAAGAGATGTGAGGTGGTCGTTGGTCGAATCAACATTTTTGCTTCCGTGTGCGGGGCCACACAGCCGGTGTAACGGTAAAATTCGATTTAGCCGGCGGCAAGCTGCTCGTCAACATGTCACAATCTCAAAGTCGAGTCGCGTCGTCGTCTCTGTCCACTCTCTCCGTCTCTTTAGAGCTTGTTATCATCATGGCAGCAGTAGCCACAGCGTCTTTTCCTCGTCTTCGCCTTACCGCTCAGCGCGTGCCAGCTTGGACGCGCAGTTTGAGCAGTACGTCGTCACCATTTCCGCGCTACCCCCGCTCCTCATGTTGCAGCAAGAGTTGAGAGCTGACTCTGCCCAGCGGCACCGTTCCCCAGCAAACTGGCCTTTGCTTTTGACATCGTGAGTGTTACAGGCTGAGGAACGGAAAGGCAGGCTGACGAACAGGATGGTGTACTTAAACAGGGACCGATCGTGCTGCCCCAGGCGAAGCGCGTCATGAAGATGCTGACTGGCGCGGACGGGCGTCTTGCTCGGTGAGTACTTGCTCTGTACGGGCGGTAGGCGGCGCGAGTTCCATGCTGTGGCCAGTCGCGTCGACAGCAAACGCCACGCCCGGTGGACACCGTTCCAGCGACGACGGTGACAAACGTGGCGTCGAGGCACACCCACATGCACATGTGTACATGGACATCAACTGACGCCCAGGCCCGTCCCATTCCTGCTCATGACCAACGGCGGCGGTGTGCCCGATGCCAAGCGCCGGCAGCTGCTTTCCAAGGACCTCGGTATCGAGGTGAGTGCCGCAGCCCAGCAGCTCGCGACTGACCGCCCAGCTTGGCCCCAACCAGCTCGTCCAGTCGCACACTCCGATCCAGTCCCTGGTCGCCGAGTACGCCGACCAGCCCGTGCTGGTCGTGGGCGGCCCTCGGGACTCGGCGCGTAGGGTCGCGGAATCCTACGGCCTCACAAAGGCAGTCATCCCGCAGGACATTGTGCACTGGAACCGCGCTATTTGGGACAGGTGCGACCCGCCCGAGGACGAGAGCATGCTGCGCCACGACATTGATTTTAACAATACACCCCTGCGCGCCATCTTTGTGATCCACGACTCGCACGACTGGGGACGCGACTTGACTATCATCAACGAGCTGATGCAGAGTGACGGCGGGAGGCTGGGGACGATCAGGAAGGATCGGTCCAAGCAAAAGGACGGCGGCGAGATTCCACTCGTGTTCAGCAACCCGGATTTGGAGTGGAAGTCGTGAGTACCCATGGCTGCGTAGACCTCTGCCGCGAACAAGCTAACACAAACAGAGACTACCCCGTCGTCCGTCTCGGCATGGGCGCCTTCTCGCTAGCCTGCAGCGCAGTCTACAAGGCCGCAACGGGTCTCGAGCTGCCGTTCACGCAGTACGGAAAGCCGTACCACGCGACCTACCTGTTTGCCGACCAGATGCTCAAGCGGCGTGCGGCCGAGCTCGGCGTTGACGGCGAGGACTTGAATGTGTGCGTATGCTGCGGCGTTTTCAAGACTACATGCTGACAGTGCAGATACATGATTGGTGGTGAGCTGACCTGGAAAGACACGACCGAAAGAAATGCTAACCTACGGCTACAGACAACCCATTGTCCGGTAGGTCCTTCCCCGCCCACGCGCCAGCACGCTGACACTGGTGCAGACATCTGGGGCGCGAACGACTATGGGTGGAACTCGATCCTCCTCCGCACAGGCGTCTACCCCGGCGGCGAGCCAGCGCACAAGCCGACGTTTATTGCCGACGACGTCGAGCTCGGTGTTGACTGGGCCATTGGGCGGGAGTTGGCGCAGCGCAAGTAGACGCAGCAATGCAGCCCTGTTGCAGGTGCTTTGGCTTTAGATCGAGTCGACGAGATGCTACACGTGCCGGCGAGACCGCGTTGGGTGCGGGTTGTCAAGCCTGACTTTGGCCTGCGCTCAGCCACTGACCATGGACGGTCGCGACGAGGTCACCAGGTTCGGGTGTTGGGTTTCCAGTGTCTGCATCCCCGCTGGCGCTCCCACACAGCAGGTGTGATCTCAGAGTAGCGCATATCTCCCAGGACAACGCGGCACAAGACTTCGCGCGCGCAGCCACGGCTCGCATTCAGTCGTCCAAGGCGGGAGGCACGCGTAGCCAAACCGGTCTGCCTCGTCGTAGTTGTCACTACGCCCGTGCGGACGAGTGGGAGGTGGTGTTGTTGTTGTGCCAGCAGCTTGGTCTTCGTGCTCTGGAGGGTGGGTTACTGAAGAGGCTTTGAAGGTCATTCTGCGTGAACAGTGGCCTTTCTGCTCTGTTATTAGAGAGAGAGAGATGTCGAGGACGGCCAACACAGCTAAAAGCACGACGTGAGGCTCCTACTCACACTATACATAATCTAGGCCTCTATCTGCCCATCGAGTATTAGGACTTTTCCACAAGGTGTGCTACATGTAATACCCGCCCGGCCCGCCCTGGTCGGCCTCCCTCGGCCTGCCGAGACTCGCAAAGCTGGTCGTCCGCTCGCGATCCCAGTCGCCGCTCCCCTCCTCGCCCGTTCCCGCCCGCTGGTCGTCCCTCCCGACCTGCCGCCGCGCACGCCTGATAAGTGCGAGGTAGCGAGCGGTAATCTTTGGCCGCGCGGTAGTTTCCTCGGTCTCGCTCTCGTCGGGCGTCTCCTCGACAAGTCGCTCGGGGTTGAAGTCCTTCCTGCAAAGCGGACACGAGGTGCTGACACGCAGCAGCCATGGATCAACGCAGACCTGGTGGAACCGGTGTGCACCAGCGCAGGGCAGGACGCGCAGGTCGTCGCCGTCTTCAAACTCGAGCAGACAGATTGGGCACTGGTCGTCGGACAGACTACCTGGTTCGTCGAACACGGCGCCGTCGTGAGGAACGCACATGGACGTCGAGCGCGAACCAGGGTGCGAGCCCGAGGCCGTCGCTGTGGCGGTAGCCGCATACGATTTGATACTCGCGTCGCCCCAGGCTGTCGTGTCGCTGCGCCGGGGCAGTTCAGGCATGTCAATGACGCTCCCGTCATCGACGTCGCGCAGCTGCTTGGACGGTTGCACCTTGTTGAACTTGATGAGTGGAAAGGTGTCGACAATGGCCTGGGCGAGACCAACGCGCCGCGGTGGCTCAGAGTTGTCGCCTGACCCGCCTGGGATGTAGCCGCGGCCTGTCTGGGGCCGGAGACTGCGACGTACGACCGAAATGACTGTAATGCACACCATGGCTGCGAGAAAGCCGGCGATAACGTACACGGCAATCATCGCCTTGCTCTTCTTATCGCCCCCGCCTTCTGCTGGTGCTGCCGACGACACTGGGACACCGCTGTCTGTGACTTGCGTGGTGCCGTCGCGTGCGGTGAGGCGGCCGACGAGGTACGACTGGTGCGACAGCTGGCCGCGGGAAAAGGTGGCATTAATGTCGGATGCGCTGTCGTTGAGCATGACTGGGTTGAAGGTGGTAAACGACTCGTTGGTGTGTGAGAACTGCGCCGACAGCAGCGCTGTCGACAAATACTGCGCGCGGTTTACTGTTGCAAAGACGTCGAGCGGCTTTTCAAAAGCCTCGATGTAATAGTCGTTGAGCACGCATGCCTCGGCCGTGGTGGTGTACAGCAGTGCCGATACCGCGCCGGCATCTCGCGCGAGTGTAAAGATGTCTGCCATTAGTCGCGTCCTGTGCACCGCAGCAGCGACTCACCCCATTCTTCACTTGCATTCGTCTCGTTGGCGTCGCATGATATGTAGGCGATAAACGGCGTCGTCGTCGAAATGTTACCCTTTGCGCTGGCCTCTGTGAAATGCACAAGTGCACCCTGTGTAACGTTGCTGACGCTGTACGTCGCTTGCAGCTGGTACGACCTGCACAAGGACGTCAGTGTCCTACTCTTGGCAACGACGCAGGCACCGACCCTACGCTGTGCACGCGCGTGTGGGTGCGACTACACAAACACTTACACTGTACCGGCATACTCTCCTGGGGGATTGTTCTGGTATGGTGGGAACCCGGGCCATGCGACGAGCAGCGATGAACCGACTTGGACGCTCGAGCCGTTGACGGCCTGAGCTGGGACGTAGGCTGCTGCGGGTGCTGCGGCGAGCAGGGCTGAGAGGGCAGCATACACGGGGGATAAGCCCAGTATGCTACCAAGGCTGGGGACAGTGGTGTAGGCCATTGTGCGGGTGGATCCCAGGGAGGGGTAGATCTGGGATAAAGGTAGCGGCCGACGGTGATGGGTAGAGTGAGGCGGTGTTGCCTTTGGGCGGAGGTTTGTGGGTGGGAACGGGGTTGGTTTATGGTGATGAGGAGCGATGGGAGTGCATGGGGGGCGATGGTGGTAGTCGCGAGGGTGGTGGTGGTGGTTGATGCTGTCGCTGCGAGAGAGAGAGGATGATCGTGCCAATGTTGCGCTGGAAGAGGAGTGGGAAGAATGCGCGGTGGTAGTGTTGGGTCGTGACGGGCGAGTGAATTGCGGGCGATGCAGGAGTGGATGCCAGGAGGGTGTGGGAGTGTGTAGCGTGTAGTGTATATGCAGACAGAGTAGAGATGATCCGACTCGTGACGAGAGAGAGAGAGAGAGAGAGAGAGAGAAAGAGAGAGGGACAAGAGAGAGAGAGATGGCACGAGAGATGCAGCAAGTAGGAACTAGTCCCTGAGAACAAGAAGAGGCAACAACAAATCACTCTGACCACTGCACAGTTTATATCACCCTCGCATGTACATGTACGCATGGATAGTCTCCTCTGCTGGCATACATACATCTGGGCCTTCTGTTCGTACACTGTTACTTGCTGTTCATGCTTGTGCATAGAGTCGACCAGTGGGGGGGACTGTACCTGCGACGGTGGATGTCGGACACTTTCGTTGTTCTCTCCTCGTTGGGCTCCTCGTGCTCCTGCTCCTGTTGTTCTTTTGTGGCCGATGTCTCCATTCATGTACAGTACAGTGTGTATTCTGGGACACGGCATCTGCACTCTCTATGCATATTCAACCAGTTCTACAACTTGTGATGACTGCTACTGTTGTTGTTACTAGAACCATGTAGCAGTCTCTCTCTTTCTTGGGTCGCATGACGTTGCCCATCTCACATCTCACTCTCACTCTCACCCTCACCCTCTCTCTCTCCACTACTCACTCCTCCTCCTCCTTCCCTCACAGCCAAGGACAGCAATGTCCCTGCATCGCCGCCTACTCACAGCGGCCCTCCGCCAAACACCCTTGCAATGCACAGGAAAATCACTCGACCACCTCCACCTCGCACCACCACGCCGCACACTCACCACCTCGGCCAAGCCAGCAGCCGAGCCGTTCAAGGTGCTGTTCTGCGGGTCAGACGAGTTTTCCACTGCTGCGCTGCAGGCAGTTCTGCAAGCTGAGGGTGCGTACGCGAGCTTGTCGTCAGGACTGACACCACAGACGTATGGCAGAGCATCACCGTCCTCACACCTCGGAATCAGCGCGTCGCGCGGGGCAACAAGGCCACATATGTCGGTGAGTCTGCCATGCGCTAGGAAGCTGCCGGCAAGCATCGGAGCTGACGCTCAGCGCCGTTGAAGCTCTTTGCCCAAGACCGCGGCCTCACCATCCACGACGTCCCGGCAACAGGCCTCAAGGACGGCTTCCAGTTTCCCGGCCCATTCACCGAGCACCACCCGGCGCACCTCCTGCTCACGGCGAGCTTTGGGCACATAATCCCGACCCAGCTGCTGTCGCCGTTCGCGCACGCGCTCAACGTCCACCCAAGCCTGCTGCCAAAGTACCGCGGCGCGGCGCCGGTGCAGTGGGCGATCGCGAACGGCGACACCTCGACGGGCGTGAGCGTGCAGACCGTGGGCGCGCGCGAGGTCGGGGTGGACTCTGGCGCGATCCTCGGCGCCGTCGGCAACGTCGTGAGTGCCCCCCCGCAGAGCCTAGACTAACCCCAGCCCATCCCCGCAGACGCGACCTACCCGACGCTCCTCCCGACGCTCTCCAACCTGGGCGGGCAGACGCTCGTGGCCGTCCTCCGCCAGCTGCTACGCGGCGACGCCCGGCCGCACGCCCAGGACGCGTCCCAGGTCACGCGCGCGCCGAAGATCACCCTCGCGACGGCCAAAGTCGACTGGAACACCGGTGCCGCCGCCATCGAGCGCGCGCACAGGGCGTTCGCGCACCACCGGCCGCTGTGGACGTCCTCGGCCGCCGGGGACGTGCAGCTCCTCGATCTTTCGCTTGCAGACGACGTCCCGCGGCACGCCGAGTCGCACGGCACGCGCGGGGTCGGGACGGCCGTGCTGGACCGCAAGGGTAAGCGCGTGCTCGTGCTGTCTGGCGAGGGGTGGGTGGAGGTCCGCAGGGTTAAGAGTGCGGGGAGGAAGGCGCTCGACGTCCATGAGTGGTGGAACGGGTTGCCAAAGGGGGAGAGGGAGAGGGACTGGGTTAGTTGGGAGTAGGCCTGAGGGTATGGGCGGGGAGAACGTCGGCAGGAGCACTGCAGATGTATGCATATGATGTTTTGCTGCAATGGTGGTGGTAGAGAGACACCGAGGAGTGCTAGACTGCGGCTTGGATGGCAGCAGTCGTGCTGAACGCCAGAATCCTGGCTCGTACTTTGCTGTACGACAGATGTATATCTGAACAGGAGGTCTTGAACAGGAAGGCTAACAATCCAAGCCCCGACTGGTCTCGAGGGCAGCGCACAGCCAACTCTGCCTCTGACCCCCTGCGGCGTCCCGTAACTGGGATCAAGGAATCGTCCATTGCCATCGGCTTTGTAACACGCAGACAAGTATGGCGAGGACGTCTCCCTTCACAACGTGTCCTGACAGACCTCGTCCTCACACCTTGACCAGGGGCATGCCAAAGACATAGGACCACGGGCGAGGCGTGGCGTGTTCTGCTCCATGTGTCGAGCCGTTATCCACAGCGATGGTGTGAGCCTTGGAGGTATGGCCGCAGAACCGGCTGGCGATCGCCGTCGCCGTCGCCGTTCAAGGAGGGGAGCGGCAGGCTTGTGGTATTGAGCCGCCCATTGCTGGCCTCTGGTTATTCGATGCTGGGAGGCTCACTGTTGTCGCTGGTGAGGCTAGCCACGGCCACGGTCCGGCGGCAGTGGCGACACTGACGAAGACCGGACGCTCGGCGACGCTCGGCGATGCGGTAGACGTTGCATGTCCAGTCTTCCAGTAGGTGTCAACCACCTCACCGCTCTTTGTTAGCGATCCAAGAACGGCGACATCGCCGCAGTGCAAGAACAAAAACAAAAAACCAAAAGCCGCAACGTCTCGTGATCTTATCTATGAACCCACCCTGCCCCTCAATCTCGATCGCAGCTCCACCACCATTCCTCCCCCGGCATGCACAGAGGAGTACGCCGCGCTGTTGCATTCCCGCAGCTGGTCACGCGGACGGGGGTGGTGCGGCGCCGACGTCTAGTAGTGGAGCTCTGGCTCTGGCTGGGTGGCCAAGGTGGAGGTCGACCACTGCCGGGTCACTCAGTGGCCTGCCGCTGTCGCCACTGGCATGAGAGATTCTTCACCTGCTGGCAACGGCCTTCCAAGACACCTGCGATAGTGTCGGCGGCAGCACAGGATCGCAAGCTGCACTGGTTCATCGTTTCTACAGCGAAAGCATTATGTGCCTATAAAGTAGTTTGTTGCGGAGAGGTTTCCATAAGGTCGTTTGAGACGTCGGGGCAGCGACATCTGGCTCGAGAGCTGCACCCCATGCACAGACGCTCACTACTTCTCGACCTAGGGCTTGCCCGAGAGCTGCACCGAGGTAAACACGGGTGCGGCGTTCTGGACGCCCATCTCGAGCGCGTTGAAGAGGAGCTCGCACTCGCTGCACTGTCAGCAGTGTTACCCATCCGCGACCTACCCCTTGGCCCCGAGCCAGTCCTTGTCAAACTCAAACACGAGCGCGCCAGACTTGCCGGAAATGGCGCTGCCGACGTTGACGTCGAGGTAGAAACCCGTCTTGTCGTTGCCGCGCATCGCCATCCTGTCCTTGTGGAGGTAGTGCAGCGGGACGACGATAGCGTGCAGCGCCTGGCCCTCGACGTGGCCCGGCCACCCGGTCTCGGTCGCGAGCTTGTTCGTGTCGTGCGTAGCCTGCTCGTGCGGCACGGCAGTGGCGTTGGACGCCGTAGAGCCACCAACGGTGGCGTCCGTCGACGTGCTGGTCGTGCCAACCCCGCCGGTCGTGCCAGTCGTGCCGGTCGCGCCAGTCGTGCCGGTGATGGCCGGCTCGTGCTGCTGGTGCGCGGGCTCGTTGTGCTCGGGCTTGTGGATGAAGCCCGCAGACGCGCGGCGCACAGCGCCCATGAGCTTGGACCCGAGGCCTTCCTCGTGGTGCGCGCCGTTGGCAGCGTGGCCGCCCGCGGCCGTCGGGTGCGTAAAGTGCATCGCATGCGAGAGCGGGGCCGGACGCTGGTTGAGCACCGGGTTGGCGGGGTTGGAGAGGGGGAGGATTACGAGCGTGTTCTGGCCGTCAGTACGCAGCGTAGGGTCGGTCGCAGTGGCGTAAGTGGTGTGCCGGCGGCGTGCGACGGTTCCCACGCTCCGCTTCTCACGCCGAAGCACCGCCAAGGCCGCCACCGCCACGGACTCACCTCGGTGACGCCGACGCGTCCGCGCCAGTACCAAGTGCCGTCGGCAAAGGGGGCGTGGGCACCGCTGGCGACTGCGCCTGGGCCGAGCTGGACGCTCTTGCGGCGGCTGCCCGACATGATGCGCTGGAGGGTGTTGTCGTCCTTGTCCGAGCCGCCCTGGGAGCCTTGAGACCCACGCCGGGAGCCGGTGGTGCCGCCGACGGTAATCTTTACGAGGCAGGGGTAGGTGTTGCGTGGGACTTCGTGGGGGGCGGTAGGGAGAAAGTCCATCTTGGGGTGTGGGGTGGGAGTTGGTGGTTGGGGATGGGTAGTGGTTAGTAGTTGCTGTAGTAGTAGCAGTAGGTGTCTGCGTGAGAGATGAAGAGAGATGGACCAGTGGAGCACGAGTAGAGTGTATATATATACATTTCCTAGAGAAGCAACTAGCACGCAAGAAGAAGAAGAATGAGGAATGCACTCGACAGCAGGGTCTAGATCCAACGTACATTGAATGAACAAGAGCACGAGGGAGAGAGAGCACGACGAGAGAGAGAACAGCCGATGTGAGTAGTGTCCAATGAGATGGACTGTCCCACTACTCGCAAGCCACCTGACCACTGCCGTTCTCTCTTTCTCTCGCTGCAGCAGCACATCATCCTTGTGACGTAGTTGTCATGCATTCATAATGGCCACAGAATAGCACCAAACCTTGCCGCCGCCTGCTGCTGCAGCTGCTGCTCCCCTGCTCCCCATCGCCACCGCCGCCGCCGGCAAGCCCTGTCCGGTGCCTGGCCATTGTTGTACGTCTACCTGTCGACCCACCTGCTGCCAACGCTCACTCGCGTCGCTCCTCTCTCTCTCTTGCACAATCATCATCATCAACAACAACAATGCGACTCGCACTATCCCTCCTCTCCCTCGCGTCACTCGCATCACTCGCCGCAGCAGCCAACCAAGCACCCATCATCCACCCAGACAATGACTACCTCCTAGCGCTGGCAGAACAAGCCGGACCACGCGTAAACGTGTCGCTCTTTGTCATGTCGCGATGCCCAGATGCTGTGAGTATACATCCCTGCCCAGAGACTCGGCAGTACGAGCAACTATTGTGTGTGCGCGCGCTGTGCATGTCTCGAGCGACAAAACCGGACACCCCAGGGCTCTGGCGCGTGGTCGTCGCTATTGTCCTCGAGGCTGCCCCCCTGAACGCGCTTTCGCGCGTGTTCCGCACCGCCATAAACCACCCCGTAGCCGCCGCAGCCGCTGACTGTGCAGCGCATGTGTGAGACAGTGTTTGACGACGTGTTCAAGCATGACGGCATGCTGGCAAAGGTGCAGCTCGAGATGAACTATATTGGAGAGTGAGTCACTGCTGGTCCGGGATATCAGGCGGCGATGGTCGGAACGATATGTCGTTCTGGAGTTGTCGATCTTGAAGAGTGCTTCTGTGTGCTCGTCTTCGCGCGAGCATAGCATGTTCGGCGTGTCGACCGCAACCCAGAGATGGCATTCGCGCAGCCCTTCTGCAGAGTGCGGCTCAAGGTGTCCTCGGTTGGCTTCGCGTCTCACCAGAGCAACTGGACTCAGCGTGCTCTTCTGCTTCTGCACAGCCAAGTCAAACCATAGTGCTAGTCCTCCGTCCTGGCCTATCAACGCCGCCCGCCCCAACTAACACCCCAGGATAAACAACGACGCACCGTACGGCGCCGAGTGCATGCACGGCCCGCCCGAATGCGCGGGCAACGCGCACCAGCTCTGCATGCAGGCCTACCTGCCGACGTCGACGTTCAGCGCCGCCTTGGCGTGTATGAACTATGGCAACTTTCCCAGCGGCATAGGCTCTACGTCGCTTGCGCGGCGGTGTGTCGAGGCTCAAAAAGTCGACTGGTGGGAGTCGGGTATCGGCCGCTGCGTCCAGGGGGACAAGGGCTGGCGCGTCGCGCGGACGGCCAAGCTTGCTGGCGTCGCTGAGAAAAAGCTAGCAGCGATGACGGACGCGGCACTGGACGAGTGGGAGGAGTACGACGGCGCCGCGGCGGGTGGCGAGCTCGAGCCGCTGGGTAAAGAGGGGCGGAGGCGGCTCCGGGCCGCGATCCAGCGCACGGTCAATGCGGGCGTGAAGAAGAGCTGCACGATCCGGATAGCCTCGACGGTCAAGCACGGCGCGCGGGAGTGTGTCGTCGACGGCGGCGTGTGGAAGGGCTGCGACGACGGGCACACGCCTGCAGACTTTGTAAGAGTCATCAAGGAGGAGTGGGAGGCTCTGCGGGAGCTGGACGAGGTGCCGGTCGAGAACAGCTGGCCGATCAAGGATGCTGCGCTCCAGACTGTCACGAAGACGGTGCGCGAGACCGTCACTGTTGTGCAGACTGTCATGATCACGCCCCCGGCGGTGACGGTTACGGTGCTTGGATAGTGCTGGACCTCGAGGCGTAGAGTCTTCGTTGTAGTGTCATTTGCAATGTATCTGTGTATCTGTTGTCACCGTCTACAAGAGCTGCTCGAGAAACTGGCCATGTGCCTCAGTAGGTTGCGCCGAGACACTATACATCTATCTAGTGTACACTGCTACCAGACAGCCCGGCGGCTCAGCATCCGCACCGCCCGCCGCTCCCTTCCCTAGCCCGGCTAAGCCTTCTTAAAGTACTGGCTGCTGACGGCCTGGCCCGCGAGGAGGTTGAACACGCTGTCCCCGACCGAGAGGTAGGACTCTGTGAAGCTGCGGATGGAGGATTCGGGGATCTGCTCCGTTTGCGGGCTGCAGTGCGACGTTGCGTTCACGAGGTGGAGCGAGGGGGAGATGTCAGCTGGTGCCCGCGCCGCGTCAGTGGCCACTCACGCAAACCCGGTGGTGCGCTTGATGCCCGAGAGGATTACGCTGATTCCGATAGCGTCGAGACCAAAGTGGACGAGGCGGCCGATCATTGTGGATGATCTAGGTGGTGGCGAGACGGTGCAGTGGGGGGGTACAGAGGTCGACGTGAGGGAGTAGACACTGGGTATACTAAGTAGATGGTGGTCGCTGGATCAAAGACGCTCGATGCCGGTCAAAGTACGCGGCGCGGCGCGCCGTCGATCACTGAGGGCGTAGGCGGAAGCATTTCACAAAGGGGTGGCATAAATAAGCTAAATGTGTTGGTTACGTAAAAGTGCTGGGCCACGTGCACGGACGCACTTTGAAAAATGCTCCCGCTGCGCGCCTGACTTCGCTGCCAAACACACCAACATGGTCTCTGTCCATCACATCAACCACTCTCGACCTGCCCCTGCTCCTGCACGCTGCTGTGCACTTCTTGACTCGCCAACACAGACCACATTACACCCAGGACATACCCTAGGAAACACTTGCCGTACACGACCACCGGAAACGGACCTATCTGAACAGCACCGCGGACCCGGGACACGGGACAACAACATGTCGACGAAAAGCAGGCGGGCGCCGACCGTCGCGGCCACGCCGATTCGGGGGCTCGCGACGCCGAGGAGCAAGCAGGAGAAGAACGCGGTTAGCAAGCAGGCTGTGCTGGATAATTTCGATCTAGAGGGTGAGTACGGCCACGTTGCGCTGGCGGCCAAGGGGCTGGTCCCGTCTTGGCACTGGCACTACCTCCGCCTAGCCACGCCTTGCTGACGCTCGCTCAGTGTCATATCGCACCCGCGCCATGCGGTCCCAGCTCGACACAGCCCTTGCAACCTTCATGGCTGGCGTCGAGGCGCAGCTCGTCGGGATCCCTCGAGCCCTCAGGTCCATGACGATCGGCGAGCTCGAAAGCTGCTGGGCTGGCAGTTTGGCCGATACAAACCATGCGCTTGCGAATAAGCAGTTTGAGGCCAGGCATCCAAAGGGGGATATTGATGAGGCTGCAGTGTTGGCGGCAGCGAAGCGGTGAGTCGCTGTGTCGCCCAGTTATGGGCGCCACTCTTGCCAGCGCTGTGGTGAAAGCCTGGACTAACAGTGCAGGAAACGCGAGGCCCAGTCGCCCGCGCCAGGGTCGAGCCCGCGCCGTTCCGTCAAGAATGGTGAGTCCAAGCAGAGCAACCCAAGTCTAACCTGTAGCACGCACAAAAGCAAAGGCGACGACGCCGGGAAAGCGCCGCGTAGTGAAGAAGGCAATCAAACCGACTCTCCCCGCGTCGACCAGCATGAGCGTGAGTCCACCCTGTATTTCTGTACTGACTCGACAGACGCTTCCGCAGGACCACATCTTCAACCCTTTCCTCCCCAAGACCCCCAAATCCACTTCTGCTCGCGCACCGAGGCGCAACGAGTCCATCTTGTCGATGAACGGCTCTCCCATAGACCTCGACCAGCTCCGCGGCACAGTCCACATTGACGACGCCGGGTCCGACCTCTCGGTGCACTCGGACGATTATCCACTTGACGACGACAACTCGACCGAGCTGCCCAACGTCGCAGCAATGGAGGCAGCGGCAATGCGCGAGGAGTCTGAACGCTCGCACTCTAGCAGGAGCGTCCTCGGCCGCAGTGTGTCCAAGCCCTCACGCACTAAACGAGCCCCGTCTCTCCACTTCCGCGCGTCGCTCACAGGCGGCGGAGCATCAACACCAGCACCCTTCCGCCGCCGTCCCGAGCCCACGGCGTCTGACCTGGAATCCGTCCAGCTGTCGGACGGGCGGACGATAGAGTTTGACCCGGCGACGCTCACGCCTGGCCGTATCGAGGCTGAACTTGCTCGCGGGGGGTTGAGCAGGGAGGAGCAGGAGGCGGTTAGAAAGGAGATTGCGGGCATCGCTGTTGCTGCTCTGCAGGCGAGGTTGGAGCGGTTCAGTGTTGCTTAGCATCCCTTGAGGGGGAGGACACAAATGATTCGAGTAGAGGAGAGACCACATGTCGCCTTTGGCGTATACCTGTATTGAATTGTACCCATGGATTGCTGCATAGCACTGCGTTGCATGGTTACTCTAGACGCTGAGACTCGGCTCGAGCCCCCACTCCCTCGCCCCCCTCAGCACCTCCTCCATCCCCTTTAATATCGCCAACACGGTCTTTTCAGGCGTAGCCCCGCGCCGCACCTCTACTACCAGCTGCCGTCCCGACTTTCGGTGCGCGCCAGATGGCACGACCGGCGCAGACCACAGCAGGACCTGTGCCCAGAGCGGGCTCAGCGCGACGGTCAAGTGCGTGTGCGGCAGGGGGAAGGCGAGGGGCGGCGCGCGCCCCCCGCGGCGGGCGGGGACGATGAGATGCCTCGGCGCAACGAGCAGCAGATCCTCACACCGCGCGACGGGCTGGAGCTGGGTGAACAGCGGGACCTCCTCGCCGAGATCCTCGGTGAGGGCGCTCTCGGCGCGGCGCATGTCCTCGCCCACGCGCAGGGCGACGAAGCGGTCCAGCACTGCTAGTTCGCGCGTGCGCCGTGCGAATACCGGCTCGCGCGTCGGGTCGTGTGTCTCGCCCGGGGGTGGGGTGAGGTGCGACGTCGTGCTGGGCGGGAGGAGGGATTGGTACGTCCGCGTCAGGCGGGCGCGGAGGATGGCCGTGCATACTGCTGTCAGCTGGGAGGGGGAGGGGACTTACCGAGGAAGAAACGGCGGTCGACACCGCGTAGACCCATAAACATTGCCCATACCCTTCTGGCGCTTTCGGCTTCAATGTCCATGAGATAGTCTTCCGGCGTGGCGAGGGGGTCCAGCGTGAGTTCTAGGATCTTTAGGAGGAGGTTGACGGGGATCGTGCTGAGGGACGCTGGGCCGCGCGCGCGAGAGGCCGGGCGGTAGGCAGGGGATGATGGTTGGTCCTTGTGTTTTCTGGCTGTGGATGGCATGTAGGCCGCGGATGGGACGGCAGTGTTGATGCTTGGCGGTCGTGCTCGGGCAGAGGAGCTGCTCGCGCTGCGTGCTGCTGGCGGACGGACAGGTTCGAGGTGCTCGGCATCACCGCCGGCTCGGCCGCCAAAGCCCCCAGTATCCGCTGCAAAGCTTGAACTGCGAGAGGAGGATCGCGGATGGGCGCTGCCCGGCGGCGTAGGTAGCGGCCGGGATGTCGTTCGCTGTACTGGCGCTGGGCTGTATGGTGGAGGTGGGTCTTCTGGCACTGCAGCCTCTGTAGTGTCGCCCCCGCGCCGGAGCCTCCAGCCACTTAGGAGTTGAGCTTTCATGCTCGTCATTGTTGTTGCGTTAGTGAGTGTAAGACTGGGAGATGGTCAAGATGCAACATGCAGTGCGGTGCTCAAGTAGTCGTAGTCGTCGAGTGGCGGGATTGAGGCCCCGGATGTTTTCGCTTCCCTCCGCTGCAGCTTGTCATCGCTTCCACCCAGCTCTCCTCGCCCAGCAACTTGCTATGCACAAGGGTAACAGTTGTGCATCAGTGCAATGGTATAGATGTGCAGGGTATGTACAGCAGCATCGGCAGGAGCCGAGACGCATCTGGCGCCGGCACGACAGTTGCCGGCGGCACTGGCTCACGGCGTATCCTTGCGCCTCGCCTCCTCCTCGTTGATCCACTTTCGGACACTCTTCCTGCTCTCGGCCAGCACCCACGCACGCCTCCACCGGTCCTCCCTCCGGCGCTGCTCCTCTGGCGTCCTGGCCGGCTCGCCCTTGAGTGGCTCAACACCCCAGTCTCGCCAGAGCTGCACGACAGTGCCGCAGCATGGCCACACGTCGTCCCACTCCACGTCGAACAGGAGGTACCACCCCTCGGGTAGCGGCACCTGCAGCATGCGCGATGCGAGCAAGATTGCAGCTACAGCAAGCACATGTGCTGGCTGCTGCGCATACAGCGGCGTCAACAGCGCATCATTCAGGATCGACCACGACGTCTGCGCGACGTCGTCTTCAAACACGAGATCCAAGATCTTCAAATAGTTGATAACGTGCGAGTATGGCAGGTCGACCTGCATGTTGAATCCCAGCCGCTTGAGCACCTGCAGCTCCGAGTATTGGATCGCCTCTTTCCATTCCCAGAAGACTGTAGAGTGGAACCCGGGCACGTCGAATGCAAAATCGGCCCAGATTGCGTCTTTGCTGCTCTTGTCCCCTAGGAGCGTGCCGGTGCCGAGCTGGGTGAGTGGTGCGCCGGCGGGCTGGGCAAGAAGATGCCGCACGCGCGCCTGCAAGAACATGTACGTGTTGATTAGATCGCGGAGGCGGACGGGCGATTCGTTCAGTTTCGTAGCCAGGTAGAGGCAGGAGACGGAAAGGTCCTGTGCGTCAGCTCTGGTCACGAGAGTGTGCTCACATTTATTCCAAACGAGGTCATGGAGCTGACATAGTAGAAGCGGTGGAAGATGACCTGTGCTGTGGCCATGGTGCTCTGTGGTCTGTCGTCAGCTGCAATTATGACGGGTGCTCACAGTGAGAGCATTATGCCTGCCTCTTGAATGAGCATGCAGCCGACGACCCTCAAATCATTCTCCAAATTCGAGGGCACACCATGCTGAGACGACGGCGTGGCTGCAATCTGCGCGACTGTTGCCAGGGGGTGGGGAGTCGGGGGCATGGCGAGCAGGGACCTCCTAGGCGCCAGATGAGCTTTGAAAGTGGGGAAAGCTCTCCTTCCGTGTCCTTGAGCACTGTGTATGTGCCCTTGGCGCCAGGGGTTGCGCTTGTTGCTGTTGTTGTTGAGAAAAAGAGTAGAATAACAACAGGTGAACACTCGTTCGACATCGTTGGGTGGCGAGGTGGAGGTTTGGGATTAATGATAAATAAATACAATTAAAATAATAATTTATCCCACCCAGGAGTCGTGTTCGGGGCCTCGATGGAAAGTTGGAATCGACATCTTCATTGTCATCAACAACCTCAGCGACAGCAACAGCAGCAGCAGCAGCAGCACAGCAGACACAGTCTCGCAGCTCACTCACACTCCCCCTACCCCTCTTGCACCACCCACACCGGAAACACCATCATGTCCGACGACGACTGGGGTACGCATCACTCTCTCGTTGCCTTTTGTCCGCCACTGACACGCAACAGACATTGACGAGACCGTCACCTCGGGCACCTCGACCCCTGCCCTTGCCGCCCTCCCCGCCAAGCCTGCCGCCAACAAGTGGGCCGGCGAGGACGAGGAGGAGGTGAGTGCCATGCCCCTCACAACCGACGTCGCACGCTTCGGCCGATAACGCGTCCGACGCGTGCAGAGGGTCGCGTGAGATGGCACAGCGCATGTACTAACACGTACAGGATGACTGGGATGTTTCCGACTCGGAGAAGGCTGCCAAGGCCAAGCCCAAGACGACTACCACCGCGGCGCCGATCAAGAAGAAGATGACGCTCAAGCAGAAGCTGGCCGAGAAGGAGCGTCTGGCCGCCGAGGCGCGCGAGCGCGGCGAGGTCGGTGACGAGCTCATCGACGAGCGTACCGAGCAGGACAGGAGGCGAGAGGCGCGTGAGCGCGAGATTGAGGCCGACCTCGCTGTTGCTGGCGACCTTATGGGTGCTGTCGACCTCGACTCGGGAGCCGCGCTCAAGGCTGCTGTTTCTGCGCAGCCCAAGACCAAGGCCGACTTTGCCGAGCTCTCAACCAACATTGTCGCTGCGCTTGTTAAGCGTCACGAGTCGAATGGTCTCTACGCTGCGTTTGCTGAGCAGCTCGCAAAGGACATTTGCGAGAGCCTCACCGCTGTCCAGACCCGCAAGGTCTCGAGCGCGCTGAGTGTGCTGGGTAACACCAAGCAGCAGGAGGAGCGTGACAAGGCGAGCGGAAAGAAGAAGGTGCGTCGAACGAGCACGAGCTGCAAAGCAGCGAGTGCGAGGGCGGCGAGTGCTCTGTGGTTCTCCAACCTCAACCGCTCTCACCACCGCGGTGCCCCCGCGACAAAAGCTAACATTACAGGGATCTGCCAAGCCCAAGCTCGGCGCGACCAAGTCGCTTGCGACCGGCAAGGTCGACACGGAGGCGTACGACGACGTTCTCGACGACGACGACTTTATGTAATTCCGTGGCCCTTGCCCTTTGGCTTTCACGACGTAGACTTTCGCCATGTAGAGTGGTACACGCTTCCCGCAGAGCTTTGAGGGTCAGGAGCTTGCGCCTTGTGTGAGGAGCGTGGGCTGGAGGCTGATGGGACTGAATGCTGATGAGGACGACGTCAAGTTCATGTCGACAGCGGTCAGCCTACCTGGAGATCAGAACTGATGACTGATGTGCCGCGACACAAACATGGGTATCACGCAAGCTATAAGACTAGCAATGTCACCCGTACCGATTTCGTCAACTCGTACTCATAAGCAGTCATGCCACTGGATAGCACCCAGGTGGAAGAGCTCCTGGCATTCATAGGCACCCTCCCCGCCCAGAACCCGCCCAGCTCGCCCGTCACACCGGCAGTACACCCATCTCTCCTGCCCCCTACGACGCACGGCAGCTCAGGCAGTACTCAACCGGCTACAGGCACACTTCCATTCAACGTAGCGGCCCAAGCCCAAGCAGCAGTGAACACCATCACCTCAGCCCCAACAGCGTCACCTTCCCCGTGGCCCTCCGCGGCACAGAAGAACACCCAACCCCACCCTCCCCACCGAGTGGCCCAGCTCCGACGCGCCCAAGACCTGCCCCCCAACCGTGCTCTCGGCACGCCGGCAGTGGCATCGGGGTCGTCGTCGTCGCCGATCCCTCCTCCGCCAACCCCGCCCTCCTCGACCCCCCTCCCGCCGGCCACCCCCTCCTCGATCCCTCCTCCGGCCAGCCCGACGGATCCAGCAAGTGTGCCGCTCAGCCACGCAGCGAAGGTAAACGCGCTCCAGAGGTGTACGGCTGCTACGGGCGTGAGCGCCTCGGACTATATAATCGCCGAGGTCTTCCCCCCGTCCCTCCCAAAAGCGGGGGATCCGCTCCCAGCCTGGGATCTAGACAACCTCGTAAGCGACGCTTGCGCGACACAACTGACGCTCAAAAGGGGAGCACACCCGCCGAGTCAACCGAGCTGAAGACCCTCGTCCTAGCCACACTGGGCCCGACGCCGGCGCAGGCCACGCAGCGCGTCGCGGCGACGGCGCGCGCAGTCGCCGCGGACCACAGGGGGGGACACAGGGACTGGCTCGCTGTGCGGTTCTGTTTCTGCACCCACCCGCCCGGCCCGGGGGGGCGTGAGGCGGATGCGATGGCGCGGTTTGATGTGGGTGCGTTTGTGCGGGTCCGGGAGAGGGTGCGGCTGTGGGAGGCCGAGTGCGATGCGGTCGGGTTTGCGCTTCGAAGCGAGCTTGGGGAGGAGGTCGCGACGTTTCTGCGGTTGCTTGCTCTTGATGTGCGTTTTCTGGACGGGGGGAGCTGATGGGCAGTATCCCAAGACTGCCATGGAGCTCGCTTTGGCGTGGCCGACGCTGACACCGGGTCTCAAGCGACAACTCACCTTCCGGGCCGCTGCCGCGCTCATCCTCTTTGCCTCGGACGTCAACGCCGTCCTCGACCCGAGGCCTGCTGTTGGCAGGCTTACGGCCGACGCCAAGCGGCAGAGAGCGGTACTGATCCTTGTGGCGATGGAGCAACGGTTTGCTGTCTATCATGGTGTGCTGGTGCCGCTTTATCGGTGCGGGATTGTGGATCTGTGGCTCGAGCCTGCGATTGACGAGATGAAGGCTATGAGGAGCAGTGTGAGTGTTGTTGCTAATTGCGTAAGGGGAGACATGGTGCCCGCGATGGCTTTGTGTAAATAAATAATTAAACTATCTCAACAAGGAGATGAATGAGAGCCACTGGTTTAGAGTTGTTGGTCGCGCTGTGAATACTGCTCCACTACTCAGTAATGCCATGACCGCACAGTGGAGAGAACAGACAACGAGAGAAGTTCGTACGAAGTGGTTTAGCCAGAGAAGTGACAAGTCAATCCGACCGCAAATGTTAGAGTCAGTCGGTCAGATTCCATCAAGTCTGCATTTAATGTACAACACATCTCTACGTCGACTTCTCCCTCGCCTCAGCCCAGTCTTCATCGTCTAGTGCGCTTCTTCCCGACTCGGCGTCAACGACATCCCACCCGCCTTCGCTCGTGGGCGAGTGGGTACGCGCAGCCGCCCCGGCTGGTGAGCCGACCTTGAGCCCTCCTTCCTTGCCCTTCTGCACCTCGGTCTCTGTTCTTGTCGCCGCGGTTGCCACCGCTACAGCTGCCCCGCTCTTCTCGCCAGAAGCATCTCCGCTGTCGCGGGAAGGATCTATGCCTTCCCGCCCTGCTGAAAATCCCCCTCGGCAGGGGCAGTAGTAGACGCCTCGCGCTCAAAGTCGGCGTTCATCTCGTCGGCCGTCATGTTCATCTTGTCCAGCCACCGCTGCAGCAAGGACGCGTTGTCTGCCTGCAGCGCCGTGTTGCGCTGTGACAGGCCCGAGATTTCGATCTGTTGTGACAGGAGCTCGTCATGTAGTGTCTGCGTTCGTCAGCATCAAGAGGAGGATCTCGGCCGTGCTCGCCGCTCGACATGCGGCAAAGTGCCGCTTGCTCACCTTGACATCCTCATCGCGCATCCTCCACCTCTCCTCCCAATTCCGCTCCCTCCTCGCGCCTGAATCACGCGCGTCACGCAACTCGCGCACTTCCTCCCGCAGACCGCGCACCTCCTCGTCGCGATCACGCAGCGCGTCCGCCATGCTGAGTTGCTTGTTCTGCGCGGCAGCCTGGGTTCGGTAAAGCGTCGAGATTTCTGTGCGCATTGATGACAACTGTGCGTCGAGTTGCACCAGGAGGTGTTCCGGGACGGACCTGTGGTGTTAGCGTTAACTCGAGGCAGGTACGCCGCTGCGCGCCGTGCGCGACTCACCCGTCTCCTCCGCTGCCGCCGCTACGCAGTAGGGCTTGGTTACGCGTCTTGAGCTCTCGTGTGGCCTTGGCTAGCCTCTGGTCTGCGCGCGTCAGTGCCGTCCCGACGTGTCGCGGCCGTCCGCGTCCCGACACCGTTAGCCCTCAACTGCTACTGGGCGGAGAGCTTGGTGAGCGATGAGCTTCTGCTGCTGCTTCTCGCGATGTTGAACCGCGCGATACCACAGCCTGCTACGCCAGCTCGCGTCTCCAGTAGCAGTTCGTTCGGGAGGAAGAGCCGATCCCGGACGTGCTCAGACGCGCTCGACATTGCTGTACGCACACTGCTCGATGACATCCCGGACTGGATCTGTCGCTGCCGCCTGAGCCATGAGCCTTGCCCTGATGATATTCTGCCATTCTGGGGGTCCTGAGGAGGTGATTGTGGACATTGTTGGTGAATGAGTAGTTGTCAACAGTCCATGGCGTCACGCAGCATCAGATAACGTGACCCTTGTTGCCACCGGCTAATCAGAAATATACTCCCGCTAATAAAACATTAGGAAATATTTGCCCCCGCTAATGCCGTGTTGTGGTGAGGTGGAGGCCATTCACCATTGACGTTGCCACTGATCCGACATCTTCTACCTCTCATTCTCGCTGCTCACACACGCTCACTCTCATTCACAATGGCAGAACCGCTACAGTGGTTTACATCTATTCCACCCATCACTCGTGCATGGCTCGTCGCAGCTGTTGGCACAAGTCTCCTGGTCGTACGTGACACAATTGCCGATGACGCTGACATTGCAAGGAGTGCCAGGTTGTCGCCCCGCTGCAGCTGTACTTTTCATGGAAGGCTGCAGTATCCAACGTGCAGGTAGGTCAAGGATACTCACACTTTCTGACCTCCAGCCATGGCGATTCATAACAACATTCGTCTACTTTGGCCGTCTGTCACTAGATCTGGCCTTCCACCTGGTCTTCATGTACGTGCACCACGGCACAGCAGGGCACTAACCCACCCAGGATGCGCTACTCTCGCCTCCTGGAGGAAAACTCGTTCTCAAATCGCCGCGCAGACTACATCTGGCTCCTCTTCCTCATCGCGAGCTTTCTCCTCGCCATCTCCCCTCTCATCACCATGCCCTTCTTCGCCTCCTCCCTCGCCTTTGCCCTCGTGTATATCTGGTCGCGCAGAAATCCGAGCGTCAAGATGTCGCTGTTCGGCGTCATCACAATCACGGCGCCATACCTCCCTATCTGCCTGGTGGCCTTTTCGTGGCTGCTCCAGGGAGGGTTCCAGGCTGCCCTCGGTGACATTGTCGGTATCCTTGCCGGCCACACATATGTGTTCTTCCAGGACTACTGGCCGCGTGAAATGTGGTCGCGTACCGGAGAAGGGACTGTTCGAGCCCCGCGCCTGTTGTGAGTTCTGACAGAGACTGCGCTTTAGCGGCGAGCTGACATGCGTAGGAGACAGTTGGTGGGCCAGCGCGAGCACGACGAGTAGTCCCGCGCCGTAGCTCCAAACACACGCGCGTAGCGAGCTTAACTCGCGCGCACGACTGTATCACGACCGCATCTGTACCCTAGATCTAGACCAATGCATGCAATGCGATGTGATGTGCTGCTCCCTTTTGTCCTCTGAGCGTCTCCTATGTCCTCTCCTCGACCTTCCAGGAAGGCTAGAGGATCCCAAGCTTGACATACCCCTTTCCAAGCTTCTTCACGCGAGTCTGACTCTTGCCCGGCCCAGGCAGCACATGCGCAGCATGATTCCACGGCCAGAGGATATACTCGACCCTGCCGTCAATCAGACCGAGCGGGACGGGGCCGTATCGGTTCGAGTCGCGCGTCTTTGACGGATCCCGCGCGTCGCCCTCGATCCACGCGTAGCCCTCGGGGATCTTTACGGGCCGGGGCCGTGAGGGGGGCAGCGGGGTGACAATGTCGCCTTCGAGGGCGACAATGCGTTTGATGACCAGTTGTGACGGGCTGTCGGGCGACCTGGCCGTCAGCACCCTCCCTTCCACCATGAGCAAGACGTACCACATAGTAACGACATCTC
Source organism: Prillingera fragicola (assembly GCA_002335605.1). Taxonomy (NCBI): domain Eukaryota; kingdom Fungi; phylum Basidiomycota; class Tremellomycetes; order Trichosporonales; family Trichosporonaceae; genus Prillingera; species Prillingera fragicola. The sequence goes on along the minus strand of BEDY01000005.1, from coordinate 59,097 downwards.
CACGCCGATAACTTCCCCGAGTAATGGCCCAGCGGTTGACAAACACGATATCGCTGTGCCAGTTCCGCCCCGACCAGTAGTCTGGGTTGAACGTCGGCGTCATGCTCCCGCCGTCGACGTTGATGAGCGTAAACCCGTTTTTCACCACCAGGGCACCGACGGGGATCCAGCACAGAGCCGACCTGGGGTGTCAGCTAACGTACACTTGTGTAGGAATTGGTGCTCGGTGAAGCTGGGAACCTAGAAGCGGTCGCTGGCTGCCAGCTCCTAGCTGCACTAGCAGCTCGACGCAACGAGCGACAGAGACTTACAGCGTAAACCGCACCAGGTCGTCGTCCCAGAATCGTTTCCACCTATGCTGCCCCTGCTCAGTTCCAGACTTGGAGCTCTTTGCGCCGCTGTTCGTCGAGCTCCCTTGCCCCGCCGACCCAGTCGGTGCGGAGTGATGCCGTTGTCGTGCTCGTTGTCCGGAGCTCGCGTATCGTGCGCCGCCATGCACCCATGTGCCCGTCCGTGCGATCCCAGGCGAGAACGATGTGATCCATGAGCGAATCATGGCCGTGAGCAGTAAAAGATGTGTCGAGGTGGAGGAGAGTGCAGAGGCAAAAACACGACTGCTCCGGCTGCTCCGGCTAACTGTAAACGTCACCGCGTCCTGCTCTTGCCGTCACAACATCCACCATGGCACAAGAGCCAGCATACATTGACGTCCCCAGCGCAGCCCGCGCCATCCCCCCACCGCCCGACGCAGACCCCACGGCGGCCTCGGGCATACGGCGCGGATCTCAGCCCGCAGCGGGCACGCCGAGGCCGAGCTTTCCGCCGCCGCCGACACCTGTTGCGCCGAAACGTGTTTTTCCCGGCGGATCGAGCTTGTCGACCAACGTGTCGGATCTCGTGTTGAGCTCGTTGCTGCCTGCAAACCTGCCCAAGCTGCCGGCGAACGCGGCGGCGGCGGCTCCGGGGAGGGCGAGGGAGTTGACCAGTCAGAGGGAGGGGCTCGGGCTTAATGTTATGAGCAACAACTTTAGGCGGTTTGTGACCAAGGTGAGTCCTGCTGCCGAGAAGCGGCCTGGAGGGTGTGACCGACTGGTGGAGAACTGGCGTGGGAGTCATTACTGTTCATGGCTGTTGTTGCCGCTCGTACGAGTCGCAATGTCGACCGGCTCTCGGCTACCATCAGCTCAGACCCAGCACCCAGCGCCGTTTGCTACGCCCACAAGACACCTCGTGCTGACACCTCAGGTGGGCCCAGTGTTCTGGCTGCAAGACCGCGTCGAAGAGGTGCTCTTCTGGCAGAAACCCATATGGACCTGGGCATATATGCTCGCATGGACGTTCATCTGTTTCCAGCCCCGCACACTCCTGTTCCTCCCGTCGGCCGTCGTGCTGGCCATTCTCATACAGATGCGCGAAACCAAGAACCCACTTCCGTCGCTCTTTGGTGTCATGATCCCTGCTCCCAATGCTGGCTCCCAGCGCATCGCTGCCGAAACGGCCTCCTACACTGCGTCCACGGCACCCGAGGCCGAGGGTGCACCTGTCGTCCCAGCCAAGGAGGCCGAGTCGGCCGTCGACTACTACATGAACATTCAGGCCATTCAGAACCTCATGGGTATGATTGCCGACATCTTTGACCTGGTCACGCCCTACCTCGCCCTTCTCGGCGGCAAGGACACGTCTCCAACCTCGTTCCCACTGACGCCGACGCATCTCGTCCTCGCGCTCCTCCCACCCACCCTCCTTCTCCCCCTCACCCCAAGCTGGGCGATCCCCTATCTCCTCCTCCCCGCTGGCCTGGCGCCTCCTCTCTTCTTCCACCCCCACCTGACCGCCTTCTTTGCATCGCTCCCCCGCAGTCGCGCCGCTCTCACAGCAAGGTCAAAGCTGGAAGACATCGCCCTCACCGACGGCCTGCCAGACTCTGTCGGACTCCGTCGCATCGCCCGCATCGCTGCATGGGAAAACGAGCGACTTGACCCACAGATCGTCGCGAAACCGCCTCCCGGCGGTCTCCAGCCTGGAGCCTATGCCGCGCGCTTCCTGCGTGCTGCCGAACGTGGACCTTGGACAAAGGTCCGCAACGGCGTCAAGTCGCTCTGGGCAGACGAGGACGACAGCAAGGCCAAGGATGGCGACGACCGCATGGTCCTGGCCCTCAAGGACGGGTGGGCCTTTGTCCCCGGCGAGGACTGGAAGGTCGATGTGTGCAGCATGTGGAGTGATGTGGGCACTGACGCTGGTGAGTCCATCCCAAACAGTAACATCCTGCTAACAACGCAGACGGCTGGGCATACACGGACGACGCATGGAGCCACCCATCGCCTCTGCCCCAGGACGAGCCCTCGGCGCCAGGCAGCCCCCCAGGGCCGAGGCGCGTGACGCGCCGCAGGCAGTGGTGGCGACGCGTGTATCTCGAGGCCGAGCCGTTGTCTGCTGTGGCGTGAGGTGTGCATTGCTGGGTAGCTCGTAGAAGTAGATGTACATGTGCATAGAGCAGCTGCAGCAGTGTCGCTGGCCGAGAGAGAAATCAAGGATGTTGACCCATTTCAGGGGTTCAAATTACATCATGGGCTGCAACTTCTTTCCAACTCTTCTTTTCCTTCTTATCATCTCTCTCTTCATCTCCCTCTCCAACAGCCATACAATGGAGAGGCAGCCAGAACTACATGTCTCGGCGGTACGTCCCCTTGCCATGCTGCTCACTCCTTCACCCTTCCTTGCAGCTCTCTTCACCGTTCACTCGCTGACACTCATTCCAGCTCTCTCCGCCAGAGTATCGCGCCTACACCCAATACCTAGACCACCTAGCCCTCGCCCAGGCAGCCCGCGGCGAGCCCGGCCTTGACGCAGACGGTAAAGTCCGCTTCGCACGCGCCGGCGTCCGCGACTTTGCGACTGACCGCCTGGCCGTGCCAAGGGCTATTGTCGATGACGTGGGTTCAGTTCATTGTCACTCGGCCGGGGGAGGCGCGTGCACCCTTCGTGCTCGCTGTTCTCTTTCCCACTTGGGAGTAGAGGTGGAGAGCACAAGCGCGGGTAGTGCCGTGTGCAGTGTGGAGCTGCCTGGCGCGAACACGCATGCCCCGCCGTTGGCCCAGATTAGAAAACAAGGACGAGCTGACGAACGACACAGGCCCTCGCGCTCATCCCCGGCTCGGCGCGGTTGCCGGCCGGACAGGTCTATGCTGTCTTTAGGCTGCTGTCGCATTCAGCGGCGATGGGTAGCCCTCATTCGAGGACGGTGTTGGATGCCGAGCTCGTGTTCTTGCCTGGTGAGTGTGCACATGGTGTGATAGTTACGCCCGCCGTCGTACACCGAAGCCTGGACAACGAAGTCGCACCCGCTAGCTCATGCTGACGTCGCAGTCGACCCCCTCCCACTCGACCCGGCGCGCTCACCACCCCCGGCGCCCCCACGGCGCGCTGCCTCCGTCTCCAAGCCGTCGTACCGCGCACACTCGCGCAACGCCAGCCGTCAGGTCCCACCACGCCCGCGCACACCCCCGAGCCCTCCCACGTCGTCGGCTCCCTTGAGCCTGTCTCGCTCAGCCAGCCTCGCACACCGCAAATCGCTGCCTGGCACCAACTCGCTTGACCCCTTCCGCGACACGCCGTCGCCCCAGTCGTCGCCTGCCAAGTCGCGCGCATACTCGACTAGTTCGATGGCCGTGGGGAGCAACAATCCCTTCCGCGCTGGCGCCCCCGGGATGCTTACTGATCTAGGAGCGAGTGGAAAGGTGCAGTCTGCGCCGAGTACCGCCAACCCGTTGAACTCGAGTGCCAACTCGGTGTCGAGTCACACTGGCAGTACTAGCAATGCCCTCGGTGCCAGCACGAGCTCGCGTGGCGTTGGCCCACCGCTGCCTCCTCGCAAGCCTAGCATTCGCCGTCCCGGCCCTGCACTGCCACCGCGCAACAACTTGTCTGTCCCGCGCGGCCCTCCTGGAGGACGTGTCCGCGCCGACAGCTTGTCGTCGAGCAGCACCTGGTCCGACACGTCTCGGCACCAGCCCACCCGCGCCGCAGCGCCAAGTGACCTCATCGCCAACTCACTCGCTGCAGCCGCCGCAGCGAGTGAGGGAGCGCGTCCCGGCCCCAAGTCGATGCAAGTCATCCGCACCTACGGTGATGGCCTCGGCCTCCCCAGCCGCCCAGCAGCTTACAGCTCGTATCCGGGAGGGTCAGGCGGTGCGAGCCCTGACAAGCGTAGCATTTCTGGTGGCACCATGCGCAGCGTCTCAGCCCAGTCCGGCCGCAGCACCACTGGCAGCCCTGCTCCTCCTCCACCGCCAGGGCGCCGCGACATTGTCGACACTGTGAAGCGCGCAGTGCGCGAATGCGACGTCGACCCCCCACCCCCGCCTCCTCAACGCATTCCCAGCGCCTCGGCCCCGCCTCCCCCACCTCAGCGAAACCCGAGCGTCTCGGGGTCAGTGCCAGCACCACCACAGCGCAATCCGAGCATGTCCCACTCACGCACCGTCTCGCGATCCAACCTCTCAAGCAGCACTGCTTTCAGCGCGCTGGCGGAGGAGACGCGCGCAGCCAACCCTGGTCTAAAGACGTGGGCGCCGAGCGCGCTCCTTGGCGACTCTGGGCCTGCGCATCGTCGCGGCAACGTGGCCATGATCGTGCTCAACCAGCCTATAACGAGGAAGGACACCCTGCTCCGCGCGTGGGCGGGGGCCACTGTGCGCTTTTGTGCGGACGGGGGTGCGAACAGGCTGTACGACGCTTTGGAGCCCGAGGAGCGCCCCAACTTCCTGCCTACAATGATCAAGGGAGATCTCGACTCTCTCCGCCCCGACGTCAAGTCGTGGTACGCTGCTCGCGGCGTACCAGTTCGCAAGGATGGCGACGAGTACTCGACCGACCTGCAAAAGTGCATCACCGAAGTCGAGTCTATCGAAGCCTCAACAGGCAAACGCTTTACGCTCCTCCTCTTTGGCGGTCTCAGCGGCAGGCTGGACCAGACCATCTCCATCCTCAGCGCCCTCACCAAGCTCCACAAGACCCGGCGCGACACCTATGTCCTCTCTGAGAACTCACTCGCCTGGGCTCTTGGCCCCGGTGCGCACCTGATCGAAATCGACCACAGCGAGATGGGCCAGACCTGCGGCCTCTTACCCGTGGGCGTCACGTCCGCGCACGTCCGCACCGAAGGCCTAAAGTGGGATGTAGACTGGGACACCTCTCTCGACGGCGACCTGTCGACGTCCAACCACCTGCTGCCCGAGAACCCGGGCGTGTTCGTCGAGACCGACCAGGTTATTTTCTGGACCCTCGAGCTCCGCGACCACCTCCCCTTGCCGCTGGGCAAGGTCGGGGGCGTGGACGAGATCCAGCGCGGTGTCAAGGAACTGGGTGTTGGTGTGGGGAAAGCCGTCAAGGGTCTGGGCAGGCGGTTGAGTACGCGCACTGGAAGTTCTGGCGGGGCGGAGCGTGCGGAGAGGGTGTTGGAGCGGGAGAGGGAGAGGGAGGAGCGATGGGAGAGGGAGCAGAGGGGGGAGAGAAAGGGGTTGGTCACTGATGGGTATGGCAGTGATGAGGGGGGGTATGCGCAGCTTGACTAGAGAGATGTTGGTCCATCGTTCATGAGGCCACTGCCTGCAGTCTTGACACGCTGGAGGCTTGCTTGCAAGAGTAGACACCCATACGTTATGCATAAAGCTGTACGCACACGAGACTGATCTCCTCGCTCCACATCTGAACATTTTCAGACTGGACAGCACGGCCAGCCCCACTTGACAAACAATAACTCTGCCACGGGCGACACACGACCTCACAGCCCTTATCGAGATTTCCTCAATCCTCACTCGCCGTCCAGGATCTGGATCTCCGTCACGTCGCCGAGATCACTGTGGGCCCGAAACGCACTCAGCGTGCCTCTGTAGTACCTCCAACGCCGATGCCCACCCACCCACTCCGGGAACTGAGGAGCAAACCATGTATTTCGGGCACTGCACCGCTCCGAGGATTGTGGACTGACAGCTCCACTCAAACGACAATGCCGATATGATGGCTAGATAACGTGCTTCCGAGAAAATGCGGTGTGTGCCTCGCAGACGTCGGCTTAGCTGTGCCTTGCATTGCAGGCGAGGACGTTGCGTTTCGTGTCTCATGATCACTTGCAAGGCTCACTACATGCTGCGGCTGCCCACTCGCTGGCACTGCTCAGAGGGAGAGGGACAGGCACGGCACTGGATGAGATGCATCACTTGATCAACTGATTTTCTTAGTGCAGTGACAATCCTTGTCACCGCCGCAGAGCTTGTCTGCCCGTTCCCTTTCTGTACCTATGCCGACACCAGTCCCAGTCGGCGCCCGTGGAATCTTGACTTGTGTTGGTGTAGAGTATGCCTCGAGACATTGTAGCGTGATCAGAGCTGACGCCAAACTCCGGAAACCACGGTGCAGGTGTCGCCGTCGCCGAGCTCCGAGATGGTTGCCCAGACCTTGGAATAAATAGTCACGCGACTGTGCCGCTCATACTCGACAAGGCAGCGATGCATGCATCCAGCCAGCTGCGTGCAAGCTTGCACCGGCGCTGGCTCACCCAAAGCCCACGGCAGGCGGAACCAGTTTGCATCCGAGACATCCGGTACCTCGCTCCACTAAGCCGGGCGTTGACGAGATGCTCGTCCTTCCGCTGCCCTGGACAGTAACCCACCTGCCCGGACAGTAACCCGCCTGCAGCTGTGGCCGGGCAGTGCAGTCCAGTCTGAACAATGTGTACAGCGCGGCGCATACCATGTCGAGGGCGGGCGTTTTTTTGTTGGAACGCGAGACCGATTTCTCGGTCGTGTGCGAGGCGCGCGATTGACGATTGTGCGGGTGTGCGGTGTGTCGCTGCGGGCGCCTATTTTTACCTTTACGCGAGTGGTGGGGTGCATGTACGGGGACGCAATAATGGCCGCTGCGTGCAGATGGTGCTGAATGGGTTAGTGAGTGTCGAGAGTGTGGACTTACAAGACGACAAACGCTTGGTTGATGGCTGACAGCCAGGACGGTTGATTATACTGGGGGCGCAGCGCCCTCTGTCCACGGCGACCCGCCCAGAATGGTGGCGGCGATGAGCTGCTTGCCAGGGCGGCAGTTTGGAATCCGGCAAGCTTTGTCACAGCTGGAAAGGGCGAGACATGGCCCAACGACTGTCTTGAAGGATGCAGTATCCGGGATCTGTCATGCGTTGTCGCAGGGCATCCCACGTTTGCTTCTGTCGCTGTCGACTACTATGCCGCTGGTTTGCGGGACGACTGGCTAGCCATTCGACTCGCCTGGCTGTTGGCTACCACTGGAAAGTCCTTTTGAGAGGAACAAGGACCATGCGGCGGCAGCAGAACAAGATCTTGCGTCGGACGAGTTCGAAGCAACCCGACGGCACAGGGCATGGTGAGGCCGTGCGGTTCACGCATCAACCGCAATCCCGTGTTTAAATCGACGCTGAGAGGAACACAGCTCGGCGAGACCCCGAGCAGGCGACATTTATCGAGGCGCAGAGAACATAGTTGGGAGATGGGTAAAGGACAACGACAAACCGATCTGGTTGTCACCCAAACCTCCCACATGGTGACAATCTCAGGGTCGCCTCCAATCATCCATCCCAGTCCTGGGCGCTGAATCGCCCACTTGATGTTTGACGACTGATGATTCTCGCCACTGCCGGACGATTCGGCCAACCAGCAAAGCTCGCCTCTCCCTTGGAAACTGGGCAGGTCAGTTGAGGTGAGCCTGCCCAACGGTTACGTCCTGGAACCAACTCGACGCAAACCGACGGGTCGCAACGGCGAGCACGACTCTACGCCCAACCATCAGGCTGTGCGGCGGCCTAGTTTGCGCAACCGTTGGTTGGACCTTGCACTACTCAACGAGTTTGTGCCAATTCGACGTTCACGGCAGTGGCATCGTGCCAAAGACGCGCCAGTGGCTATCCCCGAGCATGAGCTCGGTAGGGCCTCAAGCCCGGACATTGTTTCTTGTCCAGGGCGGTGTTCTCGACGGCCAGGTTATCCCCGTCTTGGAACCTATGGAAGCCCTCGGTTAGACTGCCATAAATACCAGTCAATTCTGTCTGTGAGTGCGCACCCGTGGCGAGAGGACAAAGCTAAATATCAGCAGGCGACTACGTGGAAGGGTTGAAGTCGTCTGGTTGCCACCACAGGCCTGTTTGGTGTTTCGAAAGTGCATTGTTAAGGCCTCGTTGAGCACCATGGTACTCTCGCTTTACCAAAACAACGGGGAGATCTCACACTCAACCGGATAGCCCCCAATTGTCCTCGGTGTCCGTCCATGGCCTAATGCTAGCGAGGCAGTCTGAGGTGGAGTAGCCAACGGAACTGGGTTTGAACCGCATCGCCGAAGTCCAATGTCCGTCCAACAGCTGAATTTACGGGGACTGCAGAGGTTCAAAGGAACAGGTTGAGAGAGTGTGACGGTTCGTTTGTTCTCGTGAGAGAGCTTGACTACCACACCGGACGATAGCCGGCCGGCTGGACACTCGTGCCACGTCCCCCTCACAGAACGGCCTGCATCATCAACTGAAGCACTCAGTCAAGATCAAACGCACCCTTGAACACAAGCCTCCAACGATCGACGCGTTAATGTTGTGGTCCGCGGGCACAGCATCGCAAGCCAGGAATCACTGCCTGGCCGGGCAGCCCCGTCCTATACACTGGTCGTCGAACGTATGAGCGCAATCCGGAGCCACAATCACTCTCTTTCCAGTAATCGGCACGACAGGTCGACATGGCGGACCTACGAAGGATTTGGAAGGGCGACGTTATGTCCGAGAGGACATCCTCAACGCAATACGCTTTGGGCGAAACGAGGTTCCCTGTTCTCGATACTCCCACACCACCACTGGGATTAACATGCTCCCCGGCTTCGAAGGTGTCTAGCATGTCTGATGGCTCTCGTAATTTGCCATGTCGATCCTTGAGGGATTCTCGGGATCGACATCGCAGATCGCCAGGGCGCAAACAGGACGACGATCACACAGAGGGCAATCACACAGGGCACACCCGGTGACACTCACTGCCTAAACATCCGGCTGACAATAGCCACACCGACCACTCAAGCTCTCTGCGCATGGGACTCAGAGTCGAGGAGATCACATATCGGCACTGTAAGTGTCAATTTTAGGTGGACGGAGGGAGGGCCCCGAGGGCTGGAGGAGGGCGGAGGGGAGTGGCGACAGCGGGGTGTCGAGCTTGTGTCTGAGCCCTCCCGGCGACGAGATAACATAGCAACGCATGCATGGCTCGCCTTGGGAACTCACTGAAAATTCCTGTAGAAAAGAAAGGATTCCTGGTACGACACAGCACTGGTAAGTACTGCGAGCGGATGTATGGTGAAGAGAGTGAGTAGGAAAAGAGCTAGAGGGTCCATTTTAAGCGCGCAATGGTGCCGACAGTCGCTCTGGATTCATTCCAAAACAGCATGCCATCTCGAACAGCATGGCCTTGCATTAGAAAGAATGTTTGTGCTCTGTGTACCCATATATTCTGCCTTCGATGCATCATGTAGGCCATGTAGACCTGTGAAGGTGTTTCGAAACGAATCGAGTCGACTGAACCACAAAGCGAACCTTGTCGCAATGTAAATCGAAGCTGGCCACAAGAAGCGGTTGTGAGGGGCCGCCGCTCCACACTACCTAGAACTAGACCAATCTGTGCAGTGTGCATTCTGGAGTGCGTATCGTCTTGCTGACACTATGCACACTACACTTCCCAATGGACACGTCAGCCCGCCGAAACCACGGCCTTTCCACCTGTTCCCCGCCCCACTGAAACTCCGCACCCCAACAGCCCTCACTAAACGAACCCGCATGGTCCAGTCTTGCACCAACTCCCGGAGCTGAGCGTTGCAGATGTTCTTGCACCAGGGCACAGCCCTTGGTTCACTGCATCCTCTCTATTCTACAGTTTGTATACGATTCTACGCAACGCCGGCGCGGCGTCCACCATTTTATGATTATATAGGGTACAAAAATTCTGGACGATTCTTAATGTTCGCTGCTATTGCTAAGCGAGTCACCGTCTTCTGCGCACTGGGACATGCCTCAAACCCGTGCCTCCATGACAGCAGGCCTGGCCCCTCTAGAATGCCAAGCGCGCGGCTGTCCGTCAAGAACAGAGTCCGCCCGCCTGCTCTGTCACACGCACACCAAACACACCGTCCCCGAACCCTACGGCTCAAAGTCATTCCTGCCAGAGTCCAGAGTCCAATGCACCACTAGTTCAATGTCCAGTGTCCAGTGTCCAATGTCCAATGTCAAGCGTGAAGCGTGAAGCCGATCCCAAGTACCGCCCGCGCTTTCAAGGTCCGTCCGCGATAGAGCAAACGCCAACGTGTGGTGTTGCAAGATGACGGCGTGACTTGGCCGCGGTTGTGTTCTTCGAGGAATCAGGCGACCGGTGTCGTTTTCAGTGCGATTTTTCCAGAGTAGAGTTTCAGTTGGGGTTTGAGAGTCGGTGCTACAGGCCAGATGGAAAGACGAGCGTTGACGGCCATGCCCGCCTACGCCGTTGTCTGCTGCTGCTCCTCGCCCCTGACGAGGTCTTCCACGCCGACAGCCCACGCCCCCACCGAATATGTGTACACGTCCGCCAGCAGCTCGTCGAGCCTATCTGGCTTCGCGTCTTGCTGCGCAAAGGAGCGTGGACCAGCCATATAGGGGCGCTCGGGGCCAAGAGTGCCAGGACACATAGCCGTGTGTGCAATGCCCAAGTCGGCACTCTCCTGGCGTGAGCGCCATTCGTCGATTGATATCGGTGAAAACAGGGGTGCAATGAACCCCTCCGTGCAGTTGTCTGCAATGTGAGAAATGACTCCAAGGGGCGGCGGTGTCGGCTGCTCTGCAGTGACAGGGAGCGATTGCGGACGCTGTGCGGGCGTGTACCATGATTGTGCGGGCTCACTGTAATGGCCCGTGTGTGGCCGCATCTGTGGCGGCTCATTATACTCTGGATAAGTCCTGTATGGCGAAAGACGTGGCGGAGGGTACGTGACACTGCCATGCACAATGCCAGGAGGTAGAACAACGGGTAAGGGGGCGGGTGAGGGTGACAGGCCGGTAAGGGGAGTGACGCCTACGGGCGCGCGTCCAAGACCGAGGGTATTCATCTGCTGCTGAGGGTGGAGGTGCTGTTGTTGCGGGAGCAGTTGCAGCTCCCCATACGGCGCTGGGCTGGGTTCGTGGCGAGCGAGTTGCGGCTGCCCCGGGTCCAGCTGCTGTGCCGTAGAGTGGCTCATGCTGGCTGGGGGAGAGAGTACGGGGCAGTCTTGCGGTGGGCATTGGAACACTGACAAAGCGCACAATGAACCGCGTGGTGACAGAGGGGTGAGCGGGCCAAGCGTAGGGTAGTCGAAGCAGTACGGCGGAGAGGCTGATGGAGAGCTGCCACAGCACGCGCCGGGCGGCGTGAGGAGGGCCGTAATGGTGAGCTCGGGTGCCACAAGCGCAGTGGCCGCGCCTTGGCTCGGAGAGTGTGTCGGGGGCTGCACTAGGCAGTTGTGTGCGTGTGCAGACGAGGCAGACTAGCTGCTACTCCACAGTGTTGAGAGAGATAATGTAATGGTTGGCAAGGGAAGGGAGCACCCTATATGTCAAAAGATATATATGCGGGTGGACCTTTGCCCTGCGAGGGATCGACATGTGGATTGTGGATGAACCGGCCGTGATCTTATACTTTGGCAAGCCGATTTCACGTGTGGGTCTGCCGGCAGCAGGTGTCGTTTCGGCGGCACTGCTCCGGACTGGGAGGGCAATACCAAGGTCATCCAAAGAACCCTGTGCAGACCTCGGACTCTACTTGACGATCCCTAGTCTTCCAGGAGAGGCACTGTTACTTTTCCCTGTGCCCGACTGTTGGGTCACTGGTCACCAGAGTTGGGCAGCGGGGCTGTGGAACAGAGCAACTCGTGTGCTTCGACTCGACACGACCACTTTGCTGACTAACCATCCTGAGGGCCACCCCGAGATCACGCTGCTACCGACCGGAACCTCCACTGCCTTGCAACCAGAACAACGCGATGACGGCCCCCGTGATACCTGCCTGACGGTATGACTTCAGCGCCTCGCAAGACCCTGCTCCAACTAATCAGCACCGCACACACATTCGACTTGGGACGGCGGTGGGCGGGCCCGTAGACCGCGGATGTGAGCCCGTGGAGCGAGGCACGTTCATGCTTGTTTGCAGGTTGCAGTCATCATTCTGTTTCAACCCCTCTGTACAGCCCACCGCTGGGCCGCTGCTTCACCTTCCCACAGACCCCTTCTCTCTGGTCTAGAGCAACCTGGGGAACACAGGGCCTGGTCCGGTAGCGCACTACCAGTGTTAGGGTCCCAGTCTGCTCAAGGTTATGGATCCGAACACGGCCAAATAGTGCAAGGAACGGCACCCGACACATCTCCCATACCTGCGGGGTAGAAACAGATCTGGCTGCAAAGTACGCACGACACCAGAGGAGCGGGTGTAGGCGAGCCTGTAAGCCTCAGTAGGGCTCCAGAGAGATCGAGCGCAACAAATTGCTTTGACGGTGCGCAACCTTAATTCCGTTCACAGGTCGAAACGTGCACGAGGTGGGCGAGACCGCACAGGAACTGCACTGCTCGGCCGAGCATCACCAAACCAAAGCTCAATTGCGCTCTGAGTCCACGCCGCCATGGGCGGTGCCTATGCGACCCTGCTTGGCCATCGCTAGCAGCCAGCAGGTCGCGTTGCCTGCCTCCCACCGGCTTGCTCTGACGTACTCTTATCACTATCACTGCTCAGAAACCCTGGGGACGCTTCCGTCGGCATTCCGGCAAGGTCCTGGATGCTTCAGATACTTCCGAATACCTACGAGTGGCCCTTGCCGCCTCGCCCACAGCCTCTTGTTGTCGTGCTGACACGCCTCTGCCTAGTTGTTCGCGCCGTGCATGTGTCACTTGACAAGCATCCAGCTCCACCAAAGTCTGGGCATCAAGATTCCGCCGCCGCCGGTACCGCTACTGCTGCTTATTAAGCCGCGACTCGGTGACAAAAGCAGGAATGTTTGGTGGGTTCATTGTGATTCTGCCGACCACGCCAGCCGAGGGCATCATCGCGCTGGACGTCAACTGCGCGAGTGCCACGACGACGCCTACCTGCCCAACGTCAGCCTATAGTATCCACACCTGCGAGCTCTCCATACACTACTGCAACCAATGCTAAAGAAGCCGTGCTGTGCCGGGAACAGCCGTAGGATTTGGGGGGCTACGGGTACCCGTCTTTTCTGTCGACAGCGGGCTTGCGGCCTTGGATGCCCGTGGTAAATCCAGTGCCACAATTGTCGGCAAAAGGTTGTTTGCTCTAACTAAAAATTGCCAGCGTAGGAAGCGCAGCTCATATTTTCGCCAATGCTAATGGCTGGGCAGGATGCAGTGTACAGCGGGCCGTTCGACACAGCTCAAACTGACGGCGACGGGCTGTGTGTTATCATCATTAGAGTTGATCCAGCTGTGAATGAAGCATGTGTCAGTAGTGGGGGGCTTCTCGCACAGCAACCTGGGCATTCACAAGCCCCGACAATATCTCGATGATTCAATGCCCACAGGACTCCACGGACATGCCCAAGCAGTTGTAACCTCGCAGCGTTGGTGGTTGGAGGATACCGATCCTGATTCCCGGGAACCCACCTTTCGGTGGTCCAAGAACGTTGCCCGCCACCGAACACCTTTGCTTTCATTGCATCGTCTTCCATACCGTCTGGCAACGTGCATCTTCTGCGCTTTTATTACACTGGGACAGTCGCTGCACGCTTTCCGTGCCTTTCCATCGGGCACGTCATCCCCACACTCTTTGAGCCCCGCTTCATGGAGGCCCTCTCTCTCACGGCCAGTCTGGGACTGGGAGTTGTTCGCAAAATCTCAACATACCAGGTCGACGTTACTGGTACACCGTAAATTCTTTCGACCCAGGCACCCTATCGGGCAACGACATGTGCGAGAGGCAGGCTGTTGGTGGTGAGAAAGCCCAGCAGGCACATTCTCCATGCTGGGGACAATGGATGACGTCCTAATGGCACGAGATCCCCAACAGTCCCAACGCACTGCGTAGTAAAACATAGCCCATCAGAGAGGTAGATGTGAGCCACACCTACATGGTACTGGCGAAGGCCAGCTCACGCTTCGTCTTCCCAACCCCTAACCCTCCTCCTAACAGCTCTGTGGAGGCATGAGCAGGCTCTGGCACACATTATTTCGCCAGCTTTGATCAACGAGCAGACCCAGGAATTTGTATTAATGTCATGCCGTCTCTCAAAGAACCTTCTTCAAGCCTAAGACCGTCGGAGGAAGATAACGTCAGCTTCTGCCACCGCCGACACAGTGTCTCCATGATCTTTCAACGGTATGGTGGCTCCTTATCAGGTGCATGTGAGTGCAGGCCGGTGACTTGCCTGTAGTCAACGCGTTTACGAGGGAGGAAGGGACTTGAATCATGCAGTGCACGGCGTTCACGAGGAAGAAAGAAGCGCAAGGTGTGAGACATCAACAGGACGACGATCAGCCTCAGGAACATGAATGTGATCTGCACAGATCGGCGCGTGACGTGCACGTGGAACGTCGTCGTCCATCACGTGAGCTCTCAGTTGATCCGTCGCTGACTTCTTGCGCACGTCGGCGTGTGTAACGTCTCCCATGTCTTCGGCGCGAGTCCATGACTTGTGCAAGGTGTGATTGAGCTCGCATACTTTACATGCATTCCTGGCCAATACTTGTAACAATGCGCGACACTGCCCACCTTCGATGGACAGGCACGTGTCAATTTGCTCCCGCGCGACTGCCGCCGAGGTGCACTGATGGATGCCCCCGCACCCAGTTCACTGTGGGGGATCGACGGATGACGTACTCGGCTCGAACGCTCTCACCCCATCCGGGCTGCAGCTGGCAGACCTGCAGCCAATCCGCCCAGCCATCCGCCTCCATCTCCGGCCCGCATCTCTGTCCGCGTCAGCAGCATCTCTCCGGTTCCCATCTTCCAACCTCATCCCCATCCATCCTCACGCCGGCCATGTTCAAGAAGTTCAAGAACAAGACGGGCACCTCGCCAACCAACAGCACCAGCGGCTCTGCGCTGGCTGGTCTCAACTTTAAGAACAACGCGGCCAAGGCGTCGTCGGGCGGCTCATTCTCGGCACAAGGAGCCGCCAAGTCGGCTCTCCAGTCGGTCACCTGGAGTACATCGCTCTCGCCAGACCGCAAGGGGTCGCGAGTGGACCCCAACCGCGCCGGCGTAGTGTTCCTCGACGCTCGTCTTATTCTTGCCCCTCCCGCCGAGATTGGGTCCCTGCTCGGCGCGCTTGGTAAGCTCAAGCTTCGTCCCATCCTCGTACCCTCCATCCTCAAGATTGTCGGCACTGTGCTCAAGGCTAAGGGTGGAACTGGTGTTGCGAGCGACCGCCAGCTGGTGGAGAAGCACATCAAGGCCGCGCTCGAGGCTGCACGTGTTCCAGTCGAGGACGTCCAGGGTCTCGACCCCGCACTCAGCTTTGATTGGCTTGATGAGAACAGGTATGCTCTCCCCGATGGAGCCGAGGAGAGTGTCTGGCTTGCAGTTGTGAATGCCGTCGACCAGACACCCGGCGCTGTCGGCGCGGATGCGCTCGCTGGTCGCGCCAACATGCCCCAGGAAGCTGCGCGCCAGATCTCGGACCGTCTCACCATTTCGCACGAGATCGAGACGGTCACTCGCAACACGCACGGACCCCATCTCTTCCTGGCAGCCGACGAAGTTCTCGCAAGCGCAGCAGTCAAGGACGCCGGTGGACCCAACCTCGTCGCCAAGACCTTCAAATGCCGCAACGAGATTCCCGTCATCGGCTTCAAGACCTCCGCCGAAGCCGAGCAGCTCCTCGTCCAGCTCGTCGAGGAGGCCAACCGGGCCGCTCAAGAGGCTGCCAACTCGCCACCTCCAGCAGCCAACGTCAACCTCAACCCCTTCGCTGTCGGCAGCCCCACTGGCCGCCCGGACCAGGAGGCCTGGCGCCGCGTCGCAGCCGACCCCTGCGATCCTCGTGGTGAGTGCCCACCCCCGCGCCCAAAGGCACCGTTACTGACATTCTCCAGCCCCCGCTACCGAGTACGAGGACCCGATGAACGTCGACCCGAATCAGCCCGGCCCCGAACAGCATGCTGCCCTGCAGGCGCAGGCGGCTGCGGCGGCGCAGGAGCGCGCCCAGCCGCAGGCCATACCCAATGCGCAGCAGCAGTGAGCGTGCGTGTGGGCATGTGAAAAGGAAACGTGTGTGCTGGGCAAGCTCCGCACGCCGAATGCGTCGGTCTTGACGCGTTCGTGGATACTGCGTTGTGACCCTGGCCACGTCAGAAGTGTGGTGGGGCGTTGTACAGGGGTTGCCCGTTGTTTTCTTCTTGTTTGATCGTTACCAGAATACTGGCTTATCAGATGACATCCTGCAGTGCAGCGGAGGTCTTCTGCTTTGATATCGTATGCATACCCGTTGTGATTGCTGTGATGGCTGTGGGGGTATATTTTTGCTGATGAATGTGTCCATTTATCATCGTGCACGTTCTTGAATGATCGCCATATTCCGGAAGGGCGCAAGTCTCGCCGATCACTTGACAATCTGACATCAGCCAGACATGATCTGACCTCAGCCAGACATGATCTGACCTCAGCCAAGGAGGTTCTTCTAGCGGTGGTGTAGATAACGCAACACAGAGTTTAAATCCGCAAGTGCCAAGAACCTCGGACACACTCGCGACGTCATAACTCCTCCAACCGCCCGCGTCCATCTCCACTCCACCCCACAGCATTGGGACATCAGGTGAGTCCTGGATCTGTACCATTCTAGTGCCAAGTGCGCACTAGCGTCTGCAGATCATAGGCACAACCTAGATACGAATAGCTTTGTACATTGGTTGCCGATTCCAGCATCCAGTTTAGTGGCGGAGGAGGGTTGGAGTAGATTAGCGGTGTTCCTGGCCGAGCTAATCTTGGTCGGTGTGCGATGATTGAAGCATGATCTCAGCACACACAGCGGAGGTGTGGGCTTGTGTACCCATGGTGATAACGACGGCAAGGTGATGATTAATAACAGCAGCACAACCCCCGCCCAGCGCTCACCGCTTCCCTCTCCTTCCCTATACCCACTCCCATGTCAATCCCGCTGTCTTCTCAGCGCCCATCGGATCTCTTCCATGGCAATGAATGCCACTGCCTGTCAGTTATCCCGATATTCATGGATATGAGTCCATCCGCGTCGTGTTACCAAGCACGCAGAACCATATCTGGCCTCGAGATTGCAGATTGTGCCTGATGCTGGAGCGGCGACGCGTAGTCAACGGGCGAGGATGACCGCACCACACTACGTACGCGGTTTGGCCAGCGATGAGTTTGTTATCAGGCTTCTTTGCCGTAAAAGGTTTGCCGTAAAAGGTTTGCCGTAAAGGTTTGCATTTGGGAACAGCTCAGGTCTGAGAGACATAGAGGAGCGCCGATGGTCTTGAGGTAACTGATGAGGTCGAGGTGCGAAAGTCCCCAAGCCTCGTGGCTGATCATCAGTGAGCACCGTCCGCTCTACGTGCACCCGCTTCTCAAGGCATCGCTCGGAAAACGAACCTGTCTTTCAGCTATAAGAGTTGAAGCCTCAAGCCATGCTGGACAGCCAGAGAGCCCTCTTTTGAGTTAAACCAACCGGGTGAGCCAACGCGGTGATTCTTGGACATACGGCAGTAGCATCCTCCTTGATGCAATTTCTCTCATTGCCACCCACAGCTCAGAGTCAGGTGAAGTGTGGGTGGAATCTGTGAGAGTGTGCAGCTAGATTGGATGCGAACAGGTGCCACAACATTGGCTTCAACTTTGGGCGCATTTCGACGTCGTTCATGTCTTTGGCAAACCTTGATCCACCTTCCGTTTGGTGGCATCAGCACTGGGAGGCACTGCAATGCGGCTAGCTCAAGTGAACACCATCTTTCAAAACTCGACTCGACTGAACGACAAGTGATGAGGAGCCTGCGGTCACCTTCCACTTGCAGCAGCTCACCCGCTTGCAGTGACCAGGAACCACACACAACAACAACCAGGTCCATTGATATGTCGCCAAGACGTGTCGAGGCTATACACGACCCTCACAGTCCAAAGTCTAGACCACCGCTCCACACCAATGCCCAACTGGTGGGCAATGCCACACCCATCCTTGCCTCCATGTGCACACCACAATGTCACACACAAACGCACACCCAACCTCCCGTCACATCCTAGCTCTTCCCTGTTGTCTGTCTCGGGCACACTCCAACTCGATTAAAAGGCCTAGACAGTCGTCGGAGTGCCTTTGGTTGTATGGCGGGCACACGGCGTGTTCTCGCCGTGATGTCCGATGTTGCCACTTTGGTGATAGCGGCTTCCCTGATGGCCTGATTTCGACTCGATGTTCCACGGTTGCATCGAGGCACGTTCTCCGCTTTCACGGATTGAATCGTGGCGCACAAACGCATCTGACGTCCGGCGCAGTCAAAATAATGATATGCGGAGAGTGTATCGTGGAGATGATTGTGGTGACAGCAGTAGCATTGTGTGTCTCTACAGATGCGTGAAGAAACTCGCATTTTATCAACATTGCGCTACCTCCTCCCCTCTAGTGTCAATCGCAACTTTCTGTTATACCAGAAAGCCTAGTCTAAAGGTTGCAATTGCTTCACTACAGTAATACCGAACAGGCAGTCAGCAACCCGTCGCCACCATTTGTCAGCAGTCTTGGAGCTTCATTACCTCAGATGCCCGAGTCGCTGTCGACGGCGGCTACGGCCAGGCGTTGCCGCCCATTCTCAACAAAGATTGAGTCAACTCTGTTATGCTTGAACACCTATTATCTGTTAAGAATGAAAACGATGTGGCCTCCGTTCACGATCGTAGCACTGTATCAGCATCGACAGACTCGTCGTTCCCCTGAGCCACAAAACTCTGCCTACGGCACGCCTCCCCACGATTTCCACTGACTACTGTCATGAACTAGGCCGTCTGCTGTCTCTATACTCATGTCTCTACGTCTCAGTATCGAAAAGTGAGCAGCGAAACCAACTCTTCTACCCCACTCCACCCCGAGGTCCCCACACCGTCCACGCCACTCGCACCAACCACCCCCGTATGCCCCGCACACCTTCCCTCCCTCCTCCCAACATCCAAAAAGCGAAGGCTCGCAACGTTTGTCGCTCGCTTCTACACCGTAAGGGAGTCGAACCCTTGCCGCGTCGATGGCAACGACGCATGATACCGTTTCACCAACGGTGTTCTTGAGGAAGGTGACATTTGTGTGTGTGGATGAGGCGGGGTTTGCGGTCAAGGCGGGTCTTTCTCCTTTCCTGCCTTGAGGGTCTAGCAGGAAAGCTTTACTTGATCTCGCCATTACTGCAGTATATCCTGCAAAGACATTGACCGTCGCAGTGCAGGTGTGTAGCGCTGAGCAACAGGATGGTCGCAAAGTGGCACCGAGTCAAGGCTGTCATTTGGTAGAGTGGTACATTCGAGTCTATTCCTGTTCTAATATCTACAACCACCTCCTAACTCCTGTTTAGGCTCTCAAGCACGATGGCAGTGATGATGACCACTCCATTCCCTCGGCATCCGCCCCGTAGCCCACATCCCAACCATCCCAGCCTTGACCCCGCGTGCACACTCGGCACAAACCCCTCCCAGAGCCCCATTCGCCGCCGTCCACGCCGCACGCACAAAATCATCCAGATCCCCACCCACCCTCATGCACCCAGCCGCAGCGCGGACAGCACCCACCCCCCCGCCGCACCGGGCGTAGCACCGCGCTTGCACCTCGCAGCTCGCAAGCGCGCGGTGTGGGGTTGCTTCAGCGCCGTAAATGACTTTCAGCGCTGCGTCACGCCGGCGGAAGTAGTCTGGGAGAGCAAACAGCGCGCCCAGGGCGTGCGCGGCGAGCACGGCCTCGGCCCATGGGTCCAGCGTCGCGAATTTCTGGGTGAGGAGGCCGGGGTGGGCTGCGAAATCGATGTCGATGGGCCCGGGGCTGGGCGTGCGTGAACCGCCCGCGTGGGATGGGGTGGCGAGTACGGCTGCGAGGGCGGAGAGGGTGTACCGCTGCCATGGGTCTGTGGGGCGGCTGGCGAGTGCGGCGAGCAGGGCGGGGCAGCGCTGTGAGAATGCCAGCGCAATTGCCGCGTCGAGGAATGCCGGGTTCCACTTTGGTGCGCGGTAGTGTGTCTGCGAGACTGTGTTGAGGGTGTAGCTGAGCGCGGCTGCTGAGGCCGCGAGGTCGATGGAGAGCTTGGGTGGTGGGGTCGACTCGCGCGGTGAGGTGGGGGTGGTGGAGAGGATGCCGAGTTTAGTTGGCTTCCATGCTGCTGCAGCGCGGGCAGAGGAGGCGAACCAGCGTGCCACCCTCGCGAGAGAGCGCAGGTCGGCGGCAAAGGGTAGATCAGTGTGTTTGCCATATGGATGCGCGCGCGGGGCGATGTGTCCGGGGTGGTAGATCCTCGGCGTGCGGTGTGGTTGCTGGGTGGGGCGCGGGAGGGAGAGGCTCGGTGGCGAGGTAGTGTGTGGGTCGGTGTCGTGGGCTGCGGCCGGTTGGAGCTGCGTCTGAATCATTTGAAGTTGTTGTTGGTGTGTGTTGTTGTTACCACTGTGAGTGAGGTAATGTTGAACAGCAGCAGTCGGTATTCATAAGTATGTCAACGGCCCTCCGGCCCCCGCCGTCAGCCGCAGTAATCAGTAGAATTGTTATCGCAGATCGGAACGACTTGGGCCCAGTGACAACGCATTGTGAGTGCTTCCGGCTTGATCCGCTATCCGATGCCGGCGGCATTCGACCTCGGTATTCCACGCGTGGGACATGCGGGCTGATAGGAACAATAGAGATTGATGTCAGTGGTCGGGTGCTGTCGTGGCCAAGCTGTCCTCGGCATTGCTGCAGCTCGTGGATGGGCTTGGGACGGCTAGTGGATTTGAGGAGACTCGGGTGGCCTAGGCAGGACGATCTTGTATAGCACGTGCGGCTGTGTGTGATCGGGGACAAACCCTGTGAGGAGACGGTCATTCAATGTGTCAGTGGCTTGGGACATGCCCTCTGGTGTGCTCATTGTCGGTGCTGGTCAACTGGTCACTGTTTGGAACATGATAATACCAGAAATGGATAACGGAGAGAATCGCACCAGAGATGCCTGTGAGCGGGACCAAATGTGCCAATGGCCACGTGGGGAGCACATGGGCCAACTACTACTGAACACAAAGTGGAGGTTTCCAACTTTGTTGCCAGCAACATACAACGACGTCTTCGTCAACAACAGCAGCCATGAGCACGACAGCATCGCCAGCGCTGCCTGGGACGAGACACAAGGTCATAGGTCTAGTCTCAGGGGGCAAAGACTCATGCTTCAACTTGATGCATACGCTCGCAAACGGCCACGAGGTTGTAGCAATCGCAACGCTCACTCCTCCTCCAAGCATCGGTGTGTTGCCCCCCTGTACCCAGCTAATGCAGGAGACGAGCTCGACTCGCACATGTATCAATCAGTTGGAACTCAAATCCCGCGTCTCATTGCCCAGTCAATGGGACTACCATATTACTCTCGCGTCATCACCGGCGGCGCCCTTGAGCAAGGCGCAGAATATGGCTCGCGTGAGGGCAAGGACGGGAGGGAGGGTGACGAGACCGAAGACCTCACTGCGCTTCTGCTTCAAGTCTTGGTGAGAGACAATGTTGTTCATGTACTGATGGGACAGGCATCCCACCCAGATGCAACCGCAATCTCCTCTGGTGCCATTCTCTCCAACTATCAACGCCTCCGCATCGAGCACGTCTGCTCACGCCTCAAGCTCACCTCACTAGCTTATCTGTGGCAAAGCAAGCAGCTTCCTCTCGTAACCCAGATGGTTGCGTCTGGTCTCACTGCCGTGCTGGTGAAAGTTGCCGGAGCAGGGCTAAACGAGCGACATCTAGCCAAGAGCCTGGGCCAGCTGCTGCCGGTGCTTACCAGGTTGGAGATGCAGTATGGCGCTCATCCAGCTGGCGAGGGCGGAGAGTATGAGACGGTCACTCTTGATGCGCCAATCTTCTCCCATCGGATAGAACTCGGTGATCCCGAGGTCGTCATCACCGACCCCGAGCCATACACTGTCGCTTATCTGAGGATTGAGGATGCGCAGCTCGTGCCCAAGGAGGGATGGACGAAGCCTTCAGTTGCGGAGTTGAGAGAGCTGTTGGGACTGGACGAAGTCGAGGGTGGACTGGACGAACAGGGACACGAGGTGTTGGAGACTGTCGAGATGAAGGTCGCACCTGGCGACAGCGAAGTGTTTGAGGACATCGCTGCGTCGGAGCCTGGAGTGGTGAGATTCGGGCGAACTGGCCGCTGGTTCTCTGTCTCTGGCGAAGGGAAAGCTGCCGACAGCGTTGGTGGAGAGCTTGTCCAGGCTTTCGAGGCCATCACAGGTACGTTCACTCTCACATAACCTACTAACGCTCCAGCTCGGCTCGCAACCGAGAACCTCACCGTCCTACACGCGACACACATTACCCTCCTGCTATCCAACATGGCCGACTTTCCACTCGTCAATGCCGCCTACATCAGATACTTTGGGACCTCGCCACCATCTCGGGCATGCGTCGCTGTCCCGCTTCCAGCAGGCCAGCGCCTGCGCGTGGACATGGTCGGCTTTGACGACTCTGGCGACACGCCAGTAGGCGGCAGGTCAGCGCTGCACGTACAGGGCATCTCGTACTGGGCTCCAGCCAACATTGGCCCGTACTCGCAAGCAGTGACAGTGGACGCGAGGCTGCATATCGCGGGCCAAATTCCTTTGCTACCGCCCACGCTCACTTTCGCCCCATCCCCAGCCCCACCTGCAAGCCCATACGCGCAGCAAGCAGCACTGGCACTACAGCACGTCCGACGCATCGTGGAAGTCCTACGTAATCCCGCCTCGACGGGCGGCGGATGGACGGGCTGGCCAGAGAGCTGTGTAGCCTGGTGGGCCCAGCTCGAGGGCTGCGGAACAGAGGGCCCAGAAGTCTCGCGCAAGGCGTGGACCAAGTGGCTCGCGCTGAACGAGTGGAATAACAACACCCCCGTCATCTTGGCGCGAGCGTCTGCGCTGCCCCGCGGCGCCCTCATAGAGTATCAAGTCAACCTGCACACGGGCCGGGCCGGCTACACCGACACAGTCCACGAGGGCGCCAGCGACGACGACGACGACGACGACCTAGACGACTCCCAGCTCCACGCCACCTACGAGTCCGGCACGGCCCGCGGCGCATTCTGGCAAACCTGCACCGCCCCGAGGGGGCGGCACGGCTCCCGCGCAGCCATCTTCCTCCCCAGCACGGACAGCACGCTCCTCGCCGCCGCTCCGGCGCTGGCAGGTGTGCTCCGGCGGGCAGTCAGCGTCCGGGTCTATCACCTCGTGTCCGTCGTTCCCTCTGTGGGTCTTGTGCGGGAGGCGAGTGAGCGCGGCGTGGGCGTGTCGTATGTGCCTGTGCTGGAGGTGCGGTCTGGGCACGGCACGAGCTACCCTCTTGCCATTGAGGTGTTCTCTGCCTAGAGCGATAAAGTGGACTAGAGTACATAGACTGCATGTGGTGGTTGTACAATGTGAACAGTTGCCATGCAATGCGCGCTCGCCTTCCCTCTCCCGTCACTTCTACAGCCGCGCAGCCTCCTACAGCTGGCGCCCTCGCTACCGGAGCACAGGACATGCCAACCCTTCCACAGCGCTCCGCACCTCCATTTCCCAGAACAAGCCCAAATTCCAGCCGCCGGCCTTGACCTTGCTCTCGCGATCCTCCTTGGCCCAGATAACCCCACTGCGGCCATCGGCATAGTCGTCCTGCAGGTCGTACCAGCCCGACCACGCGGCGGCGTCCGGGTCGCTGTGCGGGATGGCCACGTAGGGTCCCGCGTAGGAAGGGGAGGTGGGCGCGTGCTGCTCGATTTCGGCATTGTTGCTGTACAGCGCGGCGAGGGAGGGTGGGACTGTGGCTGCGAGCGCAGCTGCGCGGGCGGCCTTGGCGCGGGCGGCGCGTTCGGTGATCTCCCGCGCTGCCTCGGGTCCGCCAGAGGTGCGTGCGAGAGCGTCGACGAGCTCGGCGCGGACGCGTGTCTCTTCCGCCCGTTCAACGCGCTCGGCTTCCTCGATCATGTGTTTCCTCTCTGCACGCGCGCGCCGCTCGACGTCGTCGCGCTCGGTCTGCGAGAGAGCCTCCATCGCCAACTTGTGCTGATTCGTCGCAATCTGTCCAGCATTGTCCGCCGCCCATTTTGCGAGTCGCTCCTCGGTCTGTGCCACGTTCACGTCGTTGAGCAGGTTGAAGGT
This sequence comes from Prillingera fragicola, assembly GCA_002335605.1. Classification (NCBI taxonomy): domain Eukaryota; kingdom Fungi; phylum Basidiomycota; class Tremellomycetes; order Trichosporonales; family Trichosporonaceae; genus Prillingera; species Prillingera fragicola. The sequence continues at coordinate 34,774 of BEDY01000005.1, read as the reverse complement.
TAGGTCTTCGACCATTTCGAGATAGTCGTCGTATTCGCGCGCTGTGGGAAAGTCGTCCCTTCGTTTGTTGAAGCTGCGTTGTTAGCCATGTTACTGCGGCCGGCGTACTCACTTTTCTGCCATTCGCCTTCGCACAGCAACCTCCTTCTCGACCTTGAGGTCCTCAAACGTCTGATGCGCAAAGTTCACCTTGCGCAGAATCTTGCCGCACTGCGGACAAGGCTCAGGTCCAAGAGTGAATACGCGGTCGATACACGACTCGCACCTGCATTGTCAGCACCGGCCTGGCCACTGCCCAGCACAACTTACATCTTGTGGTAGCACGGCGAGACCAATAACCTCAAGTTTTTGTTGAACTGCCTATCAGTCCTACACACAGGACACACGTCCTGCTCCGTCTTGTACTCGGTGACACGCTTGCTGGGATCCCTCACGCCGGCGACATAGAGGTATCCGTCGTCACCTCCGCGTGAGGAGCCGGCCTGAGTGGCTCCACCTCGGGAGATGGCGCCTGGTCCGCCGCTGTGGCCCTGTGGCCTGCGCATAGCGTTGGCTTGGCCTGGGCGGCGGAGGGGTTTGCGGACGTGACTCATGGTGAGGGAGCAGCGTTGTGGTCGACGTCTAGGCAAGGGAGTGAGCCGTTTAGGTCGGCAGGGAACGGCGCCAAAGTCGTGAGCTGCCCTTCCTATAGCTTTAAGCCACTCCTCGACTTGTGTATAATGTGAGGTTGTTGAGAGAGATGAGAAAGCAATGGCTTCATTGTCTGGTCGTAATGACATGTCCTGGGTGAGTGTGATGCTTATCAATCCACCCAGCCAGACCAGACCACGTGACTACACGTCATTTTCATATCTATGTCCTATGTTAAAACTCGTAGTGCATGCTCACCAACCAGCACCTAGTCATCGAGCAGCATCCACATCTCTCTCTCTCTCGCATCAGCCTCGATACCCACACCTCGAGGCACAAGAGATCCCTCACCCTCACTACCACTCATCTGTACATTCAGCTGTACAGTGCAGAAAAACTCGGCAGGACACATCGACGCCCGCTGAAAATCTCAACAACTGGACATCCGTTCGACATCCCTCCTCTTCCTCTCCCCACTCCCACTCCCATCCCTCTCCCATCCCCTATGGCCGCCATTCCCGCCGCCGCCGCCGCGGCCAACGAGAGCACCATCACTGAGGCTCTCGCCGCGGCCCACATTACCGCCGAGCCCGCATCCGAGGAGAAGCCAGCGGACGCAGACGCCGACGCCGAGAAGAAGGACGAAGAGCTCGAGGAGGGCGAGATCAAGGAGCACACTGGCCCCAAGACTGTGTTCCACGACCAGTCGTCTTTCGACCTCAAGCACCCCCTGTACGCGCCATGGACGCTCTACTTTGACTCGCCTCAGACCAAGGGCCTGCCCAAGACCCCGCAGACTGCTTTGCCTTCCACTCCCGGATCCAACCACGGCGGCTGGCTCGATGACATCCGCAAGGTTATTCAGTTTAACTCGGTCGAGGAGTTCTGGGGTGTCTACAACAACGTTGTGCCCCCTAGTCAGTTGCCTGGAAAGGCAAACTACTACTTGTTCAAGGTGCGCCGGCGAACGAGCGGCTGGCGATGCGGGCGAGATTGCGCGAGCGGCGATGTGGTCTGGATTATCAACGTCACCGCCGCTTGCGTATAAACTTGCCCGCTTGACCCGCTGCTCTTCACCAAATTTCCTGCTGACATTCTAGAACAACATTATCCCCGCATGGGAGGACCCCGAGAACAAGAACGGTGGCAAGTGGGCGATCCAGGTTCCCCGCGACAAGTCCAAGTCGAGCATTGACAAGATGTGGCTGCACACTGTGCGTAGAGTGGTGGAGTTGACTAGCGCGAAACTGACCCACACTAGATGCTTGCGGCGATTGGCGAGACCTTTGAGACACCGCTGGACGGCTCGGTGCCCGCCGAGAGCGACCTCGTGACTGGTGTGCTCATGTCGTGCCGCCCGGGATTGTGAGTTGTGCCTAGGCTTGAAGAGCCACCTTAGCTGCAGTTTCTAACGCAGCAGCTACCGTATCGCCATCTGGACGCGCGATGCACCCGACGTTACGCTCCCCGAGTCGGACAAGCTCATGCAGCGCATCATGGACATTGGTCGCCACTTCAAGGTGCCTGTCCTTGGCTACGAGCTTGACCAGAAGCTTGTGCAGGGAGGGTTCCAGACCGAGGTGACGTTTGAGAGTCACAAGGACTCTGAGAAGAAGGGCAACAAGAACAAGATTACGATCTAAGTTGTGTTTGCTTACTATCCCCTTTGAGTGATGATGCCCCTATGATTTGAGAGCGCGTGAGGACAGCAGAGGACGTTGCCTGTATCGTGTCATTATATGCATGGTCTAGTGTGAGACGACATCTATGCAGCAGCAGCAACAGTGAGGGTGGACATGGGGCTCATCTCCGTGCCACGTGACTTTCCTTACTACTTTTCCTACCACTGTGGAATTTGCTTCCGCTGAGCAAGTTGGGTCGAAGTCATCTCTCTCTCCGTAGTCTATTTCGACAACTACACTCTCTCCCTCTCGAGCATCCCTCGCAGCTAGGGCTATACCCAATCACTAGCACACTGCCTGTGCTCAGCGCCATCATGTCGCCACCCACAGGCGTCCCCTCGCCCGGCTCACAGTGGCACGCCGTGACGCCGCAAACGCGTCCATTGTCAATCACGATCCTCGAGCTCACCCCAACATCCGTCACACTGGCTTTAACACGCTCGCCACCGTCACTACCGACATTGGGGTCGACACACTTGACGCCCCACCAGCACATTGCGCATACGTCGCATTCGCATTCGCATCATGCGAGCTCTGGGCATTTGCACGCCTCGAGCTCTGTGAATGGCAAGAACAAGAAGAAGAAGAAGCGGCGGGGCAGCAATGCTGTTCCGCAGGGAGCGGAGAGTGACGAGGCTGCCGACGATGGTGATTATGACAGTGGACCAGGCGGTCTCGTTCCCGGAGCGTACCACTTTGCGACCATGTTGCCGGACGGGCAGACGTTCAAGGACATGTTGAGTCATGGCGTCGTTGTGACGCTGGACGGCATGCCGTGGTCCCGCATCGTTGCGCATGTGAGCGACGACGACGACGACGACGCCAGCGGTACACCGACCCTGGATGACGACGACGCCGAGTGGGAGGACGAGTGGGAGCCCGCGGGCAGGGACGAGTTTAGTGCCGAGGAGGGGCTGGCGAATGCCTCTGGCTCTGGAACGGGGGGTACGGCGCGGAGGAGGAGGGTGCGCAAGAATGGCGGAGAGTCGGCCAAGGCGGCCAGGCGGCCGAGCAAGAATCTCCACGACAAGCCGGATAGGCCGCAAAGGTGGGATCGGGAGCGCGCGGTTGTCGTAGTGTACGACTTGGATCCTAGCCAGGAACACGAGATTGAGCTCCAGATTGTGGGCTTGGCTGGTGAAGTCAAGGACAGTCTTGGTAAGTGTCGCAGAGAGAATCTTGCTGACAAAAAGTGCCAGTATCCAACGCCGTGCTCATTCCCCCGGCGTCACCGTCAAACTCTACTTTGCATCCCCGATCACGGGCCAACTCGCTGCGCTCGCGTTCGCGGCCGAGATCCAGATCGAATTCGGTCAATGCTCCTCAGCCTGGCCCTTCGCCGCTGGGTCTCGAGACGCCGTCGTCGCCTGGGCGCTCGTCAACTCCTATTCCTGACCAGCACGTCGCCATCCCGACCTCCATTCTGAGTCCACACGACGCCCAGACGGCGCAGACGCGACACGCCATTGCCACCGCTCTCGCTGAACGTGAGCTGCTTCAGGTGCAAATCAAGGAGGCACGAAAGACGGCGCAACGGTCCGAGGCCTCGCTCCGTACCGAGATTGAGTCTCTGAAGAAGAGCAGTGAAAAGGCAGGCAGCAACGACCAACGCAACAAGCAAAAGTACCTCGCGCTCGAGCAGCAGGTCAAGCAGGGCTGGGCTGGATCCGAGACGGCTACGCAGGAGGCTGAAGATGTGAAGAAGGCCATGCCAGAGGTGGAAGCCCGTCTCGCTGCGATGAGCAAGGAGGTCGACAGTGTGCGCGCCGAGTGGCAAGAGTACAAGGCGCGGGAGGAGGAGGCGCGCGAGCTCGACAAGAAGAATCGCGCGGAAGAGGACAAGAAGCTTGCCGACATCAACTCCAAGATTGAGAAAGTCACAGCACGCAAGGAGCGCAAGGAGGCGGAGCGCGCCGAGCTGCAGAAGAAGCTCGAGGAGCTCGAACTGCAGCGCGACGAGGTGGAGCGAAAGACCGAGGAGAACAAGGCCCTGCGTCGCCAGGGATACTTTCCCGGATCGACACGGTACGAGGCTGGCGGCAGCGGCGAATTCGATGGGCCAGGCTTTGGCCGCGGTTCGGCTCACCCCAGCATGTCCAACCTGGCCACTGGGAACAGCAACTTTAACACGGGCCCGCCCTTCCGTCCTCGAGGCGGGTTTGGCCGTTTCCCCTCGGGAGGTCGTCCGCCTCCAGCACAGGCCTCGCCGACTGTCAGCCAGACGTTCTTCCCCACTCCCGGCTCGCCTGCATGGAATGCGCCCAAGCCCACCAGCGCAGCTGGCAGTGGCTCGTCATCGCGGGCCGCGAGCGGTACCAACCCCTCGGCGGCGCCGTTCATGCCTGGCCACTTTTCGCCTCCTCCCGGATCAGGCGACCCAGCCCTGCACACGGCTCTCATGCCGCCCCAACTGCAGCACAGGATCTACCTCCCCAACTCGGTCCGTCCTCGGCCAACACCCAACTTCCACCCCCCGCCGTCAGTCCTTGCGGAACAGGCAGCCAACGCGCCGTCACCATCGGGCTCGCCGGCCATGTCGCACGCCGCGCCACCGGCAAAGATGGCTGGCTTCCAGCCTGCCCCAGCCTTCCCGCCACTGCCAACCACCACACCGGCCCGGCCGTCATCCAACGCGCAGTCTGGCCCCAGCCTGGCCTCAATTGTGACCCGCGCCGTCCTCGCGCCGACCTCGGAGCTCGCCCGAGGGGGAATCGGCTCGCCGCCGCCGGGTGCAACGGGACCGGGTGCGATCGGGCCGCCCTCAGGCGTCCACGGCGTTGTTGGCCAGGGACGCTCGCCGGCCGTCGCAGCTGTGCGGAAGGGGAGCGACAGTTTCCCCCCGCTGTCGCCTAGTGCGCTGGGGTTTGGGAGCCCGGCAGCGCGGACGACACCCCCGAGGACTAGTAGTGGGAGTGGAAGCCCTTGGGCCGCTGGCGGGGGCCAGGGGAGTGGAAGTGGGAGCGGTGCAGAGTAGGGTATGACGAGGCATGACATGCATGGAATGAGACGTACATGGTCTCTAATGTCTAAAGCTGGGACTAGTTGACTAGTGCGCCACACACTGTTGACATTTGGTCTTTCTCTCACTTACTCATTGCACAGAGCACCAACAAAGGCAGAGTAGCATCCAGAGTGGGGGCCAGACCGTCGATATCGATCCTCAAGTCCCGGATACTCACAATACCATATTACTTTGAGAGACGACAATGCGGAAACGACCATGCTGATGTCATCAGAGCGACAACCATCCTCTTCTCACCGCCCTCCAGTGGCGTCATCCCCTCGATGCCTCGAGTCTTCGAGGAGCAGCTCAAGCACACCCCAGTTCCCCAGGAGGGCATGGCGTCGATGGTTCAACTCACCCTGCTTGCGACGGCCCACGCTCTGCCTGGCGGTTCTGGCATCGAACTGGCTCTACAGGAAGTGGATACCCGGAAATAGCGACGCGTCCATCCAGGGCGACAGACGCGACTGCGGACAAGCTGTGCGGGAGTTGGAACAGTGAGCAGCAGCTGCGAGCATGCGTGCATGCATGCATGTGCATGATGACTTGCAGCAGCAGCAGAAGCAGCAGCAGTATGAGATTGATCTCTGTTGGAGTAACCTATGCACGCATGTATGCATGTCTACGTGGGTTGTAGGGACAAATAAATGCTGTGCTGACAAGTTTGTTTTGTTCTAGTCTTGATTCTTCATCCTCCTTTCATTCTTCTGTTCAACACATTTACACTCCAGTCTCGTACTGTTATAAGCATCACATCTTTTCTCCACATACTCGACAACCACCCTAACCACACACACTCCCTCCCACTCGCAAGACGAAATGCTCTCCACAGCCCTCCTCGTAGGCGCCTTGGCCTCGGTCTCAGTCTCGGCAACGACCTACCCCCGCGTCGACCACTTCCAGGGCAAGACCTTTCTGTGAGTAGCAGGACGGCCGCCAGCGCTTGATAAGGCACTGCGTGGTGGCGCGGTGTGCGTGGTGCGATGCCGGCCAGTTGTGCCCGCGGACACGCCTACACCATCGCTTGGCCGCGACTTGCTTGCGCGCCGGAGTTGCTCGTCCCGAGCACTAGCAGTGAACCGCATTCGCCCAAGTTGCACAGCCCATATGCTGACGAGCGCAGTGACGGCTGGGCTTATCCCAAGTCTCCTTACGACAACACTACCTCGTGAGTATCAACAGGACCTCGCTTGGCACGAGATGCCGGTTGTTTGTGCAAGGAACGGGTCATGGCGAACGCTCGAATCCTGGGCGAGGAACGTCCTTGAGCGTGTGCTCGGCAGGTATCGAGGCTGCTTGATCAGCTCAAGCATGGTTTCGTCGCCCGAGCCTGCGTGCTGCGCAGCGCTGCACAGCTCGTTGCGCTTGGGCGACGCCACCCGGCGCAGTCATTGCCCATCGCCAATTTGGGGATCACTCGGCTGTCACGCATCCCGCAACTGACACCACCAGCGGCGACGTCTTCTGGGCCACTGCCGCCAACACGTCCCTTCTGTATGCCAACGATGCTGGCAACTTTATCATGAAGGGTGGGTGCTCCTGCAGGTCAATGCTGACCAACACAGTGGACAATGAGTCGAGCGTCATCTACAACGAGAAGCGCTACGCTCCCCTCCTTACCACCCAGAAGGCCTACAAGCCTGGCACCGTTTGGGTCATTGACGCCGTGCACATGCCCTACGGCTGCTCTGTCTGGCCCGCCATCTGGACGCAGGGTCCTGGCTGGCCCGCCGGCGGCGAGATTGACATTATGGAGGGCGTCAACGGCCAGACCAAGAACCAGATTGCTCTTCACTCTGACACGGACGGCTGCTACGCGTCCTCTAGCGTCGCGGGTGAAATGACCGGCTCGCTCAACCTGGACAACTGCTCGGTGACTGCCAACTCAGGCTCGGGCTGCACGATTGGCGACCCCAACACCAACTCTTACGGTGCCGACTTTGCTGCGGCTGGTGGAGGTGTTTACGTCTGCGAGTTTGCAGAGGAGTGGATCAAGGTCTGGTTCCTCACCCGCTCTGCCGTTCCGGCCTCGCTCACCGCCGACGCCGAGAACCTCGACACGGACACGCTCGGCAAGCCGGTCGCCTACTACCCTGCGACCACCTGCAACATTGACAAGTTTTTCGGCGACCAGACCCTCACCATTGACATTACGCTCTGCGGTGTCTGGGCCGGCGCCCAGTCGACCCTCGAGCAGACCTGCCCCCCTCTCCAGGGCACCAACAGCTGCTACACGACCTATGTGATCAACGACCAGCAGGAAACGTACAAGAACGCCTACTTTGAGTTTAGCTACATCAACGTCTTCTCCTCCAACTCTACGTCACAGAGCACGGCCGGCGGTGCTGCCGCTGGCTCGTCGGACTCGAGCTCGACCTCGGGCACGTCGACCGGCGCCTCGGGATCGGGAAGCAGCGGCGCAAGCACTACGGGTGCGGGCTCGAGCGGCGCCAAGGCGGCCGTTGACTCGTCGCTCGTGCGTTTCGGCGGCGCCGTCGTCGGTGCGGTCGTTGCTGGCGCTGTCATGGTGCTCTAACTCAGCACTAGCTTGCCGATACGGAGCCGCGAATGACATGAATACCAGCGATGTGGCGAGGTGTGGAAGGTGATAGAGATCTAAGATGGACACTAGATGCAATCGTTTCTTGCACACGAGATCGGGCGGGCTTTCTCGGCGGAAGGGCAAGCAAGGGGAATTCATGGTTTCTATCACTCTACAAACAAACCAAAGATCAGAGAGTCGTACAAAAACTTAGTCGGCTAAGATGACACAGCCATCAGCGCCGAGACGTCGGCATCAGTCAGGTCAAGCACATACAGCCACGAGTCGTCGACTGGGACCTGCGCTTGTGGCACTTGGCGCGGGGTTGACGTGCACGCTGGCATAGGCCATGACTCGGCTGGGATGGCGTACGCTGCCGTAGACTGCTCCGGGGCATGGCAGTCAGCGGCTGCTGGTGTTGATAGGGTTGGCTGGCTGTAGATAGGGTATGCCGCTTGTCCGCTGTGCGCGTGCGGCTGTCTGCGGGGACTTGCGCTGGGGAGGGAGAGGAGGGACCGGCTGGCTGTTGTGTGAGCGGGTTGGCTGGCTGCTTGTGTGGCAGGCGGGTGGTCCGGGGTGCCAAACGGTGGCAAGTCGGCCGGTTGGGTGTATGCTGATGAAGGTGGCAGGGACGGGGTGATGGACGCGGTGTGAGTGAGCTTCATGTTGACTGGCGGCGCTCGGGAGGGAGTGCGGCTGTGCTCGTTGTGGGCCATGTGGTGGCGTTGTCGTGCTATCTGCTGAGCCGCTGCGTACTGCTGAGCAGCCTGCTGTGCCGCGCGTTGTTTGAGCTCCTGTGTAGTTTGAACGCGCGGCGGATTTGGCATTGGTGCAGAATGAGCCGGCTGCACGGACTGGGTCTCCAGAGCGTGCAGAATCTGTGACGCCTGGCTGAGCTTGGCCCAGTCGCGGACAGCGATACAGTCGTGAATGACTGCACGCATCCTGGTAATCTCCTGCTCCCTGTCCGACATGGCCGGCTGCTGCTGCGTCGCTGGTGGTGGAGCAGGCGGCGGCGGCGGCGTCGGCGCTAGTGGTGGAGCAGGCGATGGCGTCCCCACACGACGCTCCTCTGGCGCGTCGCGAAACCCATGACACTCGGCCGCAAAGGCTTCACGATACTGAGCGATAAACTGCTCAGCATCGTTGTTAAGATATTCCTGCCTCGTCAGCCCCGGTGCAGCCACGTAGACTCACATTGTCAAGTCGCAGCGCGTGGTAGAACTCCTGCTTGCTCGCCCCGCCATCCCAGTCGACCCGCGTTGTGGCGAATAGCATGAAGGCGCGAAACTTGTACTTGTCCTGCTTGGTCTGGGGCTGTGGGTAAGTCGTGGCCGGGCGGCGATACGTGGAGCTGTGGGGGGTTTGCGAGTTGGTGGCACGCGGCTTGGCAGCCTTCTTCACGGGCAATGCCTGTCGCTGCGGCGTCGGTGTGACTGGGAAGGCAGGCGAGGGGGCCGGGATGAGTGTCTCGATTGGTATTGGCCGGCCATACTTGTCGACGGGGCGGCCTGTGAGGGGATCGGTACGGCCGTCCCAGCCGTTCATGCCTATGGCAGGCTGAGGGTGAGGGTTCTTCTTGCCACTGCCCCTTCGAATGCGCTTGGCTGGGGATTTGTCCGAGGCTGGCGTCTGCAGGATTGACGACGCTGGCGAGGAGTCCCACTTGCGCTTGGTCGGAGTCGACAGCTGAGACTGTATCACGAGTGAAGATGGAGGCTGCCGCAGCGGAGTAAACGTAGGCGTCGCAAACCCGCCACTTGCCATCACAGAATGAGGCGCCACACACGGCGGCGTGTCAAACATGTCGCTGATCTTGACAGGCTTCTCAACCTGCCATGAAGATGCAGACACCGAGAAACCCGCTGATAGATGCAGCATGGGATTGGGCACTACTCCGACATGGGGCACATCCCCAAGACTCCAGTGACCATAGCCCGCTGGCTGCGGTGTGGCCTGGGCAGTGGCAAGTATCCCCGAGGTGAACCCGCCTGGCTCACACATGGTGCCGCTCCAAGGGTCACCAGCCGGGACACTGTCGCTTTGAACACCCGTAATCCGCTGCAGGGCCCTCGAAGACGCCACACTCTCAACGCTGGCTGGACGGCTGCGACGCAAGTCCGTGTCCAGCGTATCTGGAGAGTAAATGTGGGCTTCTGTGGCGGAAAGCACCAGAGGCTGAGGTTGATCCGTCGTCTGGTGCTGCGCTGCCGCCGGACCAGCCAATGACAGTGGGGTGTTGACGCTGGGGTAGGCCGCAGGAGTTGCAGAATGCGGCCATCCCCGGTGCTTCATGTACTGCGTGAATTGGAATACAGTGAGATCGGGGGGCAAGCCATAGTGGCGGAGTGTTGCTTGAAAGCCTTCACTGGCGGCTTGGGTTGTAACGACTTGATCTGCGCTCTGTCCCGAGTTGGGCAGAGTCGCTGGCTGTGGAATGGCGCTCGGGATGGTGGGAGTCTGCATATGATGTACCGGCTTGATGACTGGCGGGATGGCACCGAAGAAGATCCTTGACGGGGTTATGCACGTCGGCAGAGTTGGCGCCTCGGAGGTCGGCTCCATCGGGATACCAGCGAGTGGCGGCCGGTCGAGTGGGGTAGACACAACATACTGCCCATGATACGCTTCAGGAACCTCCATGGTCTCCAACATGGCTGCAATGGTGGAGTGCAGCTCATCGCTGTCGATGCGCGGCTCAAAGACATCGTCCGCAGGTGGGGTGGGGGGAGCGGCACCGAAAGCTTGACCATGTTGCGTAAGTGACTCCGAGATACTTGGCACTGCAGGAGCCACGACTTTGCTTGGCACCTTTGGGGGAGTAGGGTAGCCTGCAGATGTCTTGAGCGGTGAAGGAATCGCTAGCGCCTTCTTCTGAGGTCGAACGGGTATGAGGGGCGGGGTGAGTGTGCTGGCTAGATTGATAGGCGACGCGAGGCTTGAGCTCGACTCGGCCTCCTCTGAGCGCCTGTTCGACAGCCCACTCAGACTCTGCATAGCCTCCTTGGTGGCCGGGGTGGCATCCTCCTCGGTTTCATCGAACAGACTGTCCAGGTCGCTGGCGTCATCATCCCCAGCCAGCTCCTCCACGACCGCAGAAGCTGACTTGGATTTCGCATGGATATCGTACCCCAACGCCCGCGCCTGCACACCCACATCAGGCATACGAGCCATCATGATATGCACATTGCCGTGGGCATGATACATGTCCAGGGCGGCGCCAAACGACGAGACAGTAGGCGTGAAGCCGGTCCGGAAGCCGCCGTCTTGCTCCACCGTCGGCGCGGCATGGCTCGCGAGGGTCTGGAGGAACGCTTCTGTCGTTGGACTGAAAAAGTCGGACACGGGTAGAGTCGCGCTGTTGCTTGTTGCGATTGGGGAGGGGCGAGCGTGGCGCACGAGGGCTTGGGCTTGGAGGTCGAAGCCGGCACCGAGGGTGGGTGCTTCCCAAACCTGCGAGGCGGCGCGACTAACTTGCTTGGGGGTGCCGGGGTTGAAGGGTGATGCCTCGGCGAAGGCAGACCGCTGCGCGGTGGGATTGGACGGCTGCGTGACAACTAGCGCGTCGTAGAGCTGTTTACTCGGAGGCTCGAGCACGGGCGGCCTGGGCAGTGCGGCTCCCTCAGCAACCCCGCTGTGGACCCGACGGCGCTTCGGCGTCGGTGTCTCTGGCATCTGCCCAACAGAGAGAGCATGCGGCGCACTCGTGCTCCGTCCTAATGGCGGGAGTGGCACAGCCAAGGTCGCTGGACTGGAGACGCGGCGGACATGTCCCACGCGACCCTCGCTGTGCGGCGCCAACAAGCCATGCTGACTGGCAAAAGACTTGTGTGGCGGTAGCGAGCCGGGCATACCCACCGCTGGCCGTTTCGCAGGAGTAGCCCTCTGCACAGAACTACGGATTGGGGTTACGTTCACGCGACGCTGAGGCTGCAGCTGCCCCCGCGGGACAGTCGCGGACACGGCGTTCGAGACACTCGGCGCCGTCCTCGGTCGCGCGCTGGGCGGAATGGGTGCGCCGTACATGTCCCTCTGGGCCCGTTCCAGTGCCGCCGCCAGACTCTTCTGCTGCGTGGTGCGCGTGGAGTGCTGCCACTGCGCCAGTGCTGACGTTGGCCAGCTGCCTGGCACGAGGTTTGAGGCTGGTGTCCATGCCGAGTCGGAGAGCGTGTGGGGGTGTGAGTTTGAGCGGGCAGTGTCGAGATCGTGCCATTCCATCGGCGTATGCTGCTCGCCGGCAGGCGATGGGCCTTGTATGGAAACGGCCCTGGCCACGGCCTCGTTGGCGAATACCCCTCCCACCCCATCCGCCACTTCGTTACCCAAACCCCCCAGCTCCTGCTCATCCCCCACAGCCGTTTCCGCATGGTACACATACTCGGCAGGACTAGGCCCCTGAATCTCAATAGCCGGCCCAAGCCCCAGTGGAGCAACATCACAGCCACTCCCCGGCGTGCCAGAGCACGCGACAAACGGGCCCTCGAGCGACTCGAGCGAGACGCGCCTCGAGATCTGCGGCGTCTCAAACGGCGTGACCGACAGCACCCTCGCGCGGGGCTCCCACGCCGACGCCGCTGGCGTGGCCGTGAGCGGCTGCTCGAACCAGCTCGCTACTGCCGGGAGGCTGGTGGTATCTCCGGCCAATTCGGTGCACGGGGGCAGCTGCGTCTCCGCTGCGGCCTGGAGATGACTCGGGGTTGGAGGCGCTGCGTCGACTGGCGTGAAGACTATGCACGGCCCCAGAGCCCCGTGCGCCTCGGGATTCGGATACCACTCGACCTTTGCTGTTGTGATCCGGGTCCACTGGGGCGGGACGGGGAGAGCGCCGGGGATAATGTAGTCTGCTGGGAGGGCATCGTAGACGCGGATGGTGCGGAGGTAGCCGCCATTCTCCTGTGGTTGTTAGCTGGGCCGCCGAGGGGAGGCTCACGTTTACGGCGTGGAAGATCCAGTCCGCCAGGTCGGGTTGGACGGCGCCGTCGAGGAGGACAAAGTATTTGTTTGCATAGTGGTCCCCGCTGTGTTGCTGCACCGAGTCGGATGCTGGGGGAGTGAGCCGGGGCACAGCACAGCTGCTGATGATACTCACAACCAGAAGCGTCACTGATGGTGGTGGCCATTGTAAGACCAGGCGAGAGGCGGCTTGACGCCGACAAATGAAGAGTAAACACCTGCGTAACTGCGCTCGAGTAGACAAGATGGAATGAACAAGTGCGTTGATGAAGAGGTGGTGGCCGAGCCAGGAGTGATGCAAGTGAGTGACAATCAGAAAGACAAGTTAGTTTCCATCGACAGCAGCGCATCACCCCCAGCCCCTAGGCATCGTGCACGCTCACATAGCGGCATTGGGCGAGTTGTCAGCAGCGTGGCGTGGACCTTCTTTTGTCGAACTGATGAACAATAGAGTTATGTTGCCTCGATGAGGAGAGCAGAACACACTCTCTTCGCCGCGATGAAACGTCTGGAGACGCACTTTCACAGCTTCCATTCCACTCACCGCTCTGGGTCCCTTGGGCGGGGCAGTACCCCGGCCTGCATGCCTGTGCTTGTCGCAAGACGCTGCGCGAGAGCTGTCACCAATGCCCTGCCACGGCGAAGCGACCCCGTTGCGTGGCCCGCACGGACCGCCTGGTCGTGCCCCGCCGGTGCCGCCGGGGGATGGGGGTTGTATTGGCTTCCGTCAGCCACGCACGCTTCCTGATCAGTCACTCGTCGGTCGCACCATCTGCGTCAGTATCCACACGCACGGCAGTCGTAACAAGTCTGCATCTAAACCCTCTGGGGGCCACTTTTCTTCTTCCTCTCTGCCAGCTCAAGCCAGCACAATCTCCCAGTCGTCGACGACGGCGACACCAGGGTTCTTGATGACAAGCTTGGAAGCAACAGGCTCGCGTCCCTTGCTGCCCTTGATGAACTCAAAGTCGACATTTTTGCCCCTCACTGACACCGAGGCGGGCGCTTTAGCGAGGCCAAGGATGACAACACGCTCGACGCCGACGTGGGCAATCTTCTTTGCCCATGCGTTATTGGCATCATACTCGGCTCCCTTGGTCGAGACGAGCTTGCCGCCGTTGCCCGACGAGGTGAACTCGAAGGAGCGCTGGATGAACTCGCCCTTTTGCCAGGCAAACGTCTCGCCGTCGTCAACGTACAGCTGACCCTGCGCCGAGCCGTCCTTGCCCACGGCCACGGTGAGCGTAAAGGGGTCCTGCCACATGAGCGGGGAGGCGCGGCGGACGCGCTGCCTCGAGGGGAAGATCTTGCCGCCCTGGATGAGGAGCGGGAACGTGTCAAGGGGCGTGGGGATGGTGACGTTGCGGGGCTTGGAGGCGGCATAGTACAGCCTGTCGTTGAAGAAGTTGTAGTATGGCTGGTCGTCGGCGAGGTAGACAGAAGTCTCGGTCGCGCCCTCGGTGACGACGGGCTTGAAGAGAAGACCCGAGTCGCCGACATAGTACTGGTCGTCGACGGCAAAGCCCTGGACGTCGTTGGGGAAGACGGCGTACTGCGGCCAGATGACGGGGTAGCCCTTGGTAGCCGCGTCGTGGAACGCGTTGTACCACATGGGAAGAAGCTGGTAGCGCAGGCGAAGCGCGTCGCGGAGGTGGCCACGCACCGGCTCGTCAAACATGTAGGGCTCGCGGCGCTTGGTGTCAATGTGGGCGTGCGCGCGGAAGAAGGGCATGAATGCACCAGCTTGGTACCAGCGGATTAGGATCTCGTGGCTCGGGTTGCCAAAGAAACCGCCAACGTCGGCGCCGACAAAGGACATGCCGGCAATGCTGTTGGAGAGGAACATGGCGGCCTCGCCAGCGAGATGCTCCCAAGTGCCGAGGTTGTCGCCGGTCCAGATGGCTCCGTAGCGGTGCGAGCCGGCGTAGAACGAGCGCGAGAGCACAAAGGGGCGGCGGTCCGGCGAGTCACGGACAGTGATCGCATGCTGGGTCTGGTTCTGGAACATCATGCCGTTGATGTTGTGCACGTCGCGGTGCTCCCATCCGCCGTCGTGGATGTTGTCCTTTGGCATCGTGATCTCGGGGCCGTCAAACACGGACGGCTCGTTCATGTCGTTCCAGATAAAGAGATTCTTGGTCGAGTCGGCCCACACGCTGTAGCTGAACATGCGCGTCCACCACTCCCACGACTTGGGGTTGAAAAAGTCGACCCAGACCGACGAACCAGTCCAGCACCAGCCGTCAAAGTTGTCCTTGTTGGCCTTCTTGATCAGGACGTCAAGGTCCTTGGCGTCCTTGTACACGCGGAACGAATCGGCGCGCTTGATGTGGGGGTCGACGATGGCAACCATCTTGCGGCCCTTGGACGCCACCTGATCCTGCATAGCGACAGGGTCGGGAAAGTGCTTCTTGTCCCAGTCAAAGTACCGGTGCTCCTCGGCATACTCAATGTCGAGCCAGGTGACGTCCAGAGGAAGGTCAGCCTTGTCAAACTCGTCCTGAACCTCGATGACCTCGGCCTGGGTGTTGTAGTTCCAACGGCACTGGTGGTAGGCGGTCGCAAACTGGGGAGGGAGCTGGGCGGGACCAGTAAGGGACGCGTACTGCTCAAACAGGTCCTTGGGGCGGGGGCCGGGTAGAATGAGCAGGTCGACAATACCAGACTCGGAGACCCAGTGGGTGTCGACGCTCTTGGGGGTGTGAAGGACGTCCACCCAGGTCTCGGAAGCCACGAGGTTGAGGACACCGACCGAGTGGTCGGCACTGTGTGCGTGGAGGAGAGGCACAGCACCGTACAGCGCCATGGGCGAGTCGGCGACGTACTCGAAAATGTCGACGTTCCAGAGACGGTAGGGCTCGGTGTAGTAGCTGCCCTCGCCAGTGGTGTCGGGGAGTGACAGGGGGGACGCGTGCTCAGGCAGACCAAAGACGTGCTTGACGCCGGGGAACGAGATGTCGACGGACAGTCCTTCGGGACCTGGCGTTAGCTGACATCAAACTGCCGACTCACCCTTGGGCTTGGTGTCGCGCCAGCGCTTCCAGCTCTCCTCAAACATGTCCTTGTCGTCGTCCTCGAACCACGAGCGGTCGGGCTTGTCCGACTCGGCCTCGTTTTTGATAACCAGCTGGCCCTCGGCAGTCTCTGCCTCGCCTTCGACGGGCGCCTCCTCGAGCTCCTTGGCACGGAAATGCTCAACGTGGAAGATAGCACGCTCGTTGATGACGACCTGGGGCACACCGGCGCGCTGCACGGTGATCTTGAGCGGCGAGTGCTCGATCACGACTGCGAGGTCGGCCGAGTAGGCAATGGTCGACACGCCGTTGGAGGTTGACAGCTTGGCGTCGTTCGCCAGCTTGGGCTCAGCCTCGAGAAGCGCCCACTTGGCCGACTCATTGTAGCGCTGATGCGGGGACGCCGAGTTGATCTCGTCGGCGCGCACGCGTACAATGCCCTCGTCACCGACGACGTCGACGCGGAGCTCAAAGGTGATCTCGGGGTACAGGCTTGAGCTCAGGGGAAAGGTCCATGATGCGCCCGAGACTCCCTTTGTGGAGACGGGTGCACCTAGGGTGTAAGGAGAGTTGAAGGAGCCGGGGGACGCGGCAGCCTGCTTTGTAGCAATGGAACGGAGACGGCGACAGAACGAGGTCTGGTGGCACTCTTTAAAGTCTTCGCGCTTGACGGCGAGAGCTGACGCGGCGAGGAATAGCGCCAGGAGAGTGGCGAGCAATAACCTCATTGTGACTGCAGGTCTTGTGCGTTCGAGCTGCAGTCTACTGTTGTCGAGTGTGAGAAGGAGAGAGCGTAGCAGTAGTTGTAGCGATGGGGGGGTGGTTGTGCGGGGAAATGACGCGGGGCTGGACGTGGCACGCGGCAATCACCCGACAACCTCGGAGTGGCACCGACATGGCACCAAACAGCTCAGTGGGCAGTCGCCTATGCATGGTTCTGGCTTCAAGAGGGGAGAGTGCATAGAGGGGACTTCAGAGAATGCTGTAGTAAGTCATACGTAGGCGGAAAGTGAGCGTAAACTTCACAATTTCCTACCCAGGTGGGGGACTAAATGGGGGTATCCTTTAAGTGTGGCGTTGAGGCTCACTAGTGCTACCCGTCATGTACAGTGGCGTCCAGTCTGACCAGCTTGAGCCCATGTTCTGCACCAATTCCTCTTGCAGCGACTCCAAACAGCGTAGATCATGCACGTGTAGCAGTGCAGTCGCCAGTGGTGACCTAGTTGTAGAGGGAGAAACACACTGTATTTACTACGTGGGACGGGACAGGAACATTGTATGTATCTCGCTTTCTGCCGTCATTCTTGGCTCATGCTTGCAACACCTTGACGAGATGGGCCATGCACCCGCCATGTGGGCTTTGTACCTACTATGGGTTTGAACTGCTGGCTGGCGACGCATGCACGGCCATGTTACTGGAATCATGCTCACGTATATTGGACCGCGCTTGTTGCCATGTTCCGCCTCGCAAAACATATACATACATGAGAGTGCGAGATTCATCAGTATGCAGTGTGTTTCATAATACATACAACACAAGACGACTGGAGAATTCTCTGTTGTTGTGTGTTTCACAATACATACTACAAAACGTTAGGGTGGAAATACGCCTCCCGTAGTGCGTTTCTCGGGGCCACATGAACCCTTTCAGCTCAAGAGAGTGGACAAACGCATGCATTGGTTTTGTCAGTGTCTTTACATGCATCTAGAATTGTTGCACTGTCCTACGATCCCAGGCCAGCGTGTAGGTTTGTGACACTCTCCAAACACGTCAAAATAAGATACATGGACCACTTCCCGCCACGCAACCCAGCCTGCTAATTCCAAGCCTCGACATCTGCCTCGCGCTCTCCACGCCTCCGCAGATACTCGTCCCAGTTCCACACCGCGGCATGCGTAGCAATCCAGCTCATCTCCCCTTGATCTCCCGCAAGATCCCGCAAGGCCACCCCTTTAACGACAACGACACACCGTGTCCGAGACCCGACAAGCCAGTGCACCAACCGTTGAGCATCGGCAACGAACCGCTCCCTCCCCTCTGCATCCCACACCCCCCTCGTGGCAATGATCACCACCTCGCCAACACTCCCATCCATGAAATACCCCCTCTCAACCCCCAGCACAGTCGACGGCGCCACAACAGCCACAACCCGCCGGCATCCAACCGGCAACATCTCAAACGGAAACCACCCCGCGGCACACCGCACGACAATCCGCCGCACACTCACAGGCACACACGCACGCAGCGGGATGCCCACACCGATCCCTCCCTCCAGCCGAAGGGTGTGCAGCCCGTGCATCGCCGACAACAGCAGTTTGGCACTCGCGAGCTGGTCCTCGCTCGTCTCCCCGCTCGAGACCACGTCGGCGACGCGCGCGGACCAGAGCGTGGCGCGGAGCGCGGCCTCCCTCCCTGCGTGCCCCGCTGGGGTGTTGGTCGTGTGCCACGCCGCCAGGGACGGGAGGAGGTGGACCGTGCGGTCTGGGCCCGGGTGGAGGGTGCAGATTTCGACAAACCGGAACGCGGTCGGGGAGAAGTGCAGTAGGAGATGGCGCGCGAGGAGGGTGTCGACTTTTGTGCGGAGGGTGCGGCTGGTCGTGCGGAAGGTTAGGAGTGTGGTGTGGTCCGCGTGGGAGAGGGTTGTGCTGAGGACGCGCGGGTGTGTGGTGTGGTCCAGTGTTGGGGGGAGGGGAGTGCGCGGGCGAGAGATGGATTCGAGGGCTGCAGTGTTAGCTAGGCCGGGATACTGGAGTGGAGAGGAAGCGCAGGCTGACCTGATTGAGCTTGGCCCATCTTGCGTGATCGTCCTGAGCGAATGGACAGTAGTGAGATCTGCTTGAGCGATAGGAAGCGGCGCCGTTTATAACTCGACGAGCACTCGCAGGCCACACACTGCCTTTCGGTATGAGCGTACCAGCTGTGGAGCGCGCCCGTCAGTGCAGACACCTCACGTCAGTATCCCACGCTCCCGTTGCTTCTACTCGATGCATGCTCTATGCACGCGGTCACACCCGTGTGGCCACGTCTACTTTTTTTCAACTGCTACCACCCAACTAGACGCGCTTCTTGTCAATGCTGTAGTTGACGCGACGGAGCACGAGGAACGCGATCAGCGCGGCGCCGACGACGCCAGTGACGACCAGAGGCTTCTGGAGCTGCGCCGAGAGAGGGTAGTCGTACGTGACAAAGATGGGCTGAGCGTGGTTCTCGGTAACGGCGTGCTTGGAGATGGTGACGACGGGGCGGCCAGTGGTGTCGAGGTAGGTCTTGTGGATCGAGTGCTCAATGGTGTCGACGGGGAAGGGGGCAATGACGTTGACGTTGCTCGCGCCGTCGGGGAGGACGATGCGGACCTCGGCGTCGTCCACGACCACGTCCTTGAGAGGGGTGAGGAAGGGGACAGCCAAAACTTGCTTGCCACTGGCTGCCTCGACGCGGAGAGCCTCAGAGAGGGGCGAGTCCCAGCCGACGGTGAAGGTGTAGTTCCAACCGCCAAGGACGGGGTAGCGGGGACGCAGCTCGAGAGTGCCATCAACGGTGCGGGCTGCGCGACCCTTGACGTTTGACGCAGTAGCCTGACCGGGGCGGAAGTGCGAAGTCGAGACGTTGCCGATGACGTCGTAAAAGTAGACCGAGTGGGCCGAAGGGGGGATGCGAAGAGTGAGCTCGTTAAGGACCTGAGCGGGCTTGCCGGCGTGGAACTTGCTCTGCTGGTGAGCGAGACGCGAGAACTGGCCCTTGAGCTCGGGTCCGTCGTTGAAGAGCTCAATCTTGTCCTCAATGTTCAGGTTGCCGCCCCAGTGGCTGACCTCGGCGTTGCGACGAAGGGTACGGACGCCAACAACAGGGTCGCGAGTCTCGTAGTGGACAAAGAAGGGAGCCTGCTGAGCCTTGGCGTCCTTGCCGACAGTAGGGGGAACGCCGTGGAAGGGGCCGAGGGTCAAGGTCGACGCGGCCTTGGTCACGTCAGAGTCGCGAGTGTAGGTGTTAGGAACCTTGCCGTGGCCGAGGACGACGGGCATGGGTGCGCTAGACCTCAGCTACTGTCAACTCATAGCATGTACTCACCGAATCTTGATGCGCTCAACGTCCGAGGTGTACGCGCTGTCAACATAGGTCGAGTTGGTCTCCCAGACAATAAACTGCGAGTCGCGCTGTCCGATAGACGCCGGCAAGGGACGGGTAGCGTGGGCAATGATCGCGTTGAGCGAAATGGTCACGCTGTCTCCCTCCTTGAGCTTGCCAACGGGCACGAGCGCGGCCGATGCACTGCGGCGTCAGTATGTGGTGTCCTGTTGCGGCGCCGCGACTCACTCTCCAAACGACTGGCTCACAACACCTTCTACAGGCTTGCCGCCAAGCAGCACCTCATACCATGCCGGCTCTGGTGCACCGTCACCACCAAGAGCAAGAATGTAGTTTCCAGGGTCGTCGGCAAGCGCCTTGACGTTGTACTGGGTGGTCACGACGGTTGTGCTGCCGCCAAGCTCGATTGTACGCGCAATGGCAGTGTTGACAAACGTCTGCGGGGCAGCGGCTGCGTCCAATGGCTTGTTGCGGGTTGCGTCGCGTGCGAGGGCGAGAGGCGCGAGGAGGACAAGAGAGAGAAGCCGCATTGTCGCGGGGGGGTGGCGAGGGGGATGCGAGGAGGGGGTTGAGAGTTGTAGCTTGTCACCTGCAACTGTTCAATCTCGAGCACGATGGACACGAACACGTCGTGTAGCTGCGACATGCTGGGTGGCCAGGGAATCAAACGTGGAAGACACGTGGATCTGGCTCCGTTTGTGTTTTGCTTCCGTCGTTCCTCTTGCACGTTTCAGAAATGGGTGTTTCGATCGCCGATTGAACGAGGACTTGGGTCGCAAAAGCTAGTCGTCCAGGTCACCACAAGTGGCACGATGCATTCTGGAGATCTTTTATTAAAAAACATGTATCAGATCATCAGATGTGGGTGGTTGAGATGCACTCCAATGCAAAAGTAAACAGCAGGAAGAGATCAGCCGCCAGAGTCGCAAAAAGAACAGGTCGAACTGGGAATCGAACCCAGATTACCAGAACAACGTTTCGAAGCGTCAGAATCTGGTGTACTAACCGTTATACGATTCAACCATATTGATTGTGCTGCGCTTTTGATTATAACGTCCATTGCCGATGTTGGCACATCGCAGCAGATGGAATTGCATCCGCTAAAGATCGAAGCGTCATGACTTTCCACCTTTGACGCGAGTTACATTATCGACATCAACAGCAGCGACACCACAAACGATGGCAGACCACCAGGCCATTCTTGACGAGGAGTTTGAGGTACGTCTTCTGTTTCATCTCTTCCTCCCGGCGGCTCAACCTAGAAGGAGCTGCGTTGAGGCGAGTTCAAAGCAACAGCTAGCTAACGGTGCAGGTCCTCGAGTCCATCTTTCCCGACGAGCTCGAGAGTGCGTCCTACCGCTGCGGGAAAGAGGGGAGCTGACACTAGCAGAGAGTGGGGATAATGAGGTCCGCATCCGTGTCGAGCCTGAGGAGCAGAGGGTGTCGCATCCATGTGCGTAGGTCCGAGCTTCTTGTTCATCATGGGAGAGGTTTGGGGCAGAGGGTGTTTGGGAGTGGGGTGAGGAGCTGAGAGACGTTTGCGACTGGGTGGGACTTGGGAGCATGCTTGGGGTACGCCCGTGCTGGCACGGTCTCTGAGCCCCCGAGCTGCACGGCACTTCTGGGTCACGGCAGCTTGCTCTATTCACCAACCGCACGGCGCCTTGCGCGTGGCCGCACTGGCGCATCCTCCATTTGTCTCTAAGAGCATGCCCCACTCGGCCCCAGCCCCCAGCGCCTTGAATTCATTGTTCTCCCACCCACCTTGGCTCACCCGGCCAGAGCTCTTGCTGACACCACAGTGAAACTCACCCTCATCGTCACCTACCCCCCAACATACCCGGACCTGATCCCCGACCTCGCACTGGAAGAGATCGAGTACGACGAGGATGAGGACGATGAGCCCACTGGCGAGTTGCTGGAGGGTGAGGAGGAGGGAATCTTGGAGGAGTTGAGGACTGTTGTGAGTTATCATGCGGCCCTGGTCATGCTGGGATAGGCCCAATATGGCCATTCGTAACAGAGCGCTAACACTACAGGCTGAGGAGTCTTTGGGCATGGCCATGACTTTCACTATCGCGACAGCTGCTCGCGACGCTTTGCAGAACGCCATTGAGAGGCGTATTGCCAGGTTGCAGGCGGAGGACGATGCGCGAGTCAAGGCATACGAGGATGTGAGTATTCATGTGCTATTGGGCATGGTCACTGCACCGTGCACGGAACAATGCTCTGGCACCTATCGGTGCCTCTGTGTAGCGTCCCCAGCCAACACGCCGGATCGGTACGGACAGCCGCTGACACGCCCAGGCCGAGAAGGCAAAGACTCGCGGCACACCGCTCACTCCCGAGCTGTACCAGAAGTGGCGCGTTGCATTCACAAAGGAGATGGCGGCCAAGCGTGTCAAGGAGGAGGAGGAGCGCATCCGCGCCTTGCCAGCCAAGGAGCGTGAGGAGATCAGGAGGAAGCTGAACCGCGCCAGTGGTGAGTTTTCACACAGGTGCAGGACCCTCTGTGCTCTCTGCCCCCCACGACCTCTACGATTGCTGACTGTCCAGGCCGCCAGCTGTTCGAGACCGCCAAGGTGTCGGCTACCTCGGACGAAGCGCTGTACGAGGAGGGCGTCGAGGCAGTCGACATGTCAAAGTACACGCGCGAGGAGCGCGACGCCGCCCGCTGGGGAGACGAGGAGGAGGCCAAGCCTGGGGTGGATCTGGCCGACTCGGACGACGAGTAAGCGCATGGAGGGAGTGCATGGAGAGGTGCGCTGTGAGGAGACCGAGATGATCTGACTGGCGTGTTTCGCCTGTTCACTAGACATGGGTGCGGTCTGCGCCGTGGCGACGACGTAGAGATGCATACTATGATAATGAGGCGCCGGTAGGCAGCTCCTACTCTCCCTCTGATTCTCAAACACTGAACAGTCCGCAAGCCAAGTGCCTCAGGTTGAACATGACCAGACAAAGTGGAGGTCCAAATGCCGTGTCATTCCGAATCAAAGTCAGCAATAAAGTGGCACCACAATTTTCGACCACCCCAGCCGTTCATCTTCTTCCTGGCAGCGTGCTCGGCGTCGTCTGCGGCTCGGACGGGATGCAAAAAGGTTTGGCTTGGGAGGAACTGAATCCTCTGTTGACGAGAGTGGGATTCGAACCCACGTCCGAAGACTGCGGATATGCTTGAAGCACACCTTAACACAGCGCCTTAGACCGCTCGGCCATCTCGCCGAATGATGTTTCTGCTGTGGACAGCTTGCTTTTGACCGTTGCGGTCGGTGTTGAATTGTTGGTGCTCCCAGTTCAACCACGTTGGCTCAATGCAGATTGGCATTAGATGTATTGGAAGAAGACATAGTTCGTTGTGGCTCAACAGTTGTGCACGCGCGACAACAAGGATGTTATTCACCAACTGGTCTCACTTGGCCGTGGCTGTCCTCACATGCCCAATGGATCGCTGCCACTCAACTGTCTCCTGTTTTTAGCATGCGAGAGACTGTTGACTGTTACCGTTAACTCGTTTGGTGGAGTAGAAGCATTCGATAGGGTGTTCAGTCTTTCTGCACCAGCACTATCCTCCTCCCCTGACCAACACCGGGAGAGAAAAACGTCCCCCGGCGAGTACTGGGAGCCTGCCACCGCTGACATTGAAGCGCTTAACCTGTTCCCTATTTGATTAACTCTTGCGTTCTCGAGTCAGGGGGCTTAGCCTTGGCATGGGCAGTTTCTTGCCATTCCTCCTCCTCACGCCCATTCAAGCAGTGATGGCAAACCTTAATAGTGTTGAATGATACACGGAAACGATCACCTATTGCACAGTGAACGCATTTGCCTATTTCTCATTGCCACATTGCTTGCCCTCCAGGCTAACTTTGCCTCTCGCGTGCATAGACGGTATGTGCACCCGGTTTGCAACCTGGTAGAAACAGCAAGCCCAGTTCCGCTAGCAGGGGCCGACAATGACTTGCAGTATGTAGACCAAATTAATTCCAGAATTAAATCAGCCACGCTTGCTAGAACAGTGTCGTCAGACAACGAAACCTGGAACGCTGACCATGGCTGCAACGTAACCGAATAACGATGTCCCCAACTGGTAGCAATCTGCCAGTGTCCGCTGACCACGCCACCCACGAGACCGAGCCAAAGCAGCGAATCGCCCACAATAGACTTTATGGCGTCCAGGTAATGTTCGTACGACGCGCCAACCAGACCATCACAAGCGCCACTACACATGACACAGACCTGTCATACCCTTCCCGTCCATTCGTACGACAACCTACCGTTAAGGCTAGGTGGCGTTTCGGGTCCCAACCAATGTCCCGGAACAGCACAGCATTGGCCCCAAAGACCTCTGGCGGATTACCTCTCGGCGTGCGTGGGTGACCTCCCAGCATAGAATGGGACGCCGAGACTACCCTCCCAAACCTCGGGATCAGGGTTTGAGGTTGAATCCGAGGGCAAAGGGAGACGACGTTCACGCTGGGTGGATGGAGTGGTGGTGATAAACGAACCCTGAGTGGCTGTGAGTGGCAACATTGGGATCCAATGCTTGCGACGAGCTCATCGACCGTCAATAATGCAAGCAAGGCGTGCGTATCATGACACTGCTAGCTAAATGAACAGAAGAGAACCATGCACATCACCATGCACAGCTCGTGAAAGGAGTCGACTCCAGAGGACCTGGACAGAGCTTTGCGGGATCCGGTCCTGGTGCCTCTCGAAATGTAACACTGTAACACTTGGATTTCATGAACGAGAGGTGAGTAGTCACCAGCATGACACTTGACTCGCCCACAGACGCCGCACAAGATACTCCAAGTACTGGACAGAGTAATAATGCATGATGCGCTGGCGGTCTCGTATGCGCGCAGCGATGGTCTATAACAATAACAATGGCGACCGGCCCGTGGCGGTGCCGAGATGCAAGAGAGAAGGTCGTAGCGTGGTCTTCAAGACATGCGCCTGGCTGCGTTTCGCAGGCTTCTCAATGAGCTGGACACCAATCGTGACAGCTGTAGGTGGAGAGCCTGGTGCGTCGCCGTGGCGGGCTTCGTCATGGCTGTTGATTTACAACCTTTATGGAGAATAACAGATTCTGTGGCAAGTCAGTTGTTGTCCCCTCACAGACATGCTGTCGTTGTACGTACATTATTGGTGATGCTAACGAAAAGTGTCGTGGCATGATCCAGCATGCTTGTTGCTCCGGTGTCGTCTCGCGGTGACGGAGCTGTGTTGATCCTGGCTGTGATAGGCCCAGCGACGGCGGTGCTATGCGGGGTGGGGAACACGAGGGCACAGATCAGGCTTGGTCGCAGGAGGTCCCCACCAAAGCGTGCCCTGCTGGACGATGGCGTGGTGAACAAAGCACCCGTGCTGGGTCGCTGCCCACTGGTCCTCGCCGTCGATGCTCTCGCCGCGACGGCGGCAGGGGATGCGGATCTCGTCACCGCCAGCGTAGTACCATTTGACGGGGTAGTGTGTGCCGGGGCCGCTGTGGCAGTTGACACGTATTGTGGTGTCAGTGCGGGGCTCGAGCTGGGCTTCGGAGGGGGTGAAGAGGGGGATGGCGAGGGCCTGGGGGAGGGCGATGAGGGCGAGGGCGAAGAGGCGCATGGTGGGCAGGGGCTGGGGGGAGTTGGGTTGGGTGTGGGCGAGTGTCGCCTGCGAGCGCTCTTGGCTGAAAGTGTCACTATAGTTGGTGGTGGAAACGAATGGGGAACAGAGGTACAGAGACAGGCAGTTGGTAGGTTATATTTGACACCTGCTCGCCTGAGCTCTGCACAAAGGTCATGTTGCTCGCTAGAGGAATTGCTGTTGACCCTGCCGGGATGCATGCCAGTGCATGATGACCTCAAGATCTTTTGGCAGGTGGCCAGGCTGCAATCTGGATAGGGCGGGAGTGGATGAACCCGTCCCGTCGGTCCCTGCCTTCCCTGAGCATGTTGTGCCTTCATCTTGACACTTTCTCGGCTCTCCCTTGTCTCTTTTGGCAGGTACGCTCGATGATGCTCTTATGCTTGCTGCTCAATTCAGTCATGCTCGTCACATGTAGGAGGCGGGAGGCAGGTGAGAGGGGTCTTAAAATGCTTAAACCGCAAGCGACTGTTGCTGTCGCCAGTGCCACTGACGAGGACATTGACAGTCAGCGCAGCAAGGCCCTACGCCACATTGTTCCCTCCCTCAAACAACCTGCAACCGATCTCTCGATCCTTGCCCGCACGATGAGATCCGTTGGACAGGACGGATTGGATCATCACCGTTGCTCTCCAGCTGGGTGCAGCACTACCGAATACTGATCAGCTCTGGGGCCGAGGCACGAGTCGTCTGTCAAAACTTCGAGGGTGCAGCAGCCCAAGGGTTGTGCCAGGGCTACGAACCAGAGGTCCGGTTCTTCAGGAATGTCAAAGTCTGGGTCGTCCCCTGCTTAGTGGCCTCGAGGCCACTTCTGCTCATGTGCTGGGCATCGTTGCCCCCCTCTTGTATCAAAACAAGGTCATACTGTGTCGTCGGCTGACGTTACTGTTGCAAAAAAGTGTGCACTTGGCCGAGGATCATCCTGCCCAAACTTCAGAACATACTTGAGAATAGTTGCTTGCTGCACTCTTCCACCACAGCGTCAAGACCATTCATCTGAACATTACAGCCCACACGAGGATCCAGGTCTCGGGAACCATTTTGTGACAATCTCTTTCCCTTCGAGTTCACCACCAGTCCCCGCTGCGACGTCACCACTCTCCAGCACTGTCCCAGCGCTGTTGCCATCTCTTCTGACCCAAATGTCCGGTGAGCAAGTTACTATGCCCTGGATTATTCAGGGAAACGAGGTCCCGGAGAGTGCCTGTGGGATCGACCTCACGCCCCCTTCGGTACTCAGACTAGCACCCAGTTGGTCTGCAGGCCAGTGTTGATCCGCAGTGCACAGAGCAGGCTGGCAGCGGGCAGCGTAGGTCTCGACCGTGAGAGACCCGCACAAGATGAGGAGGAGGGGGTAACATGCCGCAGAGTCTGGTAGGAGGCGAGCGGCGGGAGCCACCGAGCATTGTCCGAGCAAATCGCGACTTCCAGCGGCAACGGCGGGTACTGCTGGGACGAACGGGGTATGGGAGGGGCCGAGTCGATGTGCAGGTACCAGGCTAGCGTGACCGTATCCATGTCAGAGTCATGTACAGAGCTTTGGGAGACTACATCTAGAATATCCAGGAGCGGCGGCTGTGCACGCATTGCGCATATAGGTACAGATGGGGAAGGCAGGGGGACATACGGCGGGCACTTGAAACCAGCGTCGAAGATGCCTTCTCGTTTGGGGGCGAACACCTGATGGCCACGATACACTCGGGGAGAGTCTGCTGCTGCCTTATGCATTGTTCCTGCGACCTAGCTGGGAGCTCGATACACTGCTGCAGGTCTGGTTTATTGTGGCAAGGCGTGGATTGGCTGTGTGAAGCTCCGCGAATGGCTGCGATCTTGGCGGCTGGCGGCAAGCCGGCCAATCTGGAGCGAGCGGCCGTCGAGGGCTGCCAAACCTGCATTAACTTTACCTCCTCGTCCATCTGGCAGGAGACAATGCTGTTCCTCCCTGGCTGGAGCTGGTTGCACGACATTCCGCTAAACTCAGCGCATATCGAATGAAGGGTGCAACAGTGCCCGACACACCTAGAATCAAGCGCGACCTGCTCTGTATCGATCCACTCAGCTTAGCTCACAAGCAGCAAATGTACAGTCACCAAAGCTCACCAAACGATCAGCATAGCCTGAATGCACGTTTCCGCGGAGCAACCACCTTGCGGCAATCCATGCCGTTATCATTAACCTAGCGTTCAAGACACCCGAGATCTGGGCCGACCATTCTGATGGTAAGCGGGTAAGACGTGTGCGGCATATTCCTCATTGTGGTGGATGTGGACGGAGGTTGTGTAAATGTTCTTGTTGCTGCTCGTGCGCGCGAACAGCACAGGCGAAATGACTCGCTGCCTTTGCAAGCCACTCTTTGAGAACGTTCAAGGGAACTAATTGTGGTCGGTGAAGCGTCTGTGGTGAATAACGTGTTATGGCTGATCGTAAGAGGCGCGCTGGGAAACTGACAAACGGGTTGTATCTACATGCAAATAACCAGTGAGACTGATGACGCAGTAAACTGAGGCGACACGAGGTAGCACCCCTTCTCGTGAGCTGAGGTTCGCTCAGCCTGCCAAACTAGGTCTTCACTCCTGCGTCTCCAGGGCAAACTGCGCTTCACCGACCTCAGCGCGGTAGTCGTTAACACTGAGCGTCCTCAGACGATGCTCCTGTCCGACAATACGAGCTAACAGCGTTGCTGAAAGCTGCCTGAAGAGCTGCTCCAAGACAGCCTCGTGCTCGGTCTTGCCTGTGCAATCGCGGTTGTTTGGAGAGGCGTCCCAGACAAGAGTGTATTTGGTCTCGTAGTTGGGGTAGGCGACGAGGGTGTGGAGGAGAATAGCGCCCTGCTTGATGATATAACTCCATACGGACTGCTGGTACTCGCGGGGATTCTGGTCGTCCGTCACGTTGCGGATGATGAATGTAACAGTGGTGAGAGTCGGAGGGTGGTAGATCGGGCAGGGGCCATAGTAGGTGCTGGCTGGCCGCTGTGGTTCACACTCGAGCGATATGAGCAGAGTGACCACCCATGCGGTGAGCTTCTCGTGAAGCAACTCGGGTGGCCACGTAAACGTGACATCCCTCCGCCATCCGTGGATTGTGACCACCTTTGTCGCCGATTGGGGAATCTCAGCGGAGTCGAGGCCCAGCTCCGGATCGCCCCAACTACACCTCCCAAGACGTCGACGGAACGTGTGTGCTGTCTCACGCAGGACAGGGCTTAAAACTGTCTGATAACCCCTCCATTCAATGGGGGCGCGATCAACGTCGAGCACGCAAGGATACCGCGGGTAGGCATAACATTGGTCCAGAGGAAGCCGGTGGCACGAAAATGGTGAGCTAAAACCATCACCGACTGGGTCGCGAGCGTAGGGCAGGGCGGCCAGGCCATTCCCTGGCACAGGGTAGTAGATGTGGGACCAGAGGAGCCGGTCGGCGTCATCCTTGTTCTTCCGTGAGGTGCTTCGCCAGACGAGCAGGGAGTCGCTGGGGGCATACTGAAGAATGCGGTGGATGATGTGCGGAAAGGCGGCGTGGTCGAGCAAGGTTGTCTGCGAAGAGAGGCCGGAAGAGGAGTCGACGGATGGCGTGGACATGGTGGTTGAGCTGTCGGCTTTGGGAGAGGGTCGATGAGGGTTGATGAGGCTCGTTGGTTGAGAGATGCGTTAGAGTGAAAGATGTGAATGAGGGCAAAGTGAGAAGTGAGAGACAGATCATGTTGAGAATAGAAGGATGGCTCCACGTTGACTTGCACACGAACAGGAGGGGCATCACAGTGTGCCCCCCTTTGCCAGTCAATGCGCTCCATCACGGCCGAGTTGGTCACGCTGAACGCAGAGGACGCGTCGTTCGTGGTGCTTAACCACCCCGCGTATCTCTTTCTGCTGCTTCAAAGTATTGGTAAAGGAAGAATAAATGCATAGGGAGAGAAAGCTCGTGGGTGAGGTAGTGCCGTCCTTGATGTCACGTGACACCGGGTCAACCTCCACCTCCACCAGCCGGCCCCGAGCAGTCCGTTCGGTGCTGTACCGTTGCACTTCTTCTTGCATTTGAAGTCCTCTTGCTCATTGGCAGCTCTGATCATAACACCATGCCTGATATCGAAGCCATTCCCAAAGCTCAACTCGCTGGCATCTCCCACACCGCCGCAGCGGGGACCGTCATTGAGGAGATTCCCGTCGTGCAGGCCGAGGACCTCGAGCTTGGTATGTTGAACGGCGCTGGTTTGCGGCACTCCTAACGCAACTTCTGACCCAACAGGCCAAGCACTTGTCAAGATCCTCTACTCGGGGGTGTGCTACTCGGACCTTCACCTCGTCGACGATGACTGGGGAGCTCGTGTCCCTCGTCCTGCCATTGTTGGGCACGAGGGGGTTGGCATTGTCGTTGCGAAGAATGATGACCTGAGCGAGATCAAGATTGGTGACATTGGTGCGTGAAAGGTGTGATTGGGAATCTGACACCGCAGTTGGAATCAAATATGTTGCCGGGTCATGCAACCAGTGCGACTACTGCTACGAGGGCGAGGACCAGCTGTGCCTCAAGGTCAAATACGCAGGCTTGAGCGCTCCTGGAACGTTTCAGCAATAGTACGTTTAAGGTGCTGCCTTGAAGCTAAAGAGCTCACACTGCAGCTGTCCATCGTACACCTCCCAACTCACGCCCATCCCCGACGGCCTCGACCTCCCACAAGCTGCCCCCATCCTCTGCGCCGGTGTCACAGTGTACCGCGCGCTAAAAGACAGTGGCGTGCGAGCAGGCGACTGGGTGGCTATCCCTGGGGCGGGCGGGGGCCTCGGCACGCTGGCTATCCAATATGCTAAAGCCATGGGGATGCGCGTTATTGCCGTCGACTCTGGCAAGAGCAAGCAGGACATGTGCAAGGAGATGGGTGCGGATGTGTGGATTGATTACAAGGAGACCAAGGACATTGTTGCTGCGTAAGTTCTCAATGGAAGAAGGAGCTGACAACAAGGATTAAAGCAGCGACTCCGGACGGCCGAGGCCCCTCCTCTGCCATTGTCACGGCTCCTGCAGCCGAGCCGTACCAGGTGGCCATGGCCTACATCCGCCCCAAGGGCAGTGTGATGATTGTCGGTCTGCCGGGTATCACCATCGAGGTCCCCCTTCTGCCCACTGTTCGTGAGATGAAGCGCCTGCAAGGTGTGTTTGTTGGAAACCGCTTGGACGCACTCGAAGCGCTCCGAATGGCGGCAGCTGGCTTGGTCAAGGTGCCCGTCGAGGTCAAACCGTTGAGTGAGCTTGAGGCGACGTACGAAAGAATGAGAAAGGGGGAGATTGCCGGCCGGGTTGTTATTGACAGTAAGTCACACATGAGGCAAGAGCTGACAATGCAGTGAGAAAGTAGCCAGTGTTCATTTGGTTCAGCCAGCTTGAGCCCGAGAATCATTGTAGACCAAGGGGACGTCAAATGTATCTCAGTATCCAATGCTCTCGGACCGAGCCCATCCGAGGCGCCATTCGCACTCGCTCAAATCCGTCAACGGACATTCTGACGAGTTCTCATAGCCAGCACATTGCCGCTGGCTTCAAGGCTGACCGGCAGTTATCTGGGCGATCAGTGTACGCCGTCAGCTGCCGATGCGGCGAGCTAGTAAGACACTTGAACACAACAGCGGTTAGAGCGTTGGAGCTTTGCGGACTACTTCAGTGGTGACCGACCAAAGTGCAGGAGAAAACCGAGCCCTACATCGGCGCGCATCGGCGCACACGCCGTACCGTTAGATAGCAACCGTACATCCCCCTCCCGACGACTTCTTATAGGAATGCATCTCATCCTCCCCCACTCGGCATGCGCGCCATCATGCATAGCGAGGGCGAGGCGTGCTGCTGCCTCCAGCATAAGTGGAACGGACTTATCCGCCCACCCAAATAAAAAAAGCGGCAACGAGCGGCATTGCACGGGTCCCGGGCCAACGCGGCGCCTACCCCCCAGTTTGACCCTGCAGATAGCTCCTATGCATCCCCCCAGCCTCGGCAGGCTTACCACCTCGCCATATGCATGCTGTAGCGCAGAGAGAGCCCAGTAGACCCCAGTGCTTGAGCGCATAGCCGCAGCGAATGCCTCGCAACAAAGACATGCCGCGGTCTGCCGGGAGCCCGGACCGAACCGCCCACCCCCGGGCCGTTGCATCCACAGTCAGTTGATCAATCCCTCGGTCTCTCTCTCTTCCTCTCTCTCTTCCATCCACAGTTCTCTCCTCACTTACACCTCTCTTACCCCATCCTCCCCAGTAATCAAAGCAAAAATGACCACCACCACCAAGGCCTGGCTCAACGGCGTCTCCGTCCCCCTCACCACCCCCTTCACGACCTCGGACGAGGTCGACCACGCCGCGCTCGCGCGCCAGGTCGTCCGTCTCGCCGAGGCCGGCGTCGGTATCGTCCTCCTCGGCACTAACGGCGAGGCCTCGCATCTCTCGCGCGAGGAGCGTCGCGCGGTCGTCGAGACTGGCCGCAAGGCCCTCGACGGCGCTGGATTCCAGGGCACCCCTCTGCTTGTTGGTACCGGTGGTAAGTGTCTTCTTCCTTCTCCGCGGCTTGGGCTGTTGGTGGTGAGGAGCAGTGGCTCGGAGGTAGCGAGCACACGCAACGTTGTAGCGGGGAGCATACTGTCTGCCAGTTGTCTCCTCACTACAGGATGCACTTCGCGACGAGTTAGCAAAAAGCACAGTCAGCGAGCTCCCCCACTCCCCCACTCGCCCCACCACCTCAAAGTCCACCTCCAGCCTCCCAGCTCCCCACGCCACCTCCCCGTCTAGCACCCAGCAAGCACATGCGTCAGAGCTAACAACCCCCAGGCGGCTCGGCAGCCACCACCATCGAGCTCGCCCACGACGCCGCCGCTGCTGGCGCCACCCACTCGATCGTCATCTGCCCCGGCTACTTTGCCTTTGCCATGGGCCGTGACCGCGCCGCCATCCTTGGTTTCTTCAACAAGGTCATGGACGCTTCGCCTCTCCCTGTCATGATTTACAACTTCCCGTGAGTCTTAATGTGGCTAGGAGCTGTAAGCGCCTGGAAGTTGGGCCAGCTTGGTGCTGCCTCGCTCAGTGGATGGTGGCCCCGCTCAGTGGACATGCCGCCTGAACTATCCCCGCTCCCACCCTACACTCGCCTTGCTCGTACAAGTACTAACCCCACAGTGGCGCTGCTGCCGGCATCGACCTGAACTCGGACGAGCTCATCGCCCTCGCCAACCACCCCAACTGCTTTGGCGCCAAGCTCACCTGCGCCATGATTGGCAAGGGCCAGCGTCTCGCCGGCTACACCCAGACCTCCGAGTACCTCGCCAAGCAGGGTTCCTTCCTCAAGTCTACCACTGCTACTGGCCAGTTCCAGGTCCTCCCCGGCTTCTCCGAGTCGTGAGTATTCTCATCCAGCTCGTAGAGCTCCCAGAGGCTCTACTGGCCATCACCCTCGTCCGTGTTCTGACACTCCAGGCTCCTCCCCGCCCTCGTTGCGCGCCACCAGGGCTGCATCACCGGCACCGGCAACGTCTTCCCCAAGACCATCAACCGCCTCTACACCCAGGCTGTCGCCGGCATCAACGGTGACGCCAAGGCCATGGCCGAGGCGCTTGTCCTCCAGGACCGCGTCGCCCGTTCCGACTTTATCATTGTCAAGGCCGGTATCCAGGGTACCAAGCACGCTCTCGACACCTTTGTCGGCAAGGGCTTTGGTGGTGCCAGCCGCTTGCCCCTCGGCCCCTGCCCCCCCGAGATTGCTGCCATGGTCGAGAAGGAGCTTGCCGAGGACTGGAAGTTTGAGCAGTCGCTTTAAGGCTAGACGCGGTAGAGGCTTTGTAACTTTGTAGAACATGGGCCATGCAGGCGTGTTAGTGAGATGCCGCCGAGCAGGCTGACCTTTAGGATGTTGAGTCTGTCGACATGTTTGCCATTGTCCAGAACTGCTGGCTGACGCAAGATGGGATTAGGAATTTAGTTCTAATGTAATAGTAATCCCGCAGTTAATTCATTAACCTGCGCCCTCTACGCCCCACACACAGATTGTCCCGGAACAACTCCGGACCCTGAAAGCATTCGTCATTTGCCACGTGGCGGCAGGGGCCTCGGCTGCAGATCCCGCGGGCAGAAGCGCCCAGGAACGGAAGTGTGCCTGAATTTGTCGCATGGCCCTCCACTCCCCAGGCAGCAGCACGGGCACTTCGGGCGCGGCCACCACCTCGGGTGCAAGCAACCAGGCGTCGTCTGGCGCCGCGGTGTCACATGCAGGTGGAGCGGTGGCGCTTGCGGTGGGAGCTGCCCTGCTATCTGTGGCTGTGGCAGGGGATGGATTCGAAGCAGTATCTAGCCTGTGCTCAGGATCAGGACCGTTGGCTGCTGCGTGACAAGCTTGCATGCAGTTGTGAATGTCTATTGCCTGCACCCCTGCTTGTCAACAGAGTCGCGTTAGATGTCAACAGTCGTTGGTGCATGTGCCACATTCCTCGCTGATTCGATTCTCCGCGGCGAAAAGTTTGCCCTTCACCCAGGCTGACTGGGGTGTGCGGGCGCGCGCCCGTGCCTGGGAGAGTTGTTGCTGCAAGATTTTGCCTCCGTCCCTGAAACGGTCCCCTGCCTGGGGGGTGGATCCACGCGGCGGCGGGGCCGTCCTGGCTGGGGGGAAGGTGCACCCTTTTGTCAATCTGCAGCATCAATCTTGCCTTCTTCAACTAGTTCACCAACAGAGAGACTAGTTGCATCTTCGGGTGAGTAACAGCAATCCCCCTCTCCCTCCCTCTCCTCTCAACAGCATCGACATCTATCACTCCCTCCCCCCAACACCCACCCTCCGTGTCCCACCAAGACACTGGGGCTCGGCGTCGTTGAATTTTCATTTCTACCCAACTTTGAGACCAGCGCTGACCAAACCCTCCTTATCACGCGTCGCCACCATTCTTCTTCCTCATCCATCCTCCTATTCAACACATCCCTGTCCTCTCCAACAGCCTCCAAAAAACCCACGTTATCGCCTCAGTAAACCTACGTGGTCGAATCCACCAAAACACTTTAAACCTCCATCTTACGAGCCCAACCTCGAATACAAAAAAAATAATGTCGTCCGAGACCACCTCCCCCGCCGCTGCCCCCCTGGCCCCCCCCCCCCCCCCCCCCCCCCCCCCCCCCCCCCGCCCCCCCCCCCCCCCCCCCCCCCCCCCCCCCCCCGCCCCCCCCCCCCCCCCCCCCCCCCCCCCCCCCCCCCCCCCCCCCCCCCCCCCCCCCCCCC